>CM035407.1:56283880-56613880 GCA_020310875.1 Ceratopteris richardii | reverse complement strand
TGGGGACTATCAACATGTGTCGAATCGAAGCTATGGTCACTGGGATCACTTTCTGAAAGCACTGGTGTTACAGGGACTATAGCTCTATTCAGGTTCTCTTCTGTAGCTGCATATTTTACTGGGATCACATTAGCTGGGGCAGGAGGTTGTTGTGTTAACATAGGCAGAGGCCTTTGCTGGGCTTGGTATTGTGGTTGGTAGGTTTGTTGAGGCCTAGCATACTGTTGTGGTGGGTATTGGTTCTGGTATCTGCCTTGTTGAGGGTATGGCTGAGGGTAGGTTTGCCTAACGGTTTGCTTATTGTAGGGGCAATCTTGCGCGCTGTGATTGGTGTACCTCCGTTCTATGGTGCAGTACTGGCTACTAGGATTTACTTGGGGTTGAGCCATAATGGGACATACATTCGCCATGTGGTTGCCACCACAAGTATAACATCTTTTCATAGGGGCAAACCTTGGGATCTGCTTGCTAGTGACACCTAATTTCCGAGCTACTTTCTCTGCAAGGTCCTCAATTGAGGTGGATTGCGTGGACGAGAGGCTAGAGGCACTATCTGAATCTTTGTATATCTTGGAAAGCTCTAACTCCTCCCCTAGGTTGTCCTCGATATCAATGCACATGCGTACACACTCTTCTATGGTCCTAGGGTCCTTCAAGTACACATAGGATCTTAACTTTCTACTTAGCAATCCATCCAAGAATAAAGCCACTTGCTTAGCTGGTGTGGGGAGCTCCGAAACAGGGCATCTTTCAAGATATTGCCTGAATCTTCGTCCTGCAAGTCTCACAGTCTCTTGAGGGGTTTGCTTGAAGCTGTGAATTAATGAGGAGGTATTATGTCTTATTCCACTCTTAGAGAATTCAATAATGAAAGCCTCCAGGAGTTGGTCTATGCTCCTAAACTGTCTCTCATTCAATGGTTGGAACCACGTAAGGGCTGTGTTCCTAAGGGTTAGACCGAAGGCATTATATTGTGTGAATAGGTCCTCCACTTGTTCTGCTCTCAAGACTTGCCTAAACTCTGCGACATGATCGTATGGGTCTCCTGTGCCATCAAAATAATTTTTCATGGACTTAACTAGCTGAGTTGGTCTCAAAGTCCTTGTGTGCTCTCTAGGTCATGGTAGAGGGAACTCATCCGCATTTCTTTGATTCCTGTGAGCTCTATGTATCTCAAATTCCATCCTATTTGTTTCCATCCTTGTTCTTTCTCTGCCCCCTGGGTTAGCAAAGGTTACTTCTGGCCTATCTCTACTTCTGTCTCTTTGAGTTCCATGAGGTTGGGATGTTCCCGCTCCAGGGTGACCATAAGACACATTTGATCTTGGTTGGGGGAAAATAATTTCACCTTTCCAAGTGTAAGCATGCCTATCATTTTCGGTCACCACAAAGATCCTCTCTGAGGCGTGATCTAAGTAGGTCACTCTGCCTGGGCCATCAGGATCCTTAAACTCATAGATAATGATTGTTCCTATATCAAATGGCCGATCAAATTTATATCTCCAAAAGGTTTCTTCAGTTTCTCGGTTTAGAAGAAGATCTATACTCTTATTATCTTGGGGAATCCACTCTGGTGTGATAATCCTCGTAAGAACAGATTTCCCTTGAGGGGTCCTAGGTTCTACTCCCATGTTTCCTTGCTCTAGGTCATCTAAGTCTGATTCTGGGACTACATTCCCAAATTCATCAGTCCTATCTGGATGACTGGTGACTACATATATTGTCCCTTCCTCGTCTAAGTACGCTCCGTTTTCGAACTTGACAGCTGGGCGCTCTAATCCAATGGATTGATCAGGATTCTTAATCTGTACCACAGATCTTCCTAGGCCGTCCTCATAGATGCTAGCACCCAATCGGTTGGTCCTAAGGTATTCCAATTGCGTTTTGTATGGGCCTTCTACCCTATGCAAGTATGGCACTCCTGAACTTCCCGTAGGTCTATCCATGCCTTGAGACATCTCTGATTCGCTTGTCTCAGAGCTAGGGTAGTATGAGTGGTGGCTCAACTGCTAGGCCCAAGACCTAGCAGTGTGGTTGACACTAGCCTCTTGAAGACCTAAGACTTTTTTTTTCTCTCCCTAGATGTCGCCCTGATCTAAGGTTCATAAGCCTAATTGAATCACCCAAATTTGCCCAAGTACAACCTCGTTGCTGAGTTCCTTTGTATCAGTTACTTGATTCTTTTTAGTGGTTACCGTGTTTATGCTCTTGTCAGGAATCACGTCGTCAGGAATATTTGAGTTAATTTTCGCACTGTAAGTTGATCGTTCCACGTTAGATTCTTTCCTTCAAGGTTATCGATCGTACAAAGATTATGTCGTCAACTTGAACTTGAATGTTTAGGTATTCTTCAACTTGATAAGTACCTAATGCCGTCTTGGTCCACTCCTACCACTAGTTGTTCTTAGCAGAAGCTAGGAATTGACAGAGGGGGTTGAAAGTTTCCAACCTTTTGTTTCCTGCTTGGTAGCCCTTGAATGCCCAGGAAGTGTGTTCCCAAGCTTGCACTTACACTTGCTTATAACGCCTTCCAATGCTCTTAATAGATCTGTAAGAGTTCCAAAGTTAGCTTTAAGCTTTAAATTCCAAAGACAGAACCAATGATTTTCATTCCTGTAGCACAAATACTAATTTGCATAGTGATTTTTAGGAAAACAATTCTTAAGACCCCTGACTTTGATCCCCCTGGGTATGGTCAACTTCAAAATACCCTAGCTGAAAATCAACGCATTATCTTTATAAAAAACAGTTGAGGGCGTATAGTATGTGCCACGAGCTTTCCAACGAGCCCTAGAGCTCAAAAAATGGATTTCGTATGAAAAAGTTATGACCGTTCAGGGTTCTAGGGTTAAGACAGAGTTCCAACAGGATCACTGTGCAACAGGTTTTCCCCACGTTGTTTTCCTATGGCCTCCTTATGTGCTCTAGAGTAAAATGCTCATGCCCAAAATTAGCCAAACTCTTCTGTTGGGGGATTCTTTGACAAGAAGGAGTTTGAGGGTTTGTAGGAGAAAATGAAAAGACCAAAAGAGAAAATACACCTTGAAAGTTTCTGCCGTTTGATTACAATAAGAAAAGTACAATGTTTGAAATACAAGATACACCAATACCTCTGTGCACAATCCCACAGAGTGCCCAATTACAAAATATCCAATATCCCAATGTCCTCTTGCTGCCGACCTCCTCTGCGACAGACCTCCACCTGCTTCAAGCTTCTCCTTGTGCACACCTTGCACCAAGCTTCCACAAAGGGGGAGGAGTGAATACCTGCTGTCGGCAAGCGTACACTGCCAAAGGACCTTGAGGTACTTGGGGGAACTATATCTTAGCACTTCACTGCACCAAAATCCTTGGTCACTCTCTATGCACCTTGCACTTCCACTTCTGTGCGACGTACTCTGGTGTCTCTTGCACTTCCCTCCCTTGCTTCCCTTAGCCTATGCTCTCTTGCTTACTCTAACCTTGGTCCAAGAATGGTTCTTCCTTGATTTTAGTGTGTCGATCCCGTACGCTCCTAACTGCAAGTGAATCTTGGTGCTCACTTTGATGTTCCAAGATTGCTCTCCCAAGTGGCAGCCAACTACTCACTGTTTTGTCCTGTAGTGACTTTAGTCTAAAACCAAAAAATTTTAATGGGGGGCCATACTTTCACCTGTGCGTACACTTTGCCGCTTCACATGCCTTCACATTTCCTTTTAATTCTTCACTTTTGCACATAAGGGGGGTTTACCTGAACCTTCCAAAACACTTTAAAACACACTTTGAACCTTAGGGAAATTAGAGAAAGTACCTCTGCAACCTGCAACCTATTTTCTCCAATTTACCCTTTGTGGACAATTCATTGTGCACTACCTGTGCGCTTTGACACCTGCACTTATGCACTTTGACTTTGCACCTGTTGACTTTGACCTGTTGACTTTGACTACAGTTGACTTTGACCAACATGACTTTTATGGGCTCAACAGTTGCCCACCACCTAATGTGCTCTCCGTCCCGGAGAGCGATAGCCAAACGCGGAACATAGAGGACATCAAATAATGTAGGAGTAGAAACTGGAAGAGGACCTCAGAGCAGCAACGAAGTCCACCATAACAGCATAGAAACCCAGCAGCAGAGAGGGGGGGGTGGGTAGGAAGAAGGGAGGGGGAAATGACGGGGGAGGGGAGTGGGATGCATAGGGAAAAAGGAAAGAGGGGAACAGAATTTTATTAAGGGTAAGGAAAGACAACACTCCAGTAGAGACCAAACTGGAGTGGTCCACGCTGGGTTGCCGGCGGAGGGGAAAAGGAGGGGTTTAAATAGGGGGGGGGGGTGGGGGGGGGGCTGTCAGAACGGGGGTGGGGGGGGGGGCTGTCAGAACGGGGGGCGGGGGGGAAAGGGGGGGGCTGTCGGGGGGGAGGGGGGGCTGTCGGGGGGGAGGGGGGGCTGTCAGAACGGGGGGCGGGGGGGCTGGAAAAAAGGGGGGGGGGGGGGGGAAAAAGGGGGGGGGAAAAAAGGGGGGGGGGAAAAAGGGGGGGGAGGGGGGGGGGGGCTGGCAGCACAGGGGGCGGGGGGGGCTGTCAGAACGGGGGGGCGGGGGGGGGCGGCTGTCAGAACGGGGGGGGGCGGGGGGGGGGGGGAGGGGGAAAGGGGGGGGGGGGGGAAGGGGGGGGGGGGGGCTGTCAGAACGGGGGGCGGGGGGAGGGGGAACGGGGGGCGGGGGGGAGGGGGGGAGGGGGGGCAGTCGGGGGGGGGGGGGGCTGTCAGAACGGGGGGCGGGGGGGGCTCGAAAAGGGGGGGGGGAGGGGGGGGGGGAAGGGGGGGGGAAAAAAGGGGGGGGGGGGAAAGGGGGGGGGGGAAGGGGGGGGGGGGGGGGCTGTCAGAACGGGGGGCGGGGGGGAAGGGGGGGCTGTCGGGGGGGAGGGGGGGCTGTCGGGGGGGAGGGGGGGCTGTCAGAACGGGGGGCGGGGGGGCTGGAAAAAAGGGGGGGGGGGGGGAAAGGGGGGGGGAAAAAAAGGGGGGGGGGAAAAAGGGGGGGGAGGGGGGGGGGGGGGCTGGCAGCACAGGGGGCGGGGGGGGCTGTCAGAACGGGGGGGGCGGGGGGGGGGGGGGGCGGCTGTCAGAACGGGGGGGGCGGGGGGGGGGGGGGGAGGGGGGCTGTCAGAACGGGGGGGGGCGGGGGGGGGGGCTGTCAGAACGGGGGGGCGGGGGGGGGGGGGTGGGGGGGGGGGCTGTCAGAACGGGGGGGGGGCGGGGGGGGGGGGGGCGGGGGGGCGGGGGGGCGGGCGGGCGGGGGGGCGGGCGGGGGGGGCGGGCGGGCGGGCGGGCGGGGGGGCGGGCGGGGGGGCGGGCGGGCGGGCGGGCGGGCGGGGGGGGGGCGGGCGGGCGGGCGGGCGGGGGGGCGGGCGGGGGGGCGGGCGGGGGGGCGGGGGGGCGGGCGGGCGGGGGGGCGGGGGGGGCGGGCGGGCGGGCGGGGGGGCGGGGGGGCGGGCGGGCGGGGGGGGCGGGCGGGGGGGCGGGGGAGGCGGGCGGGCGGGCGGGCGGGGGGGGCGGGCGGGGCGGGCGGGCGGGGGGGCGGGCGGGGGGGCGGGGGGGGGGCGGGCGGGGGGGGAGGGGGGGGGGGGAAAAGGGGGGGGGGGGAGGGGGGGGGAGGGGGGGGGGAGGGAGGGGGGGGGAGGGGGGGGGGAGGGGGGGCTGTCAGAACGGGGGGGCGGGGGGGGCTGTCAGAACGGGGGGGCGGGGGGGGGAGGGAGGGGGGGGGGGGAGGGGGGGGGGAGGGGGGGGGAGGGGGGGGCTGGGGGGATTTTTTTTTGTTTTTTTTTTTTTTTTAATATATATATATATATATATATATATTTTTTTTTTTTTTATAATAGCCCAATTTAGAGAAAAATCAAGGAAAAATCTGAAAAAAATGCCAAAAATTGGCCAAAAAATTCTAAAAAATTCTGAAAAAATTCTGATGAAATTTTCTACATGTTGAGCCTAAAATCCTTCATCAAACCACAGAGACCCTCCATTTATTCCTCAAATTGGGCAATAAAAAGACATCGGAAAGGGATAAAAATTGCTAGAAAAATGCTAAAATTGCTAGAAAATTTCCAAAAAAGAGCTTGCTTGGCCGTGGTTTTGAAATATCTTCTAGGTTTTCTAAAAACACCAATAACAAAGATGAAATTGATAAGGAAAACTACTAAAACTGAGCAAAATATGATGAGAAAGTTATGGACAACCTGGACATATTTGGCAGTTCCAGGTGATCCATACGTCATTAAGTGTGTTGATGATAGGCCTTCAACCTTGAAATGTTGACCAGTGGCAAGGCCTCTCCTTTCAGCGTCTCTAACTCCACAGCACCCAAGTTTAGCATTGTTTTGACTCTATAAGGTCCTTCCCAATTTGGAAGCCATTTTCCTCTCAGTTGTGTATGAAGGTTAGGTCTATGGAGAAGAACCAACATGCCTGCTTCAATGTTGTTGTTCCACAGGTGTCGATCATGTGCCTCTTTCCTCTTCATCTGAGTCTCGATCAATTGTTTTGTTGCTAGGAGACGAATCTCCTCCACTTTATGTAGTGCCCCTATTCTCTGAGAGACATCACAATCTTTTTTGCCCTGCATGTATGCTATCTTAGGTGAGCCATGTAAAAATTCAAAGGGCTCAATGGGCAATATTCCATAAACCAGTTGAAATGGAGAATATCCTGTGGCCTCTTTGTAAGCTAACCTGTATGCCCATAGGGTACCTTGATAAGCAATGCCCCAGGAAGTGGGTTGTAACATACATTCCTTCCTTAACATTGAGATCAAAACTTTATTTGTCGATTCAGCCTGTCCATTGGCTCTTGGATAGTAAGCACAAGAAGTCCTATGTAGAATTCTATACCTGTTAAAAATTTCCTGCAGGACCTTATTGACAAAATGTGTACCTTGATCTGTACAAATTTCAAATGGGCATCCAAACCTGCAAATGATGTTACTATAAATGAAATCGGCAACAGTTTGGGCAGTGCAGTCGGGGGAAGCAATAGCTTCAGCCCACTTGGTCGCATAATCGGTAGCTATCAAGAGATATTTCTCTCGTTTTGGAATTGTCGGAGGATAGATGGGCCCTACAAAATCCAGCCCCCACTTTTCAAATGGTTGCCAGGAATTGGAAACAACTAAGGGGTTATGCCTCTGCTTTGTTGGCTTAGATCCACACCTCTGACACACATCACATGTTTTTCTCCAATCATCGGCATCCTTAAATAGGGTAGGCCACCATAGACCAGCATCTAATATCCTCTGACTCATAATATGCCCTGGAAGGTGCCCACCACCTGGTCCTTCATGTGCAGAGTGAAGGACTTTCCTCACTTCTTCTTTCTCCAAGCACTTCCTAAGTCTGTCATCCTTTCCCTGTCTATATAATTTATCTTCAAGGAAGGTGTATGGTCTGCTCTTGAGTAGCAATCTCTTCCTTTGCACAACACTAGCCTTTTCTGGATACATCCCTGTTTTAATGAAATTCTTGATATCATAATACCAACCTTGGGCCTGGACAGCAAACAGATGAGCATCTGGAAAATCATCATTGATTCCACTAACTTGCTCCATCATGTTGATTCTGGAAAGGTGATCCGCCATAACATTCTCTTTACCTGGTCTGTGGACCACAGAAAAATCGAACTCTTGGAATAACAATAACCACCTCCATATTCTACCAGTGGCTTGTGGTTTGTTGAGCAAGTACTTGAGAGGTTGGTGGTCAGTTATAATAACGAATTTTACTCCCAACAAATAATGACGAAATTTTTGGACCGCAAAAACCATTGCTAAGGCTTCCCGTTCAGTGGTGCTGTAATTCCTTTCAGCCTTAGTCAAAATTCTACTAGCATACTGAATAGGTCTGTCCATCTTAAATTCTTCACTAGGTTGTGTCAAAACTGCCCCCACTGCATAGGCACTGGCATCTACATGTATATGAAAGATTCTTGACCATTCAGGTGTGATCAAAATAGGAGCAGACACTAACCTGGACCGCAATGTTTGATATGCTTTTTCTTCCTCTTCTTCCCATTTAAAAGGTACTTCCTTACCTGTAAGTCTAGCCAGAGGTCTGGCTATCTCTGCATACATTTTAATAAACCTTCTATGGTATCCAGTATGCCCCAAAAAACTCTGGATCTCTTTAGGGGATTTAGGTTTAGGCAACTTTAAGATAGAAATGATTTTGTCAGGATCCGGGGCCATACCTTTAGCTGACACCACATGTCCTAAGAGAGTTCCTTCTGTCACAAGAAAATGACATTTGTTTGGATTGAGCTTTAACTTAGTTTCTCTGCATCTTTTGAAAACATTATGCAGCTGCCTCAAATGGTGGTCCAAACAATCTAGAGGAGTTTCTTTGTGAGATCCTGAAAACGAAGAGAAGTCATCCATGAAGATTCTAAGTGATTCCAGCAATAGGGGGCCAAAGATGAGATTGACCGTTCTGTTAAAGGTGGCTGGGGCATTTCTGAGCCCAAATGGCATTTTTACATACACATATGTTCCCCAAGGTGTGATAAAAGCAGTCTTTTCTCGATCCTCTGGGTGTATTGATATTTGATTATAGCCACTGAATCCATCCATAAAGCTATATAAGGCATGCCCAGCTACTTCTTCAATGACTTGTTCTGCAAAAGGCATTGGGAAACCATCTGGAATGGTCACCTTATTGAGTGCTCTAAAATCAACACAAATTCTGATTTTATGAGTATTCTTCTTTGGTACTATAACCATAGGGGAGAGCCACTCTGAGTGTTCTACAGGAATGATGATTCCTGCATCCTCCATCTTCTGGATTTCCACATAGACAGCTTCAGCATATTTTGGGTTAAGTCTATAACTCTTCCCTCTTATAGGTTTTGCTCCATCAACCAGAGGGATTCTGTGCTCTCCATAAGTTGCAGGCACTCCTTCTAAGTCTTTATAATGCCAAGCAAAAATATCTATATATTTGGTCAAGAATGATTTTACCTTTTCAAGGAGCCCTGGGTGGCTCCACAACCAAGTGGCCACCAAAACTGGCCGATCATTGTCTTGATTGCCTAATTGTATTTCTCGGACAGGATTTCTCTCTACCAGAGTATCCTCCTTCTCCTCTCCTTCCTTGTCTTTGTCTTCTAGCTTTTCTTGCATTGCTTCATAAGCAGGGGTGTTTTGGATTTCAATCTGTTCTTCCTTATCCTGCATCCAACCTGCAGGTATTTCTTGAATTGGAAAAGAACACTCTTCACTAGAATCTTTTACCTTGCCTTTATCTTTATTAACTTCATTTTCTGTAGTAGTCATATCCTCCTCAAAAATGCATTTGAGGGTTGTCTTCCTGCCCCTTCTGTGGTTTGTAATGGGCTCTCCCAATCCATCAACCTGGACTTTTTCCTTATCTTCATCATAACCTTCAATTGTACAACAATTATTAAGAAAAATTCCAAAACAAGAGGAAGAGTTGCCTGCTTGGAGCCAATTTAGAATATCCTCTTCTTCCTCAAAATCTATTTGGGGTTGATCCTCCAATTCTATTTCCATGCAAATGCCAACTGCTTGCATCATGCTAGTGTTTCCTTGATTATCTGGGCCCTCTTCTAAATGAATCTGTGTCAGCTCCTGCCCTTTCTTTTGTACCCACATAGTATCCTTGCCCCAATCATGAATGACACTTGCGTGCCTCAGCCATGGTCGTCCAATTAAGAGAGGAAATCCTCCTTCAACCTGGGGTAATCTTAAAACCACAAAATCCAGGATGAATAAATTACCTTGTACTTCAAGTGGAACTTTTGGGATTACTCCCAAGGGCCTTACTTTGCTCTGATCTGCCAAAGTGACAGTGAAATTTGCAGGCCTTGAGGGATGGAGTCCAATTCTTTTCATTGTATGTTCAGGCATCAAGTTAATGCCAGAACCACCATCCACAATAACTCCTTTAAATTCATGACCCTTGATAGATACTGTCAGCCGAGGACTTTTATAATCTGTAAGGGGTGCTTCCCTTACAATTTTTCCTTCATGTACAACAGCAGTCGTTGCCACCAAACTTGTAGTGGAAGCGTAATCAATTATCTGCAAGAGTTCTGACCTGAACTTCCCATCCATCTTTATTAAATCAAAAATACTAACCTCCTTTTTCATGGATTTGAGCAGTCTGGAGGCTTCTGATTCCTTAAGAGCTTGGGCTCCATTTGACTTATCCAACTCCTCATGAGCCCTGCTGAATGCATGTCCAATGGCATTACTGGTACCTGAGCAATTTTCCTTTTGCCTTGTGTCTGCACTTGTGGTGGCTAGGTCTTCGGACACGCCTTTGTCTCTGTTTAATCCATTAATCAATGATTCTTGACCCATGTCCACTGGAGCCTTCCCCTTGCTTCTTGTCTGCACAGTAAAAGAGTCAATTTCTTCTAACTGCACCACCCTGGTAGATGGTGATGGCACCTTAACTTGATTTGCCATTTCTTCTTCCTTCACAGAAATCATTTGGATATGGGGCCCTGATGAAGAGGCTTGATTCTTAGGACAACCATATGTATAATGGTCTCTGGCCTCAGGGCAGTTCCTGCAAGGGGGTGCATTCTCTGGTAGGGTGCACCTACTTTGGTAGTGCCCACATTCTCCGCACCTAAAACAGATTATTGGCCTCCTAGGCCCATTTCCAAAATTATTCCTCTGTCTAGGGTTATAGTTGTTACCTTGATTTTGTGCAGCCATCACATTTGTGGTTGTTGGGGGTCCTCCTTGGGTCCAGTATGTCGTAGCAGGCATTCCTCTTGATTGGCATTCATGGGCCTCATGGCCAACCTTCCTGCATAATTGGCAAGTTACACTTAACAGAGGGCACTCACTTACTATATGCCCTTGTTTGCTGCACATGGAACACCAAAGACCACTCTTGATGCCTCCTCCTTTGAGCTCCTGCAACTCCTGTCGCAGCTGAGCTAATTCCTCTGCCTGGGCTTCCTCTTCCTTTTGGAGCTTGAGTGCTTCAATCTCCCTTCTCAATTGAGCCACAGCAGTCTCCTCCTCTTTGTAGGGCTTATTTCTCTTTAAGCCCTCCAACTCCCTCCTCAGCTGGGTCACTGGATCCTCCATGTCTGTACCATATGTTGGTGGTGAAGAAGTTGTCCCATATTGGTGCCTTATTTGCTCCAGTCTTGTAGCCGTGGTGATGAACTCCTCTATGGAGGCTGTAGGTAATACTAATTCCTTTATTTTGCATTGAGTGGCTACTGGTAGGGGCTTGGCTAACCATTTCTTGACAAAAAAATCATGGGGTGGATCTGGTAGTTTGGCCATTAGTGCTTTGGCTCTGGTCACAAATTCTGGGAACTTTTCTTCTGGACCCAATCTCAAGTTCTCTAGCTCTTCTATGATAATCTCTGCTGTGTTCCCCTGCTGGAATTGATTTCTAAAAGCATCCTTCATCAAATCCCAAGTGGTAAAGTGGTTTTCAGCAAACTGGCTGAACCACTTGTCTGCCAGTCCTTCCAATGTGGCTGGGAAGAGTATCAAGAAAGCATCTTCCCTACCCATTAGCCCCCTAGTCTTACATAATGCAAGAAATCGTCGAATGTGCTCATCTGGGTCCTCCTGGGCTAAACCCCTGAAGGAGGGAAATTTTATGTTTAATCTGGAGAGCAAGATTTCTAGGTCCACCTGTCCTGCCATGCTTCCTACTGATGAAGTCGATGAAAGTGGACTCGATGATCTTCTGTTCGTCTTTCTTCTTGTCTGCTTGCACTTGATTCTCAAGGTTTGTGACCGGGTCGCGGTCATGAGCTATGCATAGTCCACTTAAAATGAGATACTTGATAAAAGTATGCACCTTTTGGCCCACTGGAGTAATGTTGTCGACACTGGAATATTGTCCTCCAATGGCAATATATAGCCTCCTATGCTCAAAGCTCCTTGGAAGTCCCACCGGGCGTGCCAAATTTGTTGGGGGATTCTTTGACAAGAAGGAGTTTGAGGGTTTGTAGGAGAAAATGAAAAGACCAAAAGAGAAAATACACCTTGAAAGTTTCTGCCGTTTGATTACAATAAGAAAAGTACAATGTTTGAAATACAAGATACACCAATACCTCTGTGCACAATCCCACAGAGTGCCCAATTACAAAATATCCAATATCCCAATGTCCTCTTGCTGCCGACCTCCTCTGCGACAGACCTCCACCTGCTTCAAGCTTCTCCTTGTGCACACCTTGCACCAAGCTTCCACAAAGGGGGAGGAGTGAATACCTGCTGTCGGCAAGCGTACACTGCCAAAGGACCTTGAGGTACTTGGGGGAACTATATCTTAGCACTTCACTGCACCAAAATCCTTGGTCACTCTCTATGCACCTTGCACTTCCACTTCTGTGCGACGTACTCTGGTGTCTCTTGCACTTCCCTCCCTTGCTTCCCTTAGCCTATGCTCTCTTGCTTACTCTAACCTTGGTCCAAGAATGGTTCTTCCTTGATTTTAGTGTGTCGATCCCGTACGCTCCTAACTGCAAGTGAATCTTGGTGCTCACTTTGATGTTCCAAGATTGCTCTCCCAAGTGGCAGCCAACTACTCACTGTTTTGTCCTGTAGTGACTTTAGTCTAAAACCAAAAAATTTTAATGGGGGGCCATACTTTCACCTGTGCGTACACTTTGCCGCTTCACATGCCTTCACATTTCCTTTTAATTCTTCACTTTTGCACATAAGGGGGGTTTACCTGAACCTTCCAAAACACTTTAAAACACACTTTGAACCTTAGGGAAATTAGAGAAAGTACCTCTGCAACCTGCAACCTATTTTCTCCAATTTACCCTTTGTGGACAATTCATTGTGCACTACCTGTGCGCTTTGACACCTGCACTTATGCACTTTGACTTTGCACCTGTTGACTTTGACCTGTTGACTTTGACTGCAGTTGACTTTGACCAACATGACTTTTATGGGCTCAACATCTTCAAATTAAAAACCCTAAAAAATTAGCTAAAATTGGCTGTCAATCGCGATGGATAGGGCAGTCAATCGCGATGGACAGGCAGTCAATCGCGATGGACAGGAGTCGATCGCGATGGATGGGGCAGTCAATCGCGATGGACAGGAGTCGATCGCGACGGACAGGCATCGATCGCGACGGACAAGCGTCGATCGCGACGGGCGTCGATCGCGACGGACAAGCGTCAATCGCGACGGACAGGCGTCAATCGCGATGGACAGGAGTCAATCGCGATGGACAGGAGTCGATTGCGACGGACAGGCAGTCAATCGCGACGGATGGGTGTCGATCACGACGGACAGGCAATCAATCGCAACGGACAGAGCTGTCAATCGTGATGGATTGAAATTTTGCAAATTTTTCAAAAATTTTTGTGGAAATGTGGTGTATAGGGTCTCTAGTCTATTGTGGTGCACTCAGATTTACCAAAAGGTGAAAATTTCTGTCAATCGCGATCGACAGAAGTCGGCGAGTGCGAGACAGTTCTGCACATTTCCGTACCTGCGTGACGTGCTGGAGGGGATGATGATGCTGAAACCTGCAAGAAACTCCAAAAGCATGCAGAAAATAGCACACAATAGTTCGCTCTCTCGCTCTCTCTCACAAGTGAAATGAGGAAAATGAAAGGAGGAAGGGAATATAGTAAAAAACTGAATTTTTTTGCGATGATGGAGATGGAGGTGGGAGATGGTGATGAGGTAAGGAAAAGGAAAAAAAAGGAAAAGTGAAGAAGTTACCTACAACGCCAACGTCCCAAATCTACGTCTTACCATCACACGCTCGTCCTCAAAGCTCGATCCCCGACAACGGTGCCAAAATTTGGTGTAGCTTAGTGATGAGTAGCACCTCCTTTAATGTCAATCCGGGAAGACGTGAGGATGGTATGAAGACCTCGAGCAAGTGGAGGCACAAGTGCGTGAGTGAGAAGCACACAAACATGCACACACATACACACACACGCGCACACACGGCAAGACAAAGAGTGAGAAGCAATGGAGTTCTTCGATTCCTTTCAAAAAGCTATTACAAGTTCATTTCAATTACAATCTACTGCCAAAAATGAGCTCTCTAGCTCTATTTATAGTTTTTGACTAGGTTTTGGCCCTGTCCAGACCTAGTGTCCGGCCTAGTTAAAAATTAGGTTCCTGGGCCAATTTGAGGGCTTAAACAGAGTCTAAAAAATACGAGAATTGATATGTAGGTACTTCTAAGGCTCCTCAAGCTCAAGGACTCCTTGGCTTGCACAAAATGGAGCTACAAAAATATGAAATGGTATTTACAATGATTGTTAGTGATAAGAATCACTGTTATAAAGATGTTGATTTGGAAAAATTTGAAGGGCCTATCTGCCAGATTTGCGTCGACTGCTTTGTCTACTTAATCCTTCACCTCGCTCTGACTCTCTCCGCTGGCTTCCTTGTCTAGTCAGTCCCTGGGTGCCCATACTGCTCTCAACAATGATGCAAAGTTTTCAAGTGAGAGCTTAGAGAGTGCCTTCATGCTCTATGGAAGAGGTCCTTATTGTAACATATGAAAACCCATTCAAAGTTCCTCTAAAGTTCCCTTAGGACATGAATAATAACCCCCACAAATGCCTACTTTCTTTATGTACATGAATGTCCTCTAGAGCATGGAATAACAACCCATGGATGTGCTCTACGGAAGAGGTCCTTTTTGTAATGTATGAAAACCCATGCAAAGTTCCTTTGGAGTTCCCTTAGAACATGAATAATAACCCCCACAAATGCTTAATTTCTTTATGTAAATGAATGTCCTCTAGAGCATGGATAACAACCCATCACAAATGCTTGTTGAATCGGTTAGGAGAGTGGACTATGAAGAATGGTGCTTGTTGTGGAGCAGATTCAATGCTTGGGAGAGCTTGAGGACTCGCCTCCTTATAAGGCATGACTCCCTTAACTTGAGGGTCTTAGATGGCATGACAATAGCGATCTTGGTAAAATTTTGAGATTCAAGAAGAATGTGCACTTTCATGTCATGCTTTATAGGAGATGATGTCTGGTTTGGTTGAGTTTTAGGTGGGATTTTAAGTTCTAATCCCTTTGGCATTCCTTCATCGAGGTAAAAAGTTAGTTCTTCTGTGAAAAATCCTCCACCAAGGAATTTGGACCAATACAAAAGCTAAAAAAATTTGCGAAGACCTTCGATGGTGTATACGATGCCATCATGGCAATGAGAACTTGGGATTTTTTTTTTTTCATGCCCAAGTCAATGTCGATCTGGTAGACCCTTGGGAGAATCATTTTGTTGCAAGGACAAATCAACTAGAAGCAAGCATTATTGGGAGAAGTGATCGGTTGTTCCTTAGCATTGTGGAATGCTATAAGAGGTGAGATCCTCTAGAAGATTTGGAAAGAGAGGTGTCTTGTAAAATTTGGTAGCCCTACTAAAGAGTGGTTGATAGAAAAGTCTCTTTTCCTTTTAGGCAAAAGAATTTCCAATTGTAAGAAGCCTTGTTGTTGAGCTTGTCAAAGGTCAAACTAGTCAAAGATCAAAGTGGTCAATAGTAAACCAGGTCAAAGGTCAAAGTGGTCGATTGTGGAGCTCGTCAGACGTCAAAGTGGTGACTTTGTGAGTGATGCATTGGTGGTGCAAAAGTGCAAAGTGGTGCACAGGTGGTGCACAAGTGGTCGAGAACAAGGGTCCACAGGTTCAGGTGAACCCTCCCTTATGGCACACATTTTGAAGAATTGAAGGTCAAAAGTGAAGTCATATGAGGAGGAAGTGATATGTATAAGTGTATGGCCCCGCATTTAAAATTTTCTTTTTCTTCTAAAATCACTACAAGAAAAAATAGAGAGTTGTTGGGTTTACACATTAAATGATTCTTGGGACATCAAAGTGAGCACTAAGATACACTATCAATTAGAAGTGACATATATAAGGGAATCGAGACACACAACAATGCATTAGTATTCTTGGAGTTAGACTAAGTAACTGAGAGCATAGTCTGCACTAGGGGGGAGAGAGAGAGAGAGAGAGAGAGAGAGAGAGAGAGAGAGAGAGAGAGAGAGAGAGAGAGAGAGAGAGAGAGAGAGAGAGAGAGAGAGAGAGAGAGAGAGAGAGAGAGAGAGAGAGAGAGAGAGAGAGAGAGAGAGAGAGAGAGAGAGAGAGAGAGAGAGAGAGAGAGAGAGAGAGAGAGAGAGAGAGAGAGAGAGAGAGAGAGAGAGAGAGAGAGAGAGAGAGAGAGCGAGGGGGGGAGGGAGAGAGGGAGGGAGGGAGAGAGAGAGAGGGAGAGAGAGAGAGGGAGAGAGAGGGAGGGAGAGAGAAGGAGGGAGAGAGAGAGAGAGAGAGAGAGAGAGAGAGAGAGAGAGAGAGAGAGAGAGAGAGAGAGAGAGAGAGAGAGAGAGAGAGAGAGAGAGAGAGAGAGAGAGAGAGAGAGAGAGAGAGAGAGAGAGAGAGAGAGAGAGAGAGAGAGAGAGAGAGAGAGAGAGAGAGAGAGAGAGAGAGAGAGAGAGAGAGAGAGAGAGAGAGAGAGAGAGAGAGAGAGAGAGAGAGAGAGAGAGAGAGAGAGAGAGAGAGAGAGAGAGAGAGAGAGAGAGAGAGAGAGAGAGAGAGAGAGAGAGAGAGAGAGAGAGAGAGAGAGAGAGAGAGAGAGAGAGAGAGAGAGAGAGAGAGAGAGAGAGAGAGAGAGAGAGAGGCACATTGAACCAGTGCAATGTAGAGAAGCAAAGAGAGACAAGTGTGCAAGGAAGGTGATCAAGTGTGCAAAGAGAGAGTGCACAGACAACCATTTAGGAAGGCAATCAAGGTGGAACAAGGTACTAGTGAGGTGTTGCATGTGGACATAAGATGGATCTTCCTCCCTTGCTCCTGTGCAAGGTTTGCACAAGAACAAGCTACTAGAGAGGGTGGAGGTCTGGTACAGAGAAGGTTGACTGCACAAGGACTTTTGGTATCTTGTATACTTGTGTGTGTGTGTGTGCTTTTTGGGTTCAAGCACTCTACACAGAGAACACTTTGTCTTATTCTAGATACACCCATTGTATTTTCATTATAATCAGGATACAAAAGCTTTTAGTGCAAGTGTTTTACTTCTTTTTTTTTTCTTCTTCTCCTACAAATACTCAAGTCCCTTTTCGCCAAAGAATCCCACAATAAAATTTGGCACGCACGGTGGGACCACAAGGTGGCTTGAGCATAGGAGAACCAATATTACAAAGTGTAGAAGAAGTGCAATGGTACTGACAGTACTGGATCGAGAGATAATTTTTCTTTTACTTGGAACTCTCTTGGCCTAAGAAGGAGAATGCACAGCTCATGACCGCAACTTGGTCTCAAACTTTGATGGTCCCTTGTAAAGCAACAAGAAGAAAAGCTATTGGAAGGTCAACCAACATTATGTCATCAACATCCTCAGTAAGAAATATGGCAGCTCAGGTAGACTTAGAAACTCTACTTTCAAGGTTAAATATCAAAAGTTCCCTCTTTTAGAGGACTAGTGCACAAAGACCCTAATGAACATGTTGGAAGTTTTTTGGCCTTATGCAAAACAAGGGGACTAATGGAAAAGGAATATGCATGTTTAACTCTTTTCTCAACAACACTAGAAGGGTTAGCAGATAAATGGTTCAGTCAATCTGTTGACAATGATTTTACTACATGGGACTTAATGAAGGATGATTTTTAAGACAAAGTTCCAACAAGGGAATACAATAGAGAATATTATTGAAGAATTAGAGATATTAAGATTAGGTAATGGGGAGACATTTTTAGAATTTGTTACTAGAGCAAAAGCACTTATGGCTAAATTACCAGACCCCCCTCATGACTTCTTTGTCTAGAAGTGGTTGGCCAAACCACTTCCAATTTCAACACAATGCAAGATTAAGGAGTTGGTGCTCCTTACACAGTAGCATATCATATAGAACCTGAGGACCCAATGACAGTTGAGGAAAGAACTTGAGAGTTTAAGGAGGAACAAGCCCCAAAAAGAAGAAGAAAATGCAGTAACTCAATTGAGGCATGAAATTGAAGCTTTAAAGTTACAAAAAGAAGAAGAGACCCAAGCAGAGGACTTAGCATAACTATGGCAAGAGCTACAGGAACTTCATGGAGGGGGCATAAAAAATGGACTATGGTGCACCATATGCAGCAAACAAGGACATGTGGTACGTGATTGCTCTCTTCTAAGCATTGTTTGCCAGTTATGCAGGAAAGCTGGACATGAAGCTCATGAGTGTCACTCAAGAGGGATGCCTACACAAATATATTGGGGACAAGGAGCCCAACCTCCAACTAATGTGATGGCGGTTGCACCTAGTCAAGGTAGCACTTATAAACCATAACCTAGAGGTAACTTTGGAAATGGGATTCGGAGGCCAATCATTTGTTTCAAGTGTGGGGAATGTGGGCATTATCAAAGCAAGTGCTCTCTACCAGAAAATGCCCCTCCTTGCAGAAACAACCCAGAAGCTAGAGATCATTATACCAATTGTTGTCCAAAGAACAAGGCATCTATGTCTAGGCGTCACATACAAATGATCTCGCTAAACAAAAGAAAGTTGTAGAAGAAGTCAGTGTACCCTTATCCTCTATTAGGGAAGTGTAGTTAGAAGAATATACTCTTTTGTTATGCATACTAGGAACAAAGGAAAAGCTCAAAAAGACATAGGCCAAGAGTCAAGTACTATTGGACTGAACAAAGGCAAAGGGACACCCGAGGACAAGGCCACTACATGTGAAGATACACGATGAAAAAAAGAGCTTATGGTACTAGTGATGTCATTGGGCATGCGTTCAGCAAGGCTCGAGAGGATTTTGAATAGTCAAATAGAGCCCATGCTCTTAAGGAATCTGAGGCTTCAAGATTATTCAAATCTATCAAAATGGAGGTTAGTATTTTTAAGCTAATAAATATGGATGCAAAATTTAGATCAAAGGTCTTGCAAATAATTGATGAGGCCTCCTCAACCACTTTAGTGGCAAAGATTGTTGCTATGAGTAAGGATAAAATTGTAGGGCAAGCCCCCCTCACAGATTATAAGAGTTCACATCCAATAGTAACTATTCAGGGACATCAATTACAAGGAGTTATAGTGGATGGCGGTTGTGGCATTAACTTGATGCCCAAACACACTATGGAAAAGCTTGGACTTCAACCATCCAGACGTGCCAACTTCACTAGAACATTGGTAGATCAAAGCAAAGTAAGGCCAATGGGAGTGGTTCCACGAGTTTGAATGGAGGCACGTGGTAAACTCTTTACTTTATATTTTGTTATATTAAGATTGACACACGTAGAGAGAGGTTTTCCTCTCTTGATTGGAAGACCTTGGCTACGGCATGCAAGTGTCATCCATGATTGGGGCAAGGACACTATGTGCGTATAATAGGGAGGACATGGACTTAAAACAAATATAGTTGGGAGAGGGGCCATACCACCAAGGTCATACTAGTATGATGCAATAAGTTGGGGTCTGCATGGAGCAAGACATGGTGGACCACCTGCAGTTAGAGTCATGTGAGGAAGAATACATTCTGACTTGGTTGCAAGTAGGAAATTCTTTTTCTTGTTATGGAAATTTTCTAAATGATTTGTGTACAAAAGCTTATGAAGAGAAGAAGGAGAAAATTCAAGTTGGATTGGGTGAACCAATAACAGACCATAGTAAGGGGAAACAGACACCTCTTAAATGCAACTTGCATGAAGCTATTACAACTGCAAGGAAGGAAACAATAGAGATTAAAGAAAAGGTAAAGCAAACTTGTGAAGATATTTATTTTCCTATTAAAAAAATCCTTGCAAGTTGGATGCAAAAAAAGAGGAACGAATTGAAGTCAAGAGTACACATGCTTACGACACTCAGTCTATGTGGGAGAAAGTGTTGGAAGAACATAAAGATGGAGAGGAATCTATAGAGACATTGATAGATAGAAACCCAATCAAGGAAATTCAGTTAGGCACCCAGGAAAATCCTCATCCTATATTAGTGGCTACTTGGTTGTGGAGAGTTATCCAGGGCTACTTTCAAAGATAACAACTTTCATGAAACCTTATGCCAATGAATTTGCCTGGCATTATAAAGATTTAAAAGGAGTGCTTGCCAGTTTTGAACATAGAATTCTTCTCATTGAAGGAGCCAAACTGGTAAGAGGTAAAAGTTATAGATTAAATCCAAAGTATGCTGAAGCTGTTTACATGGAGATACAAAAAATGGAGGATGCTAAAATTATCATTCATGTGGAACATTCATAGTGGCTCTCACCCATGGTTATTGTGCCAAAGAAGAATACTGTTGGGGATTCTTGGACGAGAAGGAGTTTGAGGGTTTGTAGGAGAAAAAGAAAAGAACAAGAGAGGAAATAATCTTGACAAACTTTTGCAGAAGCACCCTTGAATCTTGAGTTTTAATTACAGTAGAACAATTACACTGTTTAGTACAATCCGAGTTAATACTTCTGGGCACAACTACAGAGAATGCTCAATCACAAAAGACCAATTATCCCAAAGTCTTTCAGCAGCCGGTCTCTTCTGCACCAGTCCTTCACTTGCTTCAAGCTTCTCCTTGTGCACACTGTAGCTCAGTGATGAGTAGCACCTCCTTTAATGTCAATCTGGGAAGAGGAGAGGATGGTATGAAGACCTCGAGCAAGTGGAGGCACAAGTGCGTGAGTGAGAAGCACACAAACATGCACACACATACACACACACGCGCACACACGGCAAGACAAAGAGTGAGAAGCAATGGAGTTCTTAGATTACTTTCAGAAAGCTCTTACAAGTTCATTTCAATTACAATCTCACCTCAAAAATGAGCTCTCTAGCTCCTTTTATAGTTTTTGACTAGCTTTGGCCTTGTCCAGACCTAGTGTCCGGCTTAGTTAAAAATTAGGTTCCAGGGCTCTTTTGAGGGCTCAAACGAGATCTAAAAAATATGAAAATTGATATGTAGGCACTTCTAAGGCTCCTCAAGCTCAAGGACTCCTTGGCTTGCACAAAATGGAGCTACAAAAATACGAAATGGTATTTACAATGGTTTTTAGTGATTAAAATCACTATTTGTGTAGGGATTTTCTCTGTTGATTTGTCGTACACATCTTTGAGCTCCCTACTTGCTCTTTCTTCTTGTATGCTCCATTCCTTGATGTCTGAAAAATTTAGATGGCCTACTTGCCAGATCTTCTTTGGCTACTGTGTCTGCTTGTGCTATCTCTTCGTTCCGACCCTCTTTGTCTTGTGGCTCCTTTGGTTCCCTGACTGCTGCCAACAACCCCCCCACTCTCGCGTCTGTCGCCCCTGACAGACCCTTGTCTAGATGCTCGTTGAACGTAATATTGGACAACGTCAGAAGCGAGGTGATGTTCTTCTAATCTGAGCCCCCGTGCTAGATCTGTTAATAATGCATCCCAATTCACTGGTCCTGGTACGTCCGGATGTGGCACCCGCAGTTGTTCTGAATATATGGTTCTCTCCACAGCGAATAAATGGAGGAGATGTGAGGGCCTGGGTACAAATATTTCTGAGTGATATTCCCAAAATCCCGTTATGAACATCTCCTCGAATGTTTGTTTAAAACAAGTTGGGAGGTACTTTATTCTGGCGTGCCAAGCATATATTACCTCTATGGATGGGGTTGTGCTCATGTTGTATACCAGATCTTGATTTCCTGTAAGAAATCCGACACCTGAGAAGTGGGGGTCTTTAATATTCTTGAACGTCCTGAAGGTGATTAGCATTAGTTCAAAGATTTTCATACACATTTGTGCCATCACATCGGGGGTATTCCGTAGTCGAGTGCTGCAGTGTCTGATGGTAGAAATCATGTAATTTACAGTGGGAGGGCCTTGTGGCGGTGCTAGATAAACATAATTTTACCACTTCGCGCAACCCTTGACGTTCTTGACAGCAATGGTAAACTCTGGCCAAGTGCGTCGGCGGAATACTGGAACATAACAAGGATTGTATTTAATAAAAAGGGGCATGTTAGTCCAGGTACGAACCATTTCCGGGTAGGTTTCAAGAAGAAGGATTCTCCAGGTTGGTTGATAAATGGAGCCTTTCTTTGCACTTTTTGGGATATCCTCTGGCCCAAGTTGTGTGGAAAAAGTTGGAGGTTTGCCACAACTGCGTTGAATCTCTGCATTGTAATCCGCAAGGAGCACACAATATGGCACATATTGATCATCGTTGGTGCCGATCCATCTATGATGAGACATGCTTCGAAAGTATTCAGACTTAATGATGGTGTCTTCTAACTTTGCCATAGATTGGATTTGAATGGCCACTCTATCTTCATGGGTTGTTGCTGTCTTCTTGAGTGTTTGGAGCCATTCAGGTACTTCAACTTCTAATGTGTCCAGTCCTTCTGAGGTCTGTGCACCACCTGGCATCGGCATAGGAATGTATGGTTCCTCATATGTTTCATCCACCTCAATGGGTACTAAATCCTCCGGTTCGGGTTCTACAACTGGGGAGGCCTGCCTTTCATATTCTAGTAACTTTTACTGGAGTTCAGCCACCTGCTCTGTCAATGCCTTTACTTCCTCTGAAGTCGAGGCCGTGTCTATTACCTTGGTTGGAGCCTCCTTTTCCCTGAGCTGGCTACGTAGCTCATCTCGTTCCCTTTCCAAATCGTCATGTGCGTCTAATAAATCCGCATAACTTTCCACGATGGTTTTCATTGTTTCTGTGGGAACCGCTTTGAACTGTTCTGGATCGATCTCATGGGGGGAACCTTCCATGGCTGCTTCCAGGTTTTCTTCATTTTGTTTCTGCAACCGTTCATTTTCTTCAAGTGCTGTAGCCATATGCTTGCGAAGTAGAGTTAAATTACGCCAGACTCTCATGTTATCTGTTTGGTACACCTCCAGCAAGGCTTCAAGTTGTTTGACACCGGGTTCTACTGATGGTTGGGGTGTCTCCAAGAGTGTTTGATGGGCTTTCTCGAGAGTGGTGTGGCGTTGGTTGAGTTCCGCATTTTCTTCTTCTAGCCTTATGAGTCATGTTTGTAGTTGCTGATGGTTTGTTGTCAGCTGATGATGGCGGCCTTCTAGTTCCTTGTACTCCCGCTGAAGTTGATATACGCATTGATGTAATGACATGAATATACTATTTACATTAAGAGATGCAGTTAAAGATGAAGATGCAGGGGGAATGGGGAAGGGGAAGGGAGTTGTGAATGCGGTGGAGTCAAGTGGTGAAGTAGGTGGAGGGGGTATGGGAGATTGAGGTTGTGTGGGGGGTGGGGGTGGTACTGTGGCGGGTGATGTTTCCCTTGTGTCAAATGTGTGTGTGACTGTAAAGATGGGGACAGCGGGTGGGATGGAAGTGATATTTGTGAAGAGTGTCGTGAAGGTGGGCATGGAAACTCCTCCAAATTGGATACCGAGAGAGAGAGAGGAATTCCCATGACAACTGTGGTAGTGGTAGAAAAGGGCGTGGTCGTGCCGGTTGGTGAGGTGAGTTGTGTAGCGAGAGGTGAGGTGGGTGGGGAGGGTGGTTCCTCCTGATGTTCTTCTGTTTGCGTGTTGCCTTCCGGTTCTGATACATTGATGTGTATTTATTTTCCATAACGCCTAGGGCGGGCAGACACACGTTTCTCAAATCGATTAATGTATGTCATGGACTCATGTATGGACTCATCCAAGCCGACTGCCTCTGCGTGCAGGTTCATGGATTTGATAAACATATCGTCCACACCTTCCTCAGCCAATAGTTGGCTCATGAGCACCTTGCCTGATTCAAGTGACATTTTGTGTTGTTCCTGAACTCGCTTCATGGTTTGGTACAATCTTTTTATTTGTGCCGAATATGCTGGGGTACTTGCTAGCTCTGAGAGTTCATCATATTCTTGATATTGTTCTTCGTCGGCTTCTTCTTCTTCTCCTCCTGCCTCTTGTTCATCTCCTTCGACTTCTACGACAACTGGTTGTGTCTGGGCTGGTGTTGTTGTGGTGGGGTGTGGTTCCTGGGCCTGGTCTGCTTCCGTTTCAAGATTAGATTCGTAGATCAGCCTGACAACTTCTTCATCTGTGAGGTCATTGAGAGTAAATCCCTGTGGAAATTCCAAGTCTGATGGAATGGGGGGAAACACCAAGTTGGGTCCTTTTGTACTTGGTCGGGGAAGACGAATGGTGAATGGCCGAACATGCCTAGTTTGAGGAGGAGTCACCTCAGGTGTGGTAGTGGCTCCCCTTGGTTGAGCACATGGTAATTGGACGCCCCCTCTCATCTTCTTCGATGGAGGACCTGCTGTTGATAGTCGCCTTTGGAATTCTTGGGCCCTGGACCACACTAGTGCTCTTTGAATGGGCACGTCATATGCTAGGCACCTGTAAATTATTCTTGTTAGGGCACAACAGCCATGAAGTACATTTTTCTGCTTCTTATTCCAGCGCTGATGGGCTAGGTGTATCTGATCGATGATCCAGTGCGGTATGTTGAGGGTGAGGTTCTCTATTTCTGCCAAGTATAAGCTGAACCATATTTTCTTAGGGGGCATAGTGAATTGTTCCTGTGCGGGAAAAGCAAAATGTTGCATAACAGTTCGTAAGTGGAGAGCAATGGTAGGCGTCATTGCCACCATGTCCTTCAATTTATTGAGATCCTTATGCTTCATCCTTCCCGGGACCATTGTTTCTTTCTTGGTGGGAATGTGCATACCTTGCATGTTCAATGCCTCCCGTACCAGATTGAGGGTCAGTTTGAATCTCTTGAGTTCGTGTCCTGGCAACAATGATGGTAGTACAAAAGTACTATCGCCTCCCTTGACCCTGCTAGGAGTTATGGTACTTATGAAATAGGAGCAGCGTAGAAAATCAGGTTTAGGCAAGTGTGCTTTGAAATATCTATCCAGGCCTGCCTTGTTCCAAACTGATCGCATTACCTCTGCATTCTGATAGTTCTTGAATTCCCGAGTGAAAAAGTGGTAGCGTCCCCATTTGCCATTAAATTCAATTTCTGCTTCCCAGAAGTAGGTGCCGTCACCCAATGGCCCTGCTACATCACTGAACCAATGAGCATGTTTCCCCACTTTAGAAGTGTGTCCCTGAGGAGGGTCCTAGATAGGAAGGACATGCACCGCTTGAAGTTCTTGAGGCCTTTCGGTGAGTGGCGGTTCCAAAAGAATGGTTTCAATGTCCACAATCTGTGCGCTGGACCCTGCCTGGGAACTGGGGCCTCCAGCATCTGCCATCATTATTGCTTGCGAGCTGGTTCTGTTGAGAATATAGAGCAGCATGCATTAATATTGTAATGGAAAAGATAGAACACGTTTTGCCCCCGTTACAACATTATTGTGAGGTGAGTAAAGGGAGTGGTCAGTAAGTGCATGATGACCGTGTGTGTAGTTAATGAATGGGTGGTCCTAGGAACTAGATGGAAAGATGCAGTGTATGACTGATGCAGTTAGTAAGTGGAGATGAATTCACAAATTGGGGTCGGGGGGTTTATTACAAGTCTTAGGTTGCCAAACACCATGAATGGCTTTGGATCTTGATTTTGTGGAGACTTGGGAGGGTTGCATGAGTAATTATGCTTGGGGGAGATGTGTCCTTGGGACCGATTTACGAGTGAGTCTGTGCGTGCTTCTAAGTGACTGTGTGTCCGAGTGAATTAGGTAAGAGTGGGTGGCGGCTCCTTGAGGGAGTGAACTCGGTCGTGTATGATGTGATTTGTTTGGGGCTAGTTGCGCCCGCAAGCAAGCCTTAGGCACCCAAATTTGTCTTGATTGTGGGTCAGCCGTCATCGACTTCTTGGGCACCCAGATAGACTTCACTTTCTCAAAAGAGGTTTTGGAAGTCTTCTTATTAATATCATATCGCTGGTTACTAATAGGAAGTTGGGGCAGTCGTCGTGATTTGACTGCTGTAGGCAGCTCGCCTTTTCGCACTCACATTTGTTTCACTGGCTGAGTTGTTCTGCTTTGCACGTTCTTTTGGTCTCCCGCATAGATAGTCTTCAGTAATTGATCTGCCTTTAGTGGCTGCTTTCTTCTGGCCTTTAGAAAAGAAGGGAGTTCCGTCCTCTCCTTGACTTCGTTGTTGAGACAAGCCTCTTTCTGCATCATATAGTTTTTGACAAGAATAGCATTGTCAACTTCATGTGCACCCCTGGAAGGACCAGGAGTTTGTGCATTACCTAGTTCCTTGAGTGCCTCATTTGCCAATTCAATTGTAATTCGACTATGATTTACCCATACCTGAAGAAGTCCACTTCTTAGGTTTAAGTTGACTGCTTGGTCATAAATCCAGTCTTGACCCAAGACAAGAGGTTCGGTGAGGTCCTCATCTTGACACACTAGTACTTTGACTGTCATTGCTTCGTCTTGAATATAGAGGGGAAGTTCCACCTCGCCCATGCAAGGGGTTTCCACACCTCCCAATCCTATGAGATATGCTTCTATAGGATTAACAGTTAATTTCAACTCTTGACAGTAAGACAATTTAACAGCACTAGTGGCTGCACCTGAGTCAATCAAGGCTCTTACAGTCCTTGCACCCTTCCCGTGTCCTATATCTAAGGTTATAAAAGGACGTCGATCAATTATCCTATGGGAGCTGATATCTGAAACTTCACACATAGCCACATGATATCCTTGATCTGCATATGCATTTGGCCTAGGTTGC
Organism: Ceratopteris richardii; assembly: GCA_020310875.1. Lineage (NCBI taxonomy): Eukaryota > Viridiplantae > Streptophyta > Polypodiopsida > Polypodiales > Pteridaceae > Ceratopteris > Ceratopteris richardii. The sequence goes on along the minus strand of CM035407.1, from coordinate 56,587,319 downwards.
TCTCTACCTTGTCTTCTTAACTTCATTCTCCTTATGCGCTCTAAGGCTTTTGCTTGAGCTTCTTCTCGAATCCGCTTTTCTTCTTCTTTGCGTTTCTTAGCAGTGTTGAGTCGACTTAGCATTTCCTCTGTGAGTGGTTCCTGATACAACTTGACCCTGCATCCACTAATGTAGCTTGGAAGAACATCACCTTCTAAGGTGGCCAGCTGTACTGCTCCACTCGTTGAGATCCTATTAATTATCATGGGTCCGTAACCTCTTTTCTCTAGTTTCCTCGCATGTTGTTTCAAAGTGTAGACTAGTACAAGGTCTCCTGCTTTCAAGCCTTTATCCTTAATATGGGCATCAAAATATGCCTTCTGTCGTTTCTTAGCTGCATATATCCTTGCTGCCGCCCTCAGTCTTGTTTCTCCTAATCATTCAAGGTCAATTAGTCTAGAGGAGAGTTCATGACCCGTCCATTCATGCTCTTGTGCTAGTTTCAATGTAGGTATTAAGAAGTCCAATGGTAGCACTGCATTTTGGCCAAATACCATCTGAAAGGGGGTGGCATGGAGTACCGTTTTGTAGGCGACTCGGTATGCCCAAACAGCATGGTGTAGCTGTTTGTCCCAATCAGAGCGTTTATTGTTCACTAATTTCATCAGTACATTGCATAAGATCTTGTTGGTGCTCTCAGCCTGGCCATTTTCTTGAGGGTGATAGGGGGCAGACTTCTTATGTACTACCAAGAATTCTTGGAGCAGATTTTCAATAACTTCATTCAAGAAGTGAGTGCCTCTATCACTAACTAGCTCTATAGGTAGCCCGTATCTAGTGAACACATTCTCAAATAAAAACTTAGCTGTTGTTTGAGCATCGTTTTTCGTTGTGGCTTTTACCTCTACCCACTTTGTTAGATAGTCTATCGCAACAATGATATATTCTGCATGGGAACCCTTAGCTGGGGGATTAATAGGACCTACGAAGTCTATTCCCCACTTAGAGAATGCACGTCCACCCATCATAGGTTTCAGTGGCATCTCATCTTTACGTATAGGATATTGAGTTCTCTGACAGACATCACATCGTTTCACATAGGTATGTGCATCCATGTGAAGGGTCGGCCACCAGAAGCCCGCAAATAGTATCGCCTTGATCACCGGATCTGGTCCAAAGTGTCCTCCTGCTACACCTTGGTGAGCAGTGTCCAAGATTTTGAGATATTCACTCTCATGGACACATAGTCTCAGGTAACCGTCTTTACCACGTTTGTATAGATTATCACCAATGAGTGAGTAATCCTAGGATTCTTGTTCTAAACTCCTTTTCCTAGCCAGAGTCATGTCTGGAGGGAATGTTTTCGTCCTCAGAAAGGATACTAGTGGTTCACTCCAATCCGGCACTATGGACACTTGATAAAGAGTGGCATGTTCCACAGGTTGTTTAGTGCAGCAGATTGGGCATTCCTTGCACAACTTTTGGACATCAGCTTCCATAGTCGGCCAATGCACTCCGAGTCTCCTTAGTGTCTGTAGGGTTCGTTGCTTTGAGTAGTGTTGCTCTAATGCACCTACATGTGCTAATTGCAACCATTTAGCGTACTCATCCTCTTCCACACAACAAGCCAAGATCCCTTGATCCGTGTGCTTGTACATACTTCCCGCCATGATGTGGTACTTCTGGGCTTTTACAACCTCCCTATCCTGTGTGGCTATTACTGGGTGGTTAGGCCCATATGTCAATACTGGCACAAATGGCTTAGCCCACTACGACACCACTTCCAAATTAAACAAGTAAGCATCAAGAAGGTCATCTGACACTCCTTGTGGAGCTTCTCCAGATGTGAGCCTAGAGAGATGGTCTGCTCTCAAATGAGTCCTCCCTTTTCTCACCACTACCTCAAAGTCATATTCCATTAGTAAGAGAAACCATCTTACTAATCTACCTGTATTGCATGGTTTGTTTACCAAGTACAACAATGCCTGATGGTCAGTAAAAAATTTAAACTTATTTGCAAGAAAATAATGTCTAAACTTTTTAACTGCATATACCATGCCTAATCCTTCTCTCTCCGTAGTGGTATAATTTCGTTCAGCTGCGTTCAATTGTCTACTAGCATAGGCAATTGGAAGATCCATATTACCTTCACCAGTAGGTTGAGCAAGCACACATCCAATGGCATAATTGGATGCATCCACATGAACATGGAAAGGCTTATTCCAATCTGGCGTGGTCAAGATTGGTGCTGAACATAACCTTCGTTTAAGCTCCTAGAAGGAATTCTCACATTCATCAGTCCACTCAAAGTTAGTCAGAAGTCCGTACATGGGCTTTGCAATGACAACATACATGTGAATGAACCGGTGGTAGTAACCACAATGCCCCATGAAAGCTTGTACTTCCTTGACATTCTTTGGCCTAGGTAACTCGGCTATGGCTCTCACTTTTTCTTCATCAGTGGATATGCCATTCTTTGACACTATGTGTCCTAAAATCTTACCTTGCCTGACCATGAAAACACACTTTTCTGGGTTTAGGCAGACTTGATATTCTCTACATTTGTCAAAGATTTGTCTCAGTTCAGGAATATGGGTTTGTCTGATGTTGGAATGAGCACAAAGATCATCAACATAGACTTCTAAATTCTTCCTCAGGAACTCCTTAAATACATGGCACATCAGCCTTTGGAAGGTTGCTGGTGCATTGGTAAGCCCAAATGGCATTACCCAAAAGGCGAATGTGCCCCATTCTGTGGCAAAAGCTGTCTTATGCTGATCCTCTGGAGCTATGGCTGCTTGATTGTAGCCCGAAAATCCATCAAGGAAGCTGTACAGTTCCTTGCTTGCTACTCTTTCTAAGAGATGTTCTGTGATGGGAAGCGGATAGTTATCTCAGATTGTGGCTGCATTGACCTTCTTTAAGTTAATGCATACACGTAATTTACCATTATTTTTGGTCACCACTACAATGGGGGATACCCATTCAGTGTGCTCAATTTCATAGATAAATCCAGCTTCAACCAGTCTATCTATCTCCTCTTTGATCTTGGCAGCGTAATTATCATTGTATGTATATGGCTTTTGCTTAGAGGGTTTGGCATCTGAGGTCATGGGGATGGTGTGTGAGCATATGTCAGGGTCCACACCTTTCAAGTCCTTGTAACTCCAAGCGAACACATCTCTGTATTCTCTTAGCAAGGCTATCAATTCTTGCTCTTCTTCTTCCGTCAGGTCATGTCCTATGTAAGTGCATCTCTCTTCTCCTTCTTCCATGGCTACCACAATTTTCTTTGTGGTTTCTTTGTTATCATAGGCCTCTCCTGATTGTGCCTCTCGTTTAGGCATTCTAATCATGACTCTCCTGTCATCTATCTCATACTTCTTAAAATTTTCTGGGACTTCAAACAAAGATTCTTCCTCTTCTGGTGTGACTGCTCTCTTCTTTCTTTTCTTCCCTTCTTCCTTCAGGGTCACATGTGTGGCTATCCTTACATCATTTGTAACCTCTCCATACCTCTGGGGTTGAAATTCTACTCCATAGAAGTATTCTTCATATGATGCAAAAGGTGGGTCCATAATGATTGACTCTAGATCGGAGTCATTTGCATCCTCAAACGCATCAGGGTTAGGTTCGCATTCTTCTAACACTGCCTCTCCCATGATGGGTTCTATGGAGAAGACTGAAATGTCATAGCCGTCTTCATCACAGTGAGGTGTCCATTGTTCTTCATTGATGGCTACATCCATTGTTGCTAGGATTTCTGCCCAGCCGTGGGGTTCAAATTCTTTGTCAGGAAAAACTACAGGTGCATAGGCTGGGTCTTGAATTGATCTATGTGTTTCTTTTGCACCTATCTCTCTGGCTTCTTCTCTCTTCTCTTCTTCTACTGCTACTTTGCACATCCATAAGTGGGTGTCTTCATGCATCCATGAGGATTCTGATCCTATGGAATGCACAGATTCCGTATCATCTTTGGCTCTATGGATGGGATTCCATTGGATAGGGGGGACATCTCTATGAGAGTAATCTTTGACATTCACTTTGGTCGTAACACCTAAGTGTTGTAGGTACAAAGAATTGGTTCCCCAATCCTGTACCACTTGCAACTGTCGCATAAAAGGTCGTCCCAAGATCATTTCATAGGCATGGTTCTTGCTAAAATCACATATAGAAAATGTATGCTCAAACTCGACACCACAGGTGGTGAGAGTTATTCCTTCTAGCAATCCTAAGGGCCTCTCAATATGACCATCGGCCATCTGCAATTTCATTCTCGTTGGCCTAAGTGCTGGCTTGCCCCAACGCTTCCATAGGGAAGTGGTGGCAATCACAACTCCTGCACGTGAGTCCAAAATTGCCTTGGTGGTGTACCCCTGGTAGGTAATGGGAAGATAGGTGTTCCCTTCTTCACCTTCACACATGTCTCCTATCTTATCCAAGGGTATCTCTGGCACTGTCCTATGTGATCCTACCTGGGAATGAGGTTTCACTATCGCTGGCACTTGTTTGGCGACGTGTTTCCATAATTCAGGTCTAACCTTGAGTAGCTCTTCTAACTTGAGATTGCACTGCACTTTAGTGTTTTTCACTACCTCTGTGTTCCTAGGTAAGACTAAGTCCTCATTTCGTACCATGACCGTGGGTGCTCTCATACAAGTAGACTTAACTCCCCATGGGCCTGTGAAGTGGGGTAATTCTTGTAGAGAGTTAGACTCAAAGTCTAGTCTTTCTTGAGAGTGGGTGCTCTCCTGCTCCTCATAAATGGATGGGATGTCTTGTGGGAATTGGTCGTGTGCATCATCCACCAGTTCAATGGGAGGAGGTACTTCACTTTCTTTAGCCCATTTGTCTTCTTGAATCTCTCGTAGGAATTCTGGTGTGAATCGATTCATAGAAGATGATGTGTCTGGCTCCGTAGAGTTAGGCACATAGGATTCAGGCGCATATGCTTCCTGGGCAGGAAGTCCTGCTCTTTCACTTGCCTTGTCCTTATGATGAGAGGCGGGTTCCTTTTCTGATTGTGCAATTAGCTTCTCTATTCTTTCTAACAATCCATCAAAGTGCAATTGTGTCTTTGCTGAACTAGAGATGTTAAATAGGCGACTGGCCTCGAACATGGTCTGAGCCAATTCCACCATCTTAGCACAAATTTTGGTTCGTTCTAGTTCTAGTTCTGCTCTAGGGTAACACTTTTCATGATCAGTTACGTTTGGCCCTTCTTGGATTCTGGCCTGATATGCTTTAAGCATCATGTTTAGGTCCTCGGGAGTTGGATCTGCTAGGACTGATCCTACTCTGGGGGGTGGTGGTATTAGTTGAGGCGGGTTGGAAGGTGGCGGGTCGGATGGAGATGGAAATGGTGGTGGTGGGGTAGTGTGAGAGGGAGTTTGAGATGTGAGTTCAGTTATCCTGGCCTTTGTTTCTCTGAGGCTTTCCTCGAGTTCACTCATCTTTTTCGCCCATTGCCTTTTCATTCTTTCACGACTATCTCTCCAAGCTCTAGTCCTCTTCTTTGTCATGCTCTCTGTTTCACTAACATCTGGGCTCTTTTCCTGACCTACCCCTTGGTTTTGCTGCAATGCTTGAGCTCTAGTGATCACTTGCACTGGATAGTGGACATCATACTTCTTGTGGAGTCTACAACTAACCCAATAACATTAATGGGAGTTATTTTTGGCATATTGTTGGGATTCTTCGGACAATCTCGTAAGAGATGCTCCTTTCCACACTCTTGGCAAAAGCCTTGAATTGTCACTGACTGGGGTGGTGTAGGTGGAGGTAAGGGACAATCACGAATGAGGTGATCTCCTTGATATCTGTAGCACGGTCCTCTAGGAAATGGGGGTCTTACCTGCCTCAGTTGAGGTCTAGGGTTGGGGTTTGCATACATGACGTTAGTGTAATCAGACTCCCAACTAGGTTCATTTGGCTCTTCACTATAGTAGGACTCCCCATGTTCAGGAGACTGCATGTAGTAAGCATGGGGGCTATCAACATGTGTAGAATCAAAGCTATGGTCGCTCGGGTCACTTTCTGAAAGCAGTGGTGTTACTGGCACTATAGATCTATTCAAGTTTTCCTCAGCCGCTGTATACTTTACAGGAATCACATTAGCTAGGTTTGGAGGTTGTTGAGCAAGTACTGGCAGGGGTCTCAGTTGGGCCTGATATTGCGGTTGGTAATTTTGAGGCCTAGTATACTGTTGTGGTGGGTACTCACTCTGGTATCTGCCTTGTTGAGGGTATGGCTGAGGGTACGCTTGTCTAACGGTTTGCTTATTGTAGAGGCAATCTTGCGCGGTGTGATTGGTGTACCTTCGTTCTATGGTGCAGTACTGGCTACTAGGATTTACTTGGGGTTGAGCCATAATGGGACATACATTCGCCAGGTGGTCGCCACCGCAAGTATAACACCTTTTGACTGGGGTGAATCTAGGAATTTGTTTACTAGAGACGCCTAATTTCTGAGCTACTTTCTCTGCAAGTTCCTCAATTGATGTGGATTGCGTGGAAGAGAGGCTAGAGGCGCTATCTGAATCTTTGTATATCTTGGAAAGCTCTAACTCCTCCCCTAGGTTATCCTCGATGTCAATGCACATGCGTACACACTCTTCTATGGTCCTAGGGTCCTTCAAGTACACATAAGATCTCAATTTGGTACTTAACAATCCATCCAAGAAAAAAGCCACTTGCTTAGCTGGTGTGCGTAGCTCCGAAACAGGGCATCTTTCAAGATATTGCCTAAATCTTCTTCCTGCAAGTCTCACAGTCTCTTGAGGGGTTTGCTTGAAGCTGTGAATCAATGAGGAGGTATTATGCATTATGCCACTCTTAGAGAATTCAATAATGAAAGCCTCTAAGAGTTGGTCTATGCTCATGAACTGCCTCTCGTTTAGTGGTTGAAACCATGTTAGGGCAGTGTTCCTAAGGGTTAGACCAAAGGCATTGTATTGCGTGAACAGATCTTCCACTTGTTCAACTCTCAAGACTTGCCTAAACTCAGCCACATGGTCGTATGGATCTCCAGTTCCATCGAAGTAGTTCTTCATGGACTTAACTAGCTGAGTCGGTCTCAGAGTCCTTGTGTGCTCTCTAGGTCGTGGTAGGGGGAACTCATCCACATTTCTTTGATTCCTAGGAGCTCTAAGTACCTCAGGTTCTACTCTGTTTGTTTCCGTCCTCGTTCTTTCTCTGCCACCTGGGTCGGCAAAGCTTACTTCTGGCCTATCTCTACTTCTGTCTCTTTGAGCTCCATGAGCTTGGGATGTTCCAGCTCCAGGGTGACCATAGGACACATTAGATCTCGGTTGTGGGAAAATAAATTCTCCCTTCCAAGTGTAAGCATGCCTATCATTCTCTGTCACCACAAAGATCCTCTCTCAAGCGTGATCTAAGTAGGTCACTCTGCCTGGGCTATCTGGATCTTTAAACTCATAGATTATGATTGTTCCTATATCAATTGGCCGATCAGATTTATACCTCCAAAAGGCTTCGTCAGTTTCTCGGTTCAGAAGAGATCTATGCTCTTATTATCTTGAGGAATCCACTCTGGTGTGATAATCCTAGTGAGAACAGATTTGCCTCGGGGGGTTCTAGGTTCTACACCCATGTTTCCTTGCTCCAAGTCACCTGAATCCGCTTCTGAGATCACATTTCCAAATTCATCTGTCCTATCTGGGTGACTGGTGACTACATATATTGTCCCTTCCTTATCTAGGTATGCTCCATTTTCATACTTGAGAGCTGGGTGCTCTAGTCCAATGGATTGGTCAGGGTTTTTAATCTGGACTACAGATCTTCCTAGGCCGTCCTCATAGATGCTAGCACCCAATCGATTGGTCCTAAGGTATTCCAACTGCGTTTTGTAAGGGCCTTCTACCCTGTGCAAGTATGGCACTCCTGAACTTCCCGTAGGTCTGTCCATGCCTTGAGACATCTCTGATTCACTAGTCTCAGAGCTAGGGTAGTATGGGTGGTGGCTCAACTGCTGGGCCCAAGACCTAGCAGTGTGGTTAACACTAGCCTCAAAAGACCTAAGACTTTTTCTCTCTCTCCCTAGATGTCGTCCTGATCTAAGGTTCATAAGCCTAATTGAATAACCCAAATTTGCCCAAGTACAACCTCGTTGCGGAGTCCTTTTGTATCAGTTACTTGATTCTTTTTAGTTGATTACCGTGTTAACATTCTTGTCTGATATCACGTTGTAAGGTATATTTGAGTGTAGTTCCCCACTTAAAGTTGATCGTTCCACGTTAAGTTCTTTCCCCTTAAAGTTCTCGACAATACAAAGATTACGTCCTTAGCTTGAACTTGAAAGTTTAGGTATTCTTCAACTTGATAATTGCCTATCGTCACCCTGACTTACTCCTACCTCTAGTCGTTCTTAGCCTAAGCTAGGAATTGACGAAGGGGAGTTGAGAATATTCCGACCTTTCTTGCTGATCCTTGTTCTTTAGTGCTCGAGAAGTTGATTCTCAAGCTTGCACAAAGCCCTTGCTTGGACGCTCTCAATTGCTTCTCAATAGACCTGCATCAGTCCCAAGATTAGTTCCAGAGTTAAATTCAAATGACAGACTAGACCACTTTCATGCATGTAACTCACCGACCAAATTATCTCTTGCCTTTATAAAAAACAATCCCAAGGATCCCTCAGTTTTCCTACCTCGGGTATGGCTAACTTCAAAAAAACTGTTGACAGTATATGGGAAGAAGCAAGTACGGACACACATGCAGATCTAGCACTGAGGCAACCCTTCATTTTTTCCAAAACCCTCACATCATTTTAAAGTGATTCTCATCACTACAAACCCTTGTAAATATCATTTCACCTTTTTGTAGCTCCATTTTGTACAAGCCGAGGAGTCCTCGAGCTTGGGGAGACTTAGAAGTAGTTGCCTGTCAATTTTCATAATTTTTAGATCTCGTTTGGGCCCTCAAATAAGCCCTAGAACCTAATTTTTAACTAGGCCGGACACTAGGTCTGGACAGGGCCAAAGCTAGTCAAAAACTATAAATAGAGCTAGAGAGCTCATTTTTGGGCTAGCTTCTTGTAGTTTTGAGCTTGTATGAGAACTTTGTTGCAATAGAAGTGATTCCATTGTCTTACTCTCTTTGTTCTTGCCGTGTGTGCGCGTGTGTGTGTATGTGTGTGCATGTTAGTGTGCTTCTCACTCACGCACTTGTGCCGTCACTTGCTCGAGGTCTTCATACCATCCTCATGTCTTCCCGGATTGACATTAAAGGAGGTGCTACTCATCACTGAGCTACACCAAATTTTGGCGCCGTTGCCGGGGATCGAGCTTTGAGGACGAGCGTGTGAGGGTAAGACGTAGAGAGAACGCGTTGGAATGGTAAGTAGTAGGTAAATTTCTGATTTTTTCTCCATCTTCATCTTCATCTTCACCTCCATCTCCATCTCCACCTCCACCTCCTTCTCCACTACATATTCCCTCTTCCTTATCATTCCCTCATTTGTTGTGTGCGAGTTTGAGAGAGAGCGAGTGTGTGTGCTAGTTTTTGCGTGTTTTTTGCATGTTTCTTGCAGGTGGCAGCTCCATCATCACCTCCAGCAAGCTCAGCAGGTACAGAAATTGTCTGCACAGTCCCCGAGGCGTTGAGCTCGAGCTATCGCGACACTCCGAAAATTTCACCCAATCACGATTCTGAGTGCACCACGACACTGCGCAGGCCTAGAGCTCCCAGGATCACTAGACAGAACAATAAAATTCACCATATCCCGACCTATCGCGACACCTCGAGGTATCGCGACACTCACGAGCTATCGCGACACCTCGACCTATCGCGACACTTCCCACCTATCGCGACACCCCGACCTATCGCGACACTTCACGAGCCATCGCGACACCCCGACCTATCGCGACACCCCGACCTATCGCGACACCCCGACCTATCGCGACACCTCGACCTATCGCGACACTTCCCACCTATCGCGATACCCCGACCTATCGCGACACTTCACGAGCTATCGCGACACCTCGACCTATCGCGACACCTCGAGGTATCGCGACACTCACGAGCTATCGCGACACCTCGACCTATCGCGACACTTCCCACCTATCGCGACACCCCGACCTATCGCGACACTTCACGAGCCATCGCGACACCCCGACCTATCGTGACACCCCGACCTATCGCGACACTTCCCGAGCTATCGCGACACTTCCCACCTATCGCGACACTTCACGAGCTATCGCGACACCTCGACCTATCGCGACACTTCCCACCTATCGCGACACCTCGACCCGACCTATCGCGATACACGGCCTTTAACGCATGAAAAGTTAGGGTTAATTTTGAGTGAATTGAAGGGTAGTTGAGCTTATTTTTAGGCACCTTGGTATAACTTTAGAACCTTGGAAGTGGGCAAAAGACCTAGAAACCAGAGAGGGATCTCCTGAACCCTGAGAGCCTGTTTTGACCCTATAGTGCCTGAATGGTCATAACTTGACCATACGAACTCCGATTGATGAGATTTTGGTCTCGTTGGAAAGCTCTTTGAGAATCCTACGTGGACCTCGACTGGTTTTTGTAAGAATCATACGCGGAGTTTTAGAACATGCATTTTTAAGTTGACCTTTAGGTGGAACTAAGTTGTTCTCAGTTTCAGGGGGTGCAGTGAGTTACTCCAGGGGGACTAAAAATATTGATGTGTGTCTTCCAATTATTTGTGGTGATAAAGCTATACTAACTGGTGAGTTTTTGCAGGAACTTTGTGTGCACTCAAGGCAATCCAAAGCAAGCTAGCAAGGGTGAGTACCAAGCTTGGGAGAAGGCTTCCTGGGCTTGTGTAGCAGTCTGGTCAACCAGCTAATTGAGGTTGGAAGATCTCTCCACCCTCCTTTGTCAATTCCTAGCCTAGGCTAAGTACGACTTAGGTGTGGTAATTAATTAGGGCAACGTTAGGCACGAATCAAGTCCAAGAGTATTAACCAACAAAGTGCAAGAAGTAAATAGGTCTTATGTGCGAAAACCCTAAGGGAAAAAAAGTGAACGAGAATCGATCACGCATCAAGTGCAGAAATTCACTTAAGTACTCCTGACGACGCGATTTCAGACAAGACCATAAACATAATATTCAACTCAAAAGAACAAAGTGATTGGTGCAAAATTAACCTGCAACGAGAGTGTGCTTGGGTCCAAGGGGGTAACTAAATCAGGCTTATGAACCTTAGATCAGGCAGACACTTAGGCCGAGACAGACAGAGCCTCAGATCTTCTGAAGCTAGTGTCAATCACACTGCCAGGTCTTGGGCCCAGCAGTTGAGTGATTATCCATACATTCCCAGATCAGAAACAAGTGATTCTGAGATGTCCTATCACATGGAGAGACCAGTAGGTAGTTCAGGGGTGGCTTATCTAGAAAAGCCAGAGGGACCTTACAAGACTCAGCTGGAATACATCAGGACGAATCGTCTAGGTGCTCGCATCTACGAAGACGGACTGAGAAGATCGGTGGTCCAGATTAAGAACTCCGATCAACCCCATGGATTAGCCCACCCGGTAGTCAAGTTTGAGAATGGAGCATACCTAGATAAAGAGGGGACTATATATGTAGTCACCACTCTCCCTGATAGAACTGATGAGTTTGGAAATGTGATTGCGGAGACCGACATGGGTGATATAGAGCAAGGGAACTTAGAGAGAGAGCCAAGAACTCCCCGTGGTAAATCTGTCTTGACCAGAATCATGACTCCAGAGTGGATTCCACAGGATAATAAAAGCATAGATCTGCTTTTAAATCGAGAAACCGATGAGGTTTTTTGGAGATATAAATCTCCTCAATCTCAGGAAGTGAGTGCCCTCACAATCTATGAGTTTAAAGACCCTGATAGCCCGGGTCAAGTAACCTACCTAGACAATGCATCAGAGAGAATCTTCGTGGTCACTGAGCTTGGCAGACATGCCTACACATGGAAGGGAGAATTTGTTTTTCCCCAACCAAGGTCTACTGTGTCCTTTGGTCACCAAGGAGCTGGGACCTCCCAAGCTCATGGGGCTCAGAGAGATAGAAGTAGAGACAAACCTGAGGTAAGTTTCGCCAACTCCCCGGGAAGAGAAAGAACGGGAACAGAAAGGAATAGAGTGGAACCTGAGAGACATAGAACCCCATGGAATCACAGGGACATTAATGATTTTCCTTTGCCAAGGCCGAGAGAACACACTAGGACCCTGCGACCAACTCAACTGGTGAAGTCCATGAAAAATTATTTCGATGGCACGGGAGACCCTTATGACCATGTGGCAGAATTTCGGCAAGTCTTGAAAGCTGAGCAGGTAGAGGACCTATTCACACAATATAATGCTTTTGGTCTAACCCTCAGGAACACTGCCCTTACATGGTTCCAACCACTGAATGAGAGGCATTTCAGAAACATAGACCAACTCTTAGAGGCATTCATTGTTGAGTTCTCTAAGAGTGGAATCAGGCATAACACCTCCTCACTAATTCATAGCTTCAAACAAACACCTCAAGAGAAGGTCAGACTGGCTGGAAGAAGATTTAGACAGTACCTGGAGAGATGTCCGATGCCGGAGTTACCCACACCAGCCAAACAAGTGGCCTTGTTCCTAGATGGATTGTTGAGTACTAAGCTCAGGTCATATGTGTACCTGAAGGACCCCAGAACGATAGAAGAGTGCGTGCGCATGTGCATAGATATTGAGGACAATTTAGGTGAGGAATTAGAACTATCAAAAATCTATAAGGATTCTGATAGCTCTAGTAACATGACATCTGGTCAATCCACATCCATCGAGGAACTTGCAGAGAAGGTGGCCCAAAAACTAGGTGTCTCTAGCAAGAAAATTCCAAGATTTGCCCCAGTTAAGCGGTGTTACAACTGTGGCGGTGAACATATGGCAAGTGTATGTCCTATTATGGCCCAACCTCAGGTGAATCCTAGTAGCCAGTACTGCACCATAGAGCGCAGGTACACCAATCACACGGCACAAGACTGCCCATATAACAAACAAACTGTTAGGCAAAATTACCCTCAGCCATATCCACAACAGGGTAGATACCAGAACCAGTACCCACCACAACAATACAACCGACCTCAGCAAATTTATCAGCCACCTTATCAAGGGCAGCAGAGACCTCAACCAGTCCTAGTGCAGCAACCCCCTGCTCCAACCAATGTGATCCCAGTGAAATATGCATCTACTGAAGAAAATCCGAATAGAGCCATAGTCCCAGTCACCCCATTGCTATCTGACAGTGATCCCAGTGACCATAGCTTTGACTCCACACATATTGATAGCCCACAGGCTTACTACATGCAGTCACCCGAGCATAACGAGTCTTACTATTATGAGGACCCAAGTGAAAATAGTGGGGAACCTGAGTATTCTAATGTTATGTACACAAACCCCAACCCTAGACCTCAACCTAGACAGGTACGACCTCCAATTCCTAGAGGACCATGCTTCAAATGTCAGGGAGATCACCTTATACGTGATTGTCCACTGCCTACCCCTACACAGCCTCAACCAGTAACCATTCAAGGCTTCTGTCAAGATTGCGGGAAAGAGCATCTCATACGAGATTGCCCGAAGAACCCTAATAACATGCCTAAAATCACTCCTATCAATGTTGTTGGGTTAGTTGTAGACTCCACAGGGAGTGTGACTTCCACTGCACCTGTGCAGGTGATCACAAGAGCCCAGGCACTTCAACAACTCCAAGGTGTTGGTCCCGAAAAGAGCCCCGAGGTGAGTGAAACAGAGAGCATACCCAAAAAGAGAACTAGCGCCTGGAAGGATAGTCGTGAAAGAATGAAGAGGCAATGGGCAAAAAAGATAAACGAACTTGAAGAAAGCGTGAGAGAAACCAAGGCAAAAATCACAGAGATCACATCTCAACCGCACTCCCACACACTTCCACCACTACCATCCCCATCACCCTCCATTTCTCCACCCTCTAATACACCCCTCGTAACCCACCCACCACCCCGAGTAGGATCAGTATTAGCTGACCCCACTCCTGAAGGCTTGGACATGATGTTCAAGGCCTACCAGGCTCGACTTCAAGAAGGGCCAACAGCTGCAAACCTAGACAAGAGTTACCCTAGAGCAGATTTAGAGATTGAACGGATGAAAATGTGCATGAAAATGGTAGAACAAGCTCAAGCTATACTTGAAACTAGTCAAAAGTTCAATCAGACAAACTCTGTCAAGCCGGATTTGCATTTCCAAGGCTTACTGGAAAGATTAGAGCAGTTGGTAAACAAATCACAGGTTTCTTTACCTCCACAGGCTCAACCAGTTGTTGAAAGAGGAAGCTCACCACCTAAGGGAGCTTATGTTCCTAATTCCACGGATGCTGGAATACCTCCTTCAATTCAACAGTACTCTCAAGAGTTCTTGCGGGAAATACAAGAAGAGAAATGGGCCAAGGAGAAGGGTGATTCCCCTCCTATTCCTGAGATTGATGATCTTCGTGATCAATTTCCCCAAGACATTCCCTCTATCTATGGGGATCAAGCAGAGCAACAAGAGGATGAGGGATTAGATTTTGAATCTAATTCTTTACAAGAGTTGCCTCATTTCACAGGCCCATGGGAATCTGAATCTCTCCAGATCAGAGCTCCCACGATATTGGTAAGAAATGAAGACTCAGTGATTCCCAGGAACACTGATGTTGTGAAGAACACTAAGGTTCAGTGTCACCTCACTGTAGAGGAACTCCTCAAGGCAAAACCGGAGCTCTGGAATCATGTGAAAAATCAGGTCCCAGAACTTGAATCCAATACACCAAAAGTAGGCTCTAAACAAAAAGTACCAGGGATACCTCTCGACAAGATAGGAGACATGAGCGAAGGTGAAGAAGGTAACACTTATCTTCCGATCACCTATCAAGGTTACACAACCAAAGCAATTGTGGATTCGGGTGCTGGTGTTGCTATTGCGACCACCTCCTTGTGGAAGCGATGGGGCAAACCCACCTTAAGACCAACAAGAATGAAACTTCAAATGGCAGATGGTCATTTTGAAAGACCTCTCGGAGTGCTTGAAGGGATAACTCTAACCACTTGTGGTGTAGAGTTTGAACATACGTTTGCTATATGTGACTTTGAGAAGAATAATGTTTACGAGATGATCCTAGGAAGACCCTTCCTACGACAATTGCAAATAGTACAGGATTGGGGAACCAAATCCTTGTACTTACAGCACTTAGGGGTCACCACCAAGGTCAATCTGAAGGATCACACCTTCAGATATGTACCACCCCTACAGTGGAATCCTATCCACAAAGCGAAAGAGGACTCTATCTCCGTGCATTCTGGAAGTTCACCTGAACCATCCTGGTTGCATGAAGATACTCACTTGTGGATGTGCAAGGTCGCAGAGGAAGAGGAAAAGCGCCTAAAAGCGAGAGAAGAAGGAACTCCCCCAGGAGATAGACCAATAAAGGACCCAGCCTATACACCGATGATATTTCCAGATGAGGAATTTGAGCCTCATGGTTGGGCAGAAATCTTAGCTACCATGGACATTGCAGTCAATGAGGAACAATGGACACCCCATTGTGATGAGGAGGGTTATGATATTTCTGTGTTCATGTGTCAGCCCTTGTTGGAAGAGTGTGATCCTATTGAGTTCATAGAAGAAGAAGAGAAGGACGATGATCTAGAGTCCATTGTGATGGATATGTACTTTGACTCAGAGGAACACTACTTAGAAGACATAGGAGTGTTAACCCAAAAAGAAGAAGAACCCCTTGCGAGTATTAAAACGATAAATTCAAAGAAAGGAAGTGACGGGGGTCAAAAGAAAAAGAAAAGGAAAGAAGTGAAACAAGAAGAGGAAGAATCATTGTTTGAAGTACCAGAAAATTTCAAGAAATATGAAGTGGAAGACCGAAAAATTTTGGTACGAATGCCTAAGAGAGAGGTCATTATAGGAGAAGCGTATGACAATAAAGAAAAGACCAAAAAAATTGTAGTAACCATTGAAGGGAACGAAGAGCGATGTACGTACATAGGAGACGACCTAAGTGCAGAAGAAGAAGCAGAGCTTGTAGCTCTATTAAGGGAATATAGGGATGTGTTCGCATGGCATTATAGAGACTTGAAAGGAGTAGATCCAGAGATTTGCTCTCATACGATTCCGATGACCACGGATGCCAAGCCCACCAAACAAAAGCCCTACACATATAATGACAATTATGCAGCCAAAATAAAAGAGGAAATTGACAGGCTGATTGAAGTTGGATTCATCTATGAGATTGAGCACACTGAATGGGTGTCCCCCATTGTAGTGGTGCCCAAGAAGAATGGGAAATTGCGAGTGTGCATTAACCTTAAAAAAGTTAATGCCGCTACGATCAGAGATAGTTATCCACTTCCAATCATCGAACATCTATTAGAGCGTGTTGCAGGCAAGGAAGTTTATAGCTTCCTTGATGGGTTTTCGGGCTACAATCAAGTAGCCATTGCCCCAAAAGATCAACACAAAACGGCTTTCGCCACAGAATGGGGAATCTTTGCATTTCGTGTGATGCCATTCGGTCTCACCAACGCACCTGCAACTTTTCAAAGGCTCATGTGTCATGTCTTCAAGGAGTTCTTGCGAAAGAACTTAGAAGTATATGTGGATGACTTATGTGCTCATTCCAACAAAGAAGATATCACATCCCTGAGCTCAGACAAATCTTCAACAGGTGTAGAGATTATCGAGTGTGTCTGAACCCAGAGAAGTGTGTGTTCATGGTACGACAAGGAAAAATCTTAGGTCACATTGTTTCTAAGAATGGAATTTCAACAGATGAGGACAAAGTAAGAGCAATAGCAGAGCTGCCCAGGCCAAGGAATGTTAAAGAGGTACAAGCCTTTATGGGCCATTGTGGATATTACCGTAGGTTTATCCACATGTATGCCATCATAGCTAAACCTCTTTATGGGCTGCTAACAAATTTTGAGTGGAACGAGGAATGCGAGAATTCCTTCAACGAGCTGAAAAGACGGTTGTGCACAGCACCAATACTGACCACTCCGGATTGGAGCAAACCCTTTCATGTCCATGTAGATGCCTCCAATCATGCAATAGGATGTGTGCTAGCACAACCCACAGGTGAAGGAAACCTAGATTTGCCAATAGCATATGCTAGTAGGCAATTAAATGCAGCTGAACGAAATTATACCACAACGGAGAGGGAAGGCCTAGGTATGGTGTATGCTGTGAAGAAGTTTAGACACTATCTATTGGCCAATAAATTCAAGTTTTTCACTGATCATCAAGCTTTACTATATTTGGTCAATAAACCTTGCAACACAGGCCGCTTAGTAAGATGGTTCCTCTTACTAATGGAATACGACTTTGAAGTTGTTGTCAGGAAAGGTAGAACCCATCTTAGGGCAGACCATCTTTCTCGCATCACCTCAGGAGAGCCACCGCAAGGAGTGTCAGATGAATTGCCCGATGCTTATCTGTTCAATTTAGAAGTTGTTCCTAAATGGGCAAGTAAGTTGGTACCGGTCCTAACCTTCGGGCCTGCAAATAAGAATGTGAAAACAAGCAAAGAGGAAATTGTAAAATCACTAAAGTATCAAATATTGGCCGGAAGTATGTACAAGCAAGATACCGAGGGCGTATTAGCTTGTTGTGTTGAGGAGGATGAACATACTAGTTGGTTGCAACAAGCCCATGAGGGATTGCTAGGGAATCATTACTCTAAACAACGAACATTGCAGAATCTAAAACGTTTAGGAGTGTATTGGCCTAGCATGGACAAAGAAATACGAGACTGGATTCACAATTGTTCAGTGTGCCAGAAGAGAACCCCAGTGGAACATGCCACTCTTTATCACGTGTCTTTAATCCCAGATTGGAGTGCTCCATTGGTTGAGTTCATGAGATCGGGAACATTGCCCAATCAGGCTAGTCTGGCAAGAAAACGGAGCATGGAGCAAGAGGCTCAAGACTATGCTTTAGTAGGAGACAACCTATATCGAAGAGGCAAGGATGGTTACCTAAGACTGTGCGTTCATGAATCAGACTATTTGAAAGTCTTAGAAACTGCACACAGCGGTGCTGCAGGTGGACACTTTGGGCCGGACAGAGTAATTAAGACCATTCTATTCTCGGGACTTTGGTGGCCCACTCTTCATATGGATGCACACTCTTATGTGAAGAGTTGCGACACATGCCAACGTGCCCAATATCCGATAAGAAAAGATGAAATGCCCTTAAGGCCAATGATGGGAGGACGTGCATTTTCAAAGTGGGGTATAGACTTTGTAGGTCCCATCAACCCCCCAGCTAGAAACTTCCATGCAGAAAATGTGTTCACTAGATATGGGTTACCAATAGAGTTGGTTAGTGATAGAGGTACGCACTTCTTGAATGAGGTCATTGAAAATCTCCTTCAAGAATTCATGGTGAAACATAAGAAGTCTGCACCCTATCACCCACAAGCTAACGGACAAGCCGAGAGCACGAATAAGATCCTATGTAACGTATTGACGAAACTTGTAAATAATAAACGCTCGGATTGGGACAAACAACTTCACCATGCTGTTTGGGCATACCGAGTTGCTTACAAAACGGTACTCAATGCCACCCCATTTCAGATGGTCTTCGGACAGAATGCAGTGCTACCACTAGATTTCCTAATCCCCGCTTTAAGAGTAGCACAAGAGCATGAGTGGAATGGACACGAGTTATCCTCTAGGATCTTTGATCTAGAACGTTTAGGTGAGACGAGGCTACGAGCAGCAGCGGGCATCTATGCTGCAAAGAAACGGCAAAAGGCATACTTTGATGCCCATGTGAAGGATAAGGGCTTGAAAGCAGGAGATCTAGTTTTAGTCTACACATTGAAACAACACGCAAGAAAGCTAGAAAAGAGGGGCTACGGACCTATGATCATTAATAGAATCTCCACAAGTGGAGCAGTACAACTAGCCACTTTAGAGGGGGATGTCCTCCCAAACTATATTAGCGGATGCAGAGTCAAGCTCTATCAGGATCCCCTCACGGAGGAGATGCTAAGCCGACTCAATACTGCTAAACAACGTAAAGAGGAGGAAAAACGAATTCGCGAAGAAGCACAGGCAGAGGCCTTAGAGCGTATCAGACGAATGAAGTTGAGGAGACAAGGAAGGGACCAACCTATGACTGACACTCAAGAATCTCCAGGCTATCACGTGGCCATGTGTGAGGCTTCAGGTGAGCGTACTCATAAGATAGTGGACCGACGACCTTTTGTGACCCTGGAAATAGGACAAAGAGACAACACAACCAGCGTGAGAGCTTTAATTGATTCAGGAGCAGCCACAAGTGCCGTTCGGCTCTCTTATTGCCAGCAGCTGCAATTGGAGGTAAAACCCCTAGAAGCATATCTGATAGGATTAGGAGGTGTTGAAACCCCTTGTATGGGAGAGGTGGATCTTCCCCTCTACATACAAGAGGTCCTCATGCCAGCAAAAGTGCTAGTGTGTGAAGACGAGGATCTGACCGAACCTCTTGTCTTGGGCCAAGACTGGATCTATGATCATGCAGTCAACCTCAACCTAAGAAGTGGACTTCTTCAGGTGTGGGTAGGCCAAAGCCGTCTCACGATTGAATTAGAAAATCAAGCACTCAAACCAATAGAACAGGCACCAACTCCTGGTCCCTCCAGGAATCCACATGAAGATAACACTGTTGTGCTTGTCCAAACTTCTATGGTGCAGAGGAATGTCAATCTTACTGAAGGTTCAGAGGCCAAGAAGGAGTTCATAACTGATCCAAAGAAGATTCTAAATGAGCAGACCGAACATCACTCTACACGAAGGAGGCCGCTAATCAAGAGGCAGGAGCGCCAACCCGCGCAACATGGAGCATCTCGTGGCGTGAAGCAGATCTGGATACGCAAGGATGGAAAACCCACAGCTCCAATAGCAGATTCTCAAGGAGACAAGAAACGAGCCTCACCATCAAGGAACAAAGTGAAGAAGCCCCTTAGGATAACCCCTAGGCATACCATTTCTATTTGGGTTCCTAAGCGGTCAATGAAGGCCACCCCTAATGCTAGACAGATATGGGTGCCCAAGGCTTGCTTACAAGCCCAAAGTACTTCACCTTCAGGCACTAGGATGAAGCAGCTTTCACAAGCACTCTTGGCCAACAACTCAGAAAGGGACAAGATACCTACACCTCTCACTGTCCCCACTCCCATCAACCCCAGGAATGTCTGGAAATGGGTACCCAAAAGGTCCCAAATACATCACACTCTCATACCGAAATCTTCACCTGTCCTTAGCTCCAAGAGCTACGACTCCTCTGTCAAAGTGTGGAGAATTAAACTGTGTACTAAACCCCCTGACCCTATTCTGTAAATCCGTCCACACTAACACAGGAGCATTCCGAGCCCATTGCATAACCAAAGTATGCATCTAGGATGACACTAACCTTTAAGCACCACTCACACATATCATAAACACCTCACCACTAACCACTGACCTCCGGGATTGTCATGTTAGTATTGTGAAGGGAACACCATTACATCTTATTTCCTATGCAACACTAATGTGCCTTTCATCTTCCAACAGATAAGCAACCTACTCTCATGGCAACCGCGGCAGGCACAAGCTCTCAGGCAGGATCTGGTGCTCCTATCAATTGGGATGCCATGCCAGTGGAAGCTCCACCAACAGCTCGGCCTGAAGAATTCTTGAATGTGCGAAGGATTCCTATTCCAGATCCACCCAATGGACTAACCGAAAGAGTAAAAGGGCACTCCCATTGGTTCAATGAAATGCCAGGGGATTTGGGAGACGCAGATCACATCTGGGAGTCCAAGATGGAGTGTGGAGGGGTTTGGTGGACCTTCCAGTTCTTTTCAAGAGAATTTGAGACCTTACAGAATGCAGCTCCACTTCAAGATATCTGGCAAAAGGCAGGACTACAAGCTTACTTCAGTGCAGCTCTACCTAAACCCGACTTCCTCAGGTGCTACTACTTGATTGCTACGTTGAAACCTACCGGGGATAAAGATCACTCAGGCACATTCTGGGTGCCCTCCTTATCCAATCTGGAGGAGATGAGGAAGTTTGAATTAAATGTAACATTAATCAGGGAAGCCCTTCAAATGTATGGCACTCATGTGCCTTCAGATCGCGATCCCTTGATACCAGAATCAATGAAAAGCAATAGAGTCAAGAAGCTCAAAGAAATGTGCGCCCTCACCCCCAACATCGCCATACCCCTGCGGATGTGTCTCCAGCACTTCGCATTTCCCGCTCAGGACCGTTTCACTCAGCCTCACAAGAAGATATGGTACGGGCTGTATTTAGCAGAGACCAGAAGCTTGCCCATTAAGATGCCGGTATGGATCTTAGATCAAGTGTATGAGGCAGGCAAGCGGGGAGTGAGGAAGCCCACTCTACATGGTTGTTGTGCGCTGACAAGAATCATCTACAGATGTCTTGCATATGACGTGCCAGTTGCCCGAGCCCTAAAGTATGCACACCTGGAGCTGTTCAAAGGGCGAAAGTCAGGGAGTCAGCCTGCAAAAAGAATGCGTGGATCCTTTTCACAGGTCCGGATCCCTCCAGAAGCCACCGCCGAAGACTCCACTAGAGAGGAAGCCCAAGTAGCACCTTTCACAATCCATCTCCAAGAGTCTCAATCAAGAGAGGTGGTACAGCCCACCCCTTCTGCCCCTCCACTACCTACTGACGCAGAATTTGCAGCTATGGCCACCTTCACCGAGGACCCAAACTTTGATTTCGAAACATTCTTGCAGACGGCCCATCTATCAGACAGTGAAGGTTGCCCTGACAATGTCGATCCGCGGACATCAACCCAAAGAGAACATGCACGAGGCGAGACAAGCAGTGTACAGGAGATCGGAGTGGCACAACTTCCTCAGAGACTAAGCACACAAACTCTGGAGAACACACCAAGAGAGGACCCAGAGGAGAGTGAAGACGAAGCCCCTGCATATACGGCACAGCTCAAACGACTATACCGAACAATCACGCAGGTGCAACGACGCCATAAAATGTCAGAAGAAGCAAATAGGGCCCTAGTAAACCAGATGCTGCAGTCGGAGAATATCGACCCCCATTTTGTAGAATCGCTAAATCTTTTGGCGGACACCTGTGGCATCAGTGAAGCAATGAGAACCTTGGTCTATCGAGAGAACCCTACTTATGATCAGAGAAGAATTGATACACGGCCTCGACAAGGGAAGATGATTCAGATGGAAGTATCTACCGCGTTAGCTACGTCCACATCAGAAGATGTTCACATGATTAGCCCTAGGCCCAATGATGAACCGGAGGAAATTATGCATGCACCATCCCCACCATCATCTCCTATCCCACCCTCAGAACCTCTATCCACGTGTCTTTCTACACAACCATTATCCTCCTATAGTGAGACCATTGTACACACCCCCGTTTCCACTTTCCTTCCTTCACCCTCATCCATCTCTGTCACTCAGATTTTTGAACCCCAACTAGGTCACCCTTCCTTCCTCCATGCCTTTGGACAACCATCTGTCACTAGACAGACTCTTTCCCTTCCTTTACCCTCCACCCCTCCATTTCCTCCCTCCCAAACTCTACCTAACCCGTCCCTTGTCACGGCCTCGGGCACCACACTAATCAACCAACCCTCCTTCTGGACCCAACTTGTAAGCATTCTTCAACAGGTTGATGAACATAATAAAAAGTCCCTTCCCCAAATTCACTCCCCCACATTCACGGCCACCACTATCACACCACCCACCATCCCGGTGTTCACATTTCATGAATCACACTCTCTCACGTCCGACCCCATGGACATCTCACCATCCGCTGGATCACCCACCACCACTGTTCTCACTACACCATCACAGGTTATTACACTCACATCACCACTTCCACACACGGTAGGCACAACATCCACCTTCCCCATTCCCACTTCCCAACCCCCTGCATCTCCCATCCTTAACCCTGCATCCACCTCATTTAGTCATGCACTCGACACCATGCTTGAAGCTGCCACTCAGCTTAAGCAGGAATATAAATTATTGGAAGAAAATAACAAGGAGCTTTGCACCCTCTCGGCAACACTCCAAGAGCGTGTCAATGCTTTGGAGTCCAGTCATACGGAGTCACAAAGCAAAATATCCGCCCTCGAACATGCAAATGCACAACTGGAAGCGAAGCATATGGAAGAGAGCAAAGCCATGGAGGAACAGCTGCGAGATCAAATGGGCCGCAATGCAAGGCTTCAACGAAACATGGCCTTGCTACGACGACATCTTACAGCAGCTCAAGAAGAGAACAGACGGCTTCAACAACAAAACCAAGAGAACCTCGAGGCTGCCATGGAGAACACCCCGGGAGCACCCATAGACCCGGCTAAATTTCAAGCTGTGCCCTCAGAAAGCATACAACAGATCTTGGAAACTTATGCCAATCTTTTAGAAGCACATGATCAGCTTGCCGACCAACTGAAGGACCTACAGAGACCCCAAGAGTCTACACCACACCAACGGGAACCTAAAGAGATGACCGACGCTGCTACTTCACCTGAACCTGAACATTCAACGACCAATGACGTACTGGAGTTACGGCAACAGGTTGCAGAATTAAAATTGAAGTTGATGCAGTACGAGCGACCTCCTTCCCCACCTGAGCAACCCATGGAAGAGGAAGAAGTTATTATTCCAGTGGAGGAAGCATATGAAGAGAACTATGAGCCTCAACCTTTTCCAGGAGGCACAACCACTGAGGAGGGACAGGACACTTATGAGGAACCCCCATCGGCATGGATGAAACAAGTAGAAGAAATGGGGCAGACTCATGAAGAACGTATCACCTACCAGATGTTGGCCATGAAGACCATTGAAGAAACCATACTTCAATCAGAATACTTCAGACAGCTGGCTCCTAGAAGACTAATCACCAGCTCAGAATTACAATATAAGCCATACTTTGTACTGTTGGCAGACTACAACGCTGAGATCAAACGTAAGACCAACAAGTACCCAACGTTCGCAACGCAATTTGAACCGGAGGACATTCCAGAGGAGGCGCGCAAAGGGAGAATACATCAACCCATCTGGAGGCAAAAGCTATTGGAGACCTATCCCGAGATGCTACGAACATGGGACCACGCACCCATGCATTTAAAGTATAACAATTGCTATGGACCAGTACAACGGAGAAGGACATGGAAGTCATTTGCAATCAAAGTCAAGAACAATGCCAATTGCAAAGAATGGCTCAATTACCCCGCCATCGCTCCCCCAACCGGTACTCCCACGGTGTCATACATGATGGCAACCATCAGACATTGGATACCACGTCTCCACCCCATGCCAGATGTCGCTGCCCAGATGATGCTCAAGATCTTGGATATGATGCAGGTCGTACTCAAGACTTTTCGCAATGTATGCCGCATTCAACCTCCTATTCCCGGGTTTATTAATGGTAACTACGACCTGCTATATGATATGAGCACAACCCCGAGCATACGAGTGGCTTACGCATGGCACGCACGCATCAGATATCTCCCTGCCTGCTACAAGCAAACGTTCGATGAAATGTTCACCACGGGATTCTGGGAAGCACACTCAGAGGTGTTCGCGCCACGGCCCACCCATTTGTTACACCTCTTTGCATGCGAACAAACGATGCACTCAGAACTCTACACAACGCCACAGACGGACATACCGGGCCCAGTCAATTGGGATACCCTGCAGAGAGACCTGCTCCAAGGGCTGCGAGTCAAAGAACATGAGGTGGGAGCTGACATTCTCCAGAACTATATTGATCAACCCGCAAAGCAGAGGTCTGTCAGAGGCGACAGACCCTAGGGGGGGAAGAGTGTTGACAGTATATGGGAAGAAGCAAGTACGGACACACATGCAGATCTAGCACTGAGGCAACCCTTCATTTTTTCCAAAACCCTCACATCATTTTAAAGTGATTCTCATCACTACAAACCCTTGTAAATATCATTTCACCTTTTTGTAGCTCCATTTTGTACAAGCCGAGGAGTCCTCGAGCTTGGGGAGACTTAGAAGTAGTTGCCTGTCAATTTTCATAATTTTTAGATCTCGTTTGGGCCCTCAAATAAGCCCTAGAACCTAATTTTTAACTAGGCCGGACACTAGGTCTGGACAGGGCCAAAGCTAGTCAAAAACTATAAATAGAGCTAGAGAGCTCATTTTTGGGCTAGCTTCTTGTAGTTTTGAGCTTGTATGAGAACTTTGTTGCAATAGAAGTGATTCCATTGTCTTACTCTCTTTGTTCTTGCCGTGTGTGCGCGTGTGTGTGTATGTGTGTGCATGTTAGTGTGCTTCTCACTCACGCACTTGTGCCGTCACTTGCTCGAGGTCTTCATACCATCCTCATGTCTTCCCGGATTGACATTAAAGGAGGTGCTACTCATCACTGAGCTACAAAAACCCTATCTAATAATCCTATCTCACGAGCTATCCAACAAAACAAGAATCACAGCAATTGGATTTCGTATGAGGAAGTTATGTCCAATCAGGGTTTAGGTGTTAAAACAGGGTTCAAAACAGTTTACTCAGGCAGACAAGATTTCTTGAATTACTTGGGTTGCAGCCTCACAATGCAATGCTATACCCTTAAAAGTTCCCAAAAAATTAGACCACTATTTTTTTGCCCTTAAAAATTGGCCAAATTTGCCTTTCTATAGCGTTCGCAAGTTCTGTCAGTCGCGATTGACAGGTCAATCACGATTGATGTGTCGATCGCGATTGACAGGTCCGTCGTGGCTGTCAGTCACGATTGATGTGTTGATCGCGATTGACAGGTCCATCGTGGCTGTCAGTCGCGATTGATGTGTCAATCGCGATTGACACGTGGCTCGAAAAGTCAATCAGCCGTGGTCAAAGGGTCGTTGACTCTGTCAGTCGCGATTGATGGGTCGATCGCAATTGACAGGTGTCACGCGTATGATCTGTCCGTCGTGGTCAATCGGTCGTTGACTCTGTCGATCGCGATTGACAGAGCCGTCGTGTGCTGTCAGTCGCGATTGATGGGTCGATCGTGATTGATAGGTCCGTCCGTCGTGGTTTGTCGATCGCGATTGACAGAGTGATCACGATTGACAGAAATCTGATGAATTTCAAAAATCTAAACACAGTTTTGCGAAGCTCTAGGCCTGTAGATCATGGTTTTGTACTTTGTTTGGCAAATGGAGCATTTTTTCTGTCGGTTGCGATTGACAGAGGTCGGCGACACAGAGACAGTTGCCAAGATTTCCGTACCTGCGCGAAGTGCTGATTGACAGGTCCGTCCGTCGTGGTTTGTCGATCGCGATTGACAGAGCGATCGCGATTGACAGAAATCTGATGAATTTCAAAAATCTAAACACAGTTTTGCAAAGCTCTAGGCCTGTAGATCATGATTTTGTACTTTGTTTGGCAAATGGAGCATTTTTTCTGTCGGTCGCGATTGACAGAGGTCGGCGACACAGAGACAGTTGCCAAGATTTCCGTACCTGCGCGAAGTGCTGGGAAGGATGATGCAGCATGTACCTGCAAGACAGCTCAAGAAACATGCAAAAATTGCACACACAATATCGCTCTCTCGCTCTCTCTCACAAGTGAAATGAGGGAATGGAAGGAGGAAGGAGATATAGTCAAAAACTGAAATTTTTGCGATGATGGAGATGGAGGTGGGAGATGGTGATGATGATGATGGTGATGAAGAAAACAAAAGGAAATAGATAAAAGTGAAGAAAATACCTATAACTCCAACACTTCAACTCTACGTCTTACCATCACACGCTCGTCCTCAAAGCTCGATCCCCGGCAACGGCGCCAAAATTTGGTGTAGCTCAGTGATGAGTAGCACCTCCTTTAATGTCAATCCGGGAAGACGAGAGGATGGTATGAAGACCTCGAGCAAGTGGAGGCACAAGTGCGTGAGTGAGAAGCACACAAACATGCACACACATACACACACACGCGCACACACGGCAAGACAAAGAGTGAGAAGCAATGGAGTTCTTAGATTACTTTCAAAAAGCTCTTACAAGTTCATTTCAATTACAATCTCACCTCAAAAATGAGCTCTCTAGCTCCTTTTATAGTTTTTGACTAGCTTTGGCCCTGTCCAGACCTAGTGTCTAGCTTAGTTAAAGATTAGGTTCCAGGGCTCTTTTGAGGGCTCAAACGAGATCTAAAAAATATGAAAATTGATATGTAGGCACTTCTAAGTCTCCTCAAGCTCAAGGAATCCTTGGCTTGCACAAAATGAAGCTACAAAAATACAAAATGGTATTTACAATTGTTTTTAGTGATTAAAATCACTATTTGTGTAGGGATTTTCTCTGTTGATTTGTCGTACACATCTTTGAGCTCCCTACTTGCTCTTTCTTCTTGTGTGCTCCATTCCTTGATGTCTGAAAAATTTAGATGGCCTACTTGCCAGATCTTCTTTGGCTACTGTGTCTGCTTGTGCTATCTCTTCGTTCCGACCCTCTTTGTCTTGTGGCTCCTTCGGTTCCCTGACTGCTGCCAACACACACCTTGCACCAAGCTTCCACCAAGCTGAGGGATGAATACCTTGCGGCCTGATCACGGTAAGAGACCTTGTGATCTGTGGGATCTAGCTTTGCACTCCTTGCACCCTTCCTTAGCCACCCTTCTTGCACTCTTCACTTCCACTTCCTAGTGTCGTCGCACACCAGTGACTCTCCACTTCTCTTTCTTGCTTCCTCTTGAAAACTCCTCTCTGCTTACTCTCTCTGTGTAGAATAGCCTTTGCTTTCCTTCTTGAAGTGTGTTGGTCCCGTACGCTCCTAACTGCACTAGACTCTTGGCCTTCCTTTGATGTCCCCAAGATTGTCTTGTTAGGAGGCGGCCAATGACTCACTACTTTGTCCTGTAGTGACTTTAGACCAAAACAAAAATTTGATTGGGCGGCCATATTTCCACATGTGCGTACACAGCCGCTTCACATGCCTTTATTTTTTCCTTTTAATTTATCACTTTTGCCCCAAAGAGGGGTTCACCTGGACCTTCCCGATTACTTTGAACACCCTTTGACCTTAAGGGAATTAGCAAAAATACTTCTGCAATACCTCGTTTGTGAACAATCAAAAGTTACCCTTTATATGGACAATTGAAGGTGCACTACCTGTGCACTTTGACCCTTGAATTTTAACACTTCATTCTTGCTTATGCATAACTGTGACCTTGACTTTGCTGGTTTCAACCTACCAGGGCTCAATAGATGCCCACCACCTAATGTGCTCTCCGTCCCGGAGAGACAGCAGCAACACAGTACAGGGAGAACTCAAGAACAGAGTGGAACAGCAGAAGAAACAGAGAGGGAATAATGGCAGGGTGTCGCCATCGAGTGTTTCTAACTGCACAACACCCCACTGCAGCATCTTCGTAATGCGAAAAGGTCCTTCCCAGTGAGGGATCCATTTTCCTTTGGTTTGAGTAGAAATCTGTGGTCTGTGTAGTAGAGCTAAATCACCAGGCTTCAAGTTGTTGTGCCATAAATTTTTATCATGAGTCTCCTTTCTTTGTATCTGAATCTTCTCTAATTGTTTGGAGGCTAAAATCCTTGATTCTTCCAGTTTAAGCAAAGCAGTTAGTCGGGCTGGAACTTCTATCCCATTTTTCTCAACTCCTTCCGTTCGGATAGAGCCCTTGATGAACTCAAATGGTTCAATGGGAACAAGGCCATAAACTAGTTGAAAGGGAGAATACCCCGTCTCTTTATAGGCCAATCGGTATGCCCATAATGTACCAAGATAAGCCTGTCCCCAAGAAGTAGGCTGTAACATACATTCCTTTCTTAGCATTGAAATCAATACTTTGTTGGTTGATTCGGCTTGACCATTAGCTCGTGGGTAGTATGCACAAGAAGTCCTATGTAAAATTCGATACCTGTTGGAAATTTCCTGCAGTACTTTGTTGACAAAATGAGTACCCTGATCGGTACATATTTCAAGTGGACATCCAAACCTGCAAATGATATTACTGTATAAGAAATCAGCCACAGTTTGTGTAGTGCAGTCCGTGGATGCAACAGCTTCAGCCCATTTTGTCGCGTAGTCGGTGGCTATCAGTAAGTACTTTTATCTTTTAGGAATCGCCACGGGGTATATAGGCCTGACAAAGTCTAATCCCCACTTCTCAAATGGTTGCCAAGAAGTGGAAACAATCAACGGATTATGCCTCTGCTTGGTGGGCTTAGGGCCACACCGCTGGCACACATCACATTTTCTTCTCCATTCATCTGCGTCCTTAAATAGTGTAGGCCACCATAGACCAGCATCCAGTATTCTCTGGCTCATGATATGCCCTGGAAGGTGCCCACCACCTGTTCCTTCATGTGCAAAGTGCAGTACTTTTCTCACTTCATCTTCTTCCAAGCATTTCCTAACCCTGTCATCCTTGCCCTGTCTATATAATTTATCTTTAATGAAGGTATATGGTCTACTCTTGATTAGCAGTCTCTTCCTTTGTACAGCACTAGAATTTTCTGGATACAGCTCAGTCTTAATGAACTGCTTAATATCATCATACCAACCTTGAGCTTGTACAACAAACAGATGAGCATCGGGAAAATCATCATTGATTCCACTGGCTTGATCCATCATACTTATTTTGGACAGGTGATCCGCCATAACATTCTCTCTACCTGGTTTATGAATTACCGAGAAATCAAACTCCTGGAATAACAATAACCACCTCCATATTCTACCAGTGGCTTGTGGTTTGTTGAGTAAGTACTTTAGAGGTTGGTGATCAGTTATAATAACAAATTTCACTCCCAATAAGTAATGCCGAAATGTTTCGACAGCAAAAACCATGGCTAAGGCTTCTCTTTCTGTAGTGCTGTAGTTCCTTTCAGCCTTAGACAAAATTCAGCTGGCATATTGAATCGGTCTGTCCATCTTAAATTCTTCACTAGGTTGTGTTAGAACTGCCCCTACTGCATATGCACTGGCATCCACATGTAAATGAAATATTTTTGACCACTCAGGTGTGATCAAAATGGGAGCAGACACTAACCTTGACCGTAGTGTTTGATATGCTTTTTCCTCCTCTTGATCCCATTTAAAAGGAACCTCCTTGCCTGTGAGCCTAGCCAAAGGTCTGGCTATATCTGCATACATTTTAATAAATCTGCGGTGGTATCCTGTATGGCCTAGAAAACATTGAATCTCCTTTGAAGATTTAGGCCTAGGTAATTTTAATATAGCTATGATTTTGTCTGGATCAGGTGCCATACCTTTGGAAGATACCACATGCCCTAACAAAATACCTTCGGTCACCAAAAAGTGGCATTTGTTTGGATTCAGTTTCAGCTTCGTTTCTCTACACCTCTCAAAAACTTGTTTTAATTGAAGCAGATGCTTCTCTAAACAGTCCAATGGAGTTTCTTTAAGAGTACCTGAAAAAGATGAAAAGTCATCCATGAAGATTCTTAACGACTCTAGTAGCAATGGTCCAAAAATGAGATTGACTGTTCGGTTGAAGGTAGCTGGAGCATTTCTTAACCCAAAGGGCATCTTCAGATATACATAAGTTCCCCAAGGAGTAATGAATGCTGTCTTCTCCCGATCCCCAGGATGAATGGATATCTGATTGTATCCACTGAATCCATCCATGAAGCTATAAATGGAATGACCAGCTACTTCTTCTATGACCTGCTCAGCAAATGGCATTGGAAATCCGTCTGGAATCGTGACCTTGTTCAATGCCCTAAAATCCACACAAATTTTGATCTTGTTAGTGTTTTTCTTTGGCACTATCACCATGGGAGATAGCCACTCCGAATGTTCTACACGAATGATAATGCCTGCATCTTCCATTTTCTGAATTTCGGAATAGACAGCTTCAGCATACTTGGGATTCTACCTATAACTTTTCCCTCTCACCGGATTTGCTCCTTCTATCAAAGGAATTTCGTGTTCTCCATAACTTGGTGTTACTCCTTCTAGATCCTTATAATGCCATGCAAAAACATCTGTGTAGTGGTTCAAGAATGTTCTGACCTTTTCTAGAAGCCCTGGGTAGTTCCACAACCAGGTGGCCACCAAAACTGGTCGGTTATTGTTTTGAGTATCTAAATGTATTTCTTTGACAGGATCTCTCTCTACCATACTCTCTTTGTTCTCAGTTCCTTCCTTGTCTTCTTCCACTAGTCTTCTGTGCATTGCTTCATAAGCAGGTGTCTCTTGAATTTCAATGTGTTCCTCTTTTTCCTGCATCCATCCTACAGGTATTTCTTGATTAGGAAAAGAGTATTCTTCACTAGAGTCCGTTACCTTGCCTTTAGCCTTGGCATCTGCCTTATTTATAGATTTGATATCCTCCTCTGAGTTGTAGTTGAGGGGTGTCTTTCTGCCCCTTCTGTGGTCCGTGATAGGCTCTCCCAATCCATCAACCTCGACTTTTTTGTCACCTTCATCATAATCTTCAGTTGTGCAAGAATTATTGAGAAAAATTCCCAAAACAAGAAGAAGAGTTGCCTGCATGCAGCCACTTTAGAATATCCTCTTCTTCCTCAAAATCTATGTGGGGTTGATCTTCTAGTTTTGGTTCCATGCAAATGCCAACCTTTTGCATCATGCTGGTGTTTCCTTGATTATCCGGGCCTTCTTCCAAGTGAAGCTGCGTCAGCTCTTGCTCTTTCTTTTGTACCCACATAGTGTCCTTGCCCCAATCATGGATGACACTTGCGTGTCTCAACCATGGTCTCCCAATTAAGAGGGGAAATCCTCCTTCAACCTGGGGCAATCTTAAAACAACAAAATCTAGTATGAACACATTACCTTGTATTTCAAGTGGGACTTTTGGAATCACTCCGATAGGCCTTACTTTGCTCTGATATGCCAGGGTAATGGTGAAATTTGTAGGCTTGGAAGGGTGGAGTCCAATCTTTTCCATTGTATGTTCAGGCATCAAGTTGATGCCAGAACCACCATCCACAATAACTCCCTGAAATTCATGACCTTTAATAGATACTGTCAGTCGAGGACTTTTATAATCTGTAAGGGGTGCTTCCCCTATAATTATTCCTTTATGTAAAACAGCAGTCTTGGCCACTAAACTTGTAGTAGAAGCCTCATCAATTATCTGCAATAACTCTGACATGAATTTTCCATCCATCTTTATTAGATAAAAAATACTAACCTCCTTCTTCATAGACTTGAGTAGTTTTGAAGCTTCCGACTCTTTAAGGGAATGGGCTCCACTTGACTTATCCAACTCTTCCTGAGCCTTGATGAAAGCATGCCCAATGACATCACTGGTGCCTATGAAGTTTTCCTTTTGTTTTGGGTCTGCGCCTGTGGTTGCTTTGTCTTCAGCTACAACTTTGTCTTTGTTGAATCCCCTAATCATTGATTCTTGACTCTCCACTTGAGCCTTCCCCTTGCTTCTTGTCTGCACTGTAAAAGATTCAAGTTCTTCTAATTGTACCACCCTGGTAGACGGTGAGGGCTCATTGACCTGAGGTAATGTTTCCTCCTTGTATACAAAGATCATTTGGAGATGGGGTCTGGAAGTAGAGGCTTGATTCTTAGGACAACAGTTTGTATAGTGATCCCTGGCCTCTGGACAGTTCCTGCAAGGAGGGGCATTTTCTGGGAGAGTGCACCTAGATTGGTAGTGCCCGCACTCTCCACATCTGAAACAAATGATGGGCCTTCTAGGCCCATTTGCAAAATTATTCCTTGGTCTAGGATTATAGTTGTTACCTTGGTTTGCTGCGACCGCCATTACGTTTGCTGATGGCAGAGGTCCTCCTTGTGTCCAGTATGTCATTGCAGGCATTCCCCTGGATTGGCATTCATGGGCCTCATGGCCAACTTTCCTGCATAATTGACAAGTCACGTTTAGCAGAGGACATTCACTTACTATGTGCCCTTGCTTGCTGCACATGGAGCACCAGAGTCCACTCTTGATACCGCCTCCTTTGAGTTCTTGCAATTCCTGTCTCAGCTGAGCTAATTCTTTTGCTTGGGCCTCCTCTTCCTTTTGGAGCTTGAGTGCTTCAATCTCCCTTCTCAGCTGAGCCACAGCAGTCTCCTCCTCTGTGTAGGGCTTATTTCTTTTCAAGCCCTCCAGCTCCCTTCTTAACTGGATCACTGGGTCCTCCAGTTCTGTACTATAGGTTGGTTGGGAAGAAGTTGCACCATACTGGTGCCTTATCTACTCCAAGCATGTGGCGATATTGATGAACTCCTCAACAAAGGCGGCAGGTAACACTAACTCTTTTATTTTGCATTGGGTGACCACAGGTAGGGGTTTGGCTAACCACTTCTTGACAAAGAAATCATGCGGTGGATCTGGTAGTTTAGCCATTAGTGCTTTGGTCCTGGTCACAAACTCTGGGAACTTTTCTCCTGGACCCAATCTCAAGTTTTCTAGCTCTTCTATAATGATCTCCGCAGTGTTGCGATGCTGAAACTGATTTTTGAAGGCCTCTTTCATCAAATCCCAAGAGGTAAAGTGGTTTTCAGCAAACTGGCTAAACCACTTGTCTGCCAATCCTTCCAATGTGGCAGGGAAGAGTATCAAGAAGGCATCTTCCCTACCCATTAGACCTCTAGTCTTGCATAATGCCAGAAATCTTCAAATGTGCTCATCTGGATCCTCATGAGCTAAACCTCTGAAAGAGGGAAATTTTATGTTTAATCTGGAGAGTAAGGTTTCTAGGTCTACCTGTCCTGCCATGCTTCTTACCGATGAAGTTGATGAAAGTGGACTCAATGATCTTCTGACCGCCTTTCTTCTTGTCTGCTTGCACGTGACCCTCAAGGTTTGTGACCGGGTCACGGTCATGAGCTGTTCATAGTCTACTTAATATGAGACACTTGATATAAGTATGTACCTCTTTAGTCAACTGGAGTATTACTGTCGACACTGGAATATTGTTCTCCAATTGCAATAGATCTTCTCCTATGCTCAAATCTCCTTGGAGGTCCCACCCGGCGTGCCAAATTTGTTGGGGATTCTTGGACGAGAAGGAGTTTGAGGGTTTGTAGGAGAAAAAGAAAAGAACAAGAGAGGAAATAATCTTGACAACTTCTGCAGAAGCACCCTTGAATCTTGAGTTTTAATTATAGTAGAACAATTACACTGTTTAGTACAATCCGAGTTAATACTTCTGGGCACAACTACAGAGAATGCTCAATCACAAAAGACCAATTATCCCAAAGTCTTCCAGCAGCCGTTCTCTTCTACACCAGTCCTTCACTTGCTTCAAGCTTCTCCTTGTGCACACCTTGCACCAAGCTTCCACCAAGCTGAGGGATGAATACCTTGCGACCTGATCACGGTAAGAGACCTTGTGATCTGTGGGGTCTAGCTTTGCACTCCTTGCACCCTTCCTTAGCCACCCTTCTTGCACTCTTCACTTCCACTTCCTAGTGTCGTCGCACACCAGTGACTCTCCACTTCTCTTTCTTGCTTCCTCTTGAAAACTCCTCTCTGCTTACTCTCTCTGTGTAGAATAGCCTTTGCTTTCCTTCTTGAAGTGTGTTGGTCCCGTACGCTCCTAACTGCACTAGACTCTTGGCCTTCCTTTGATGTCCCCAAGATTGTCTTGTCAGGAGGCGGCCAATGACTCACTACTTTGTCCTGTAGTGACTTTAGACCAAAACAAAAATTTGATTGGGCGGCCATATTTCCACATGTGCGTACACAGTCGCTTCACATGCCTTTATTTTTTCCTTTTAATTTGTCACTTTTGCCCCAAAGAGGGGTTCACCTGGACCTTCCCGATTACTTTGAACACCCTTTGACCTTAAGGGAATTAGCAAAAATACTTCTGCAATACCTCGTCTGTGAACAATCAAAAGTTACCCTTTATATGGACAATTGAAGGTGCACTACCTGTGCACTTTGACCCTTGAATTTTAACACTTCATTCTTGCTTATGCATAACTGTGACCTTGACTTTGCTGGTTTCAACCTGCCAGGGTTCAACAAATACAAATGAAATCAGAATATGTATGGACTTCAGAGCACTTAACAAGGTAACTATTCCAAATGGATTTCCTATGTCTTTTGCAAAGCATGTCATAGAGGAAGTGGTTGGAAACACACTATATAACTTCATGGATGGATTTAGTGGATATAATCAAATATCCATCCATCCTATGGATCATGAGAAGATAGCTTTTATTACACCATGGGGCACATATGTATATATTAAGATGCCTTTTGGACTTAGAATAGCATAGCCACCTTCAACAAAATTGTGAAGCTTATCTTTGGACCCTTGATTTTGGAGGCCTTGCAAACTTTCATGGAAGATTTTTCATCCTTCTTAGGTACTGGTACCAATACTCCTATGGATTGTTTGAATGATCACCTAGTAAGGTTTTCAAAAGATATTAGGAGGCCAAATTGAAATTGAATCCTAATAAATACCACTTCCTACTAATAGAAGGTACTCTCTTGGGACATGTAGTATCTACCAAAGGTATGCCCCCTGACCCAGACAAAATTATAGCCATATTGAAGTTACCTAGGCTCAAATCACTAAAAGAAATTGAGAGTTTTTTTGGGTCACATTGATTACCATAGGAAGTTCATTAAAATGTATGCAGATATAGCTAGGCCTTTGGCTAGGCTTACAAGTAAAGAAGTCCCCTTCAAGCGGGATGAAGAGGAGGAAGTATCTTATCAGACATTGAGATCCAAATTGATGGTTGCTCCAATTCTTATTACACCAAATTGGTAAAAAAAAAATCCATGTACATATAGATGCGAGTGCATATGCATTAGGAGCAGTTCTCGCTCAACATACTGAAGAATACAAGTTAGACAAGCCTATTGAGTATGCGAGTCCGATTTTGACAAAAGCTGAAGAGAATTATAGTACCATAGAGAGGGATGCCTTATCAATGGTATTTGCTGTTCACAAGTTCTATTATTACTTGCTAGGAAACTAGAAGGGTATGGAGGTGGCTTCTTTTGTTTCAAGAATTTGATTTCTCTATAGTAAATAGACTTGGTAGAGAAAATGTTATGGTTGATAACCTCTCTAGGATTAACATAAATGATCAAACCATTGGAGTGGAAGATGACTTTCTAAATGCTCAATTGTTCTCTATCAAGGCACAAGGATGGTATGAAGACATCGAGAATTTTCTTACAACTGCTATGTATCCAGCTAATGCAAGTTCTATGCAAAGGAAGAGGCTTCTAATTAAGAATAGTGCTTTTACATTCATTGAAGGAAAATTATATAGATATGGAAAGGACAATCATCTTAGAAAGTACATTGAAGAAGAGGAGGCAATGTATACCCTTTTAACTGCACATGGACCAAGTGGTGGGAACCTTCCTAGACATATTATGAGTCAGAGAATTCTTGATGTTGGCCTATGGTGGCCCATATTATTCACAAATGCAGATGAACGGGCTAGAGCATGTGATGTCTATCAAAGGTGTGACCCCAGGCCCACAAAGCAGCAATATAATCCTTTGGTTGTTTCCACATCGTGGCAACCATTCGAGAAGTGGGGGCTAGACTTTGTAGGGCCCATCTACTCTACATCATTCCCAAAAGAAAAGAAGTATATGTTGATTGCCATCGATTATGCATCAAAGTAGGCTGAAGCTATTGCTTTTCCTGATTGCACAACACAAATAGTTACAAATTTCCTTTTTATTCACATAATTTGTAGATTTGGGTGCCCTCTTGAAATTTGCAGAGATCAAGGAACTCATTCTGTGAACGAGGTCTTGTATGAAATTTTTAACAGGTACAAGGTTTTACATAGGACTTCCTATGCCTACTACCCAAGAGCTAATGGAAGATCAAAATCAACTAATAAAGTATTGATTGCTATGTTAAGGAAGGAATGTATGTTGCAACTCACTACATGGGGCATGACTTATCTAGGCACTCTATGGGCCTACAGGTTGACTTGCAAGGGAGCAATAGGATACTCCCCATTCTAGTTGACCTATGGGGTAATATCAATTGAACGCTTTGAATTTCTACATGGTTCACTTAGAACTTCATCTATGCAGGGAAAGAAAGATTCTGGTGTCTCTCCTAGACATTATACAGTAAACAAAGTGGAAGAGATTCGCCTACATGCTTTAAATAGTTGTAAGAGACTCAAATGAAGAGGAAAGAAGCTCATGATCAAAATCTATGGATTGGTAACTTACAAAAAGGCATGTTGGTCCTTTTACATAAACCTCAACTCTAGGCACAACTACATGGAAAGTGCCTCCTTCATTGGGAAGGCCTTTACAGGATTAAAGCAATGCTTCAATGGGGTGCAATGGAATTAGAGAACTTGGAGGGAGAGATACCACCACTGGTCAACATATCTAGGCTCAAAGCCTATTGTCAGCAAAAGTAAAGCTCTCTAGATCACCTGGCACTTACAAAATCTATCCAGGTTGCACATAGCCTTTTCGTACCATTTTTTTGGCTTAGTTTTATCACTTTTTATCAATTATCATGCATTTTCTTTAAGTTTTTCATGCTATTTAGAATCCATTTCATAGCTCAATTCATGAGCACCTTGTTGCAAATTTTTAGGATTTTTTTTGGAATTTTTAGAAATTCTTTTAGAATTTTTATTTTTTCAATGCTATTTTTCTTGATAAAATATAAGAAAATAGAAGGATCTCTATGGTTTGGAGTGTAGAAAGCTCTCTATAATTTGTGGATTTTTAAAAGAATTTTTAATAGTTTTTTTGGATTTTTTCGGCTTTTTTTTTGGATTTTATTTGGCTTTTTTACCTAATTTTTAGGTATTTTCCTAAAACAAAAAGCGGCCCCCCAATTTTTTATTCTTATTCCAAAAAAAAGCTCTTCTCTCTCTACTTCTCTCTATCTTCCCTCTCTACCTCTCTTTATCTTCTCTCTATCTTCTCTCTATCTTCTCTCATCTTCTCTCTACCTTCTCTCTACTTTTCTCACCCTCTCTCTTCCTTCTCTCTACCTCTTTCTACTCTCTCTCTCTCTCTCTCTCTCTCTCTCTCCCTACCCGCCACCCACCATAGGATAAAATTTTATCCTATGATGTGGTTTATATTTTAAAAAAATTATTGGCTACATAGTTTTGGCTCTAGATTGCACCTCAGGTGGCCCTTTCTTTCAATCTTGAGGTCAATTTCATGTTTGTTGACCTTCTTGGACTCCATTTTTACATTAGTTTTACCAAAATCCAAACTTTTCTCCAACTTTTGATCCAAACCCTCATATTTTGTACATATTTAACATGTGCTGTTTATCTCGCATGTGATCCACATGGTCTATTCCCTCCTTATTTCCCACATGTTTCAACTTTTGCATATGCATCAATTGTATCTTCCATGTTTTGGCATTTTTTCCCTATCACCAGCCCCAACTCATACTCCTTGCCCCTGACTTTAGACATCAACCCTGCCCTCATCCTTGTGCCCTATCCTTCTTAGCCCTCCAGCCCTCGCGAACCTTTCCTTCCTACCCTCCATTATCCAACTTCTTCTTCTTCGCTAGTATCCAATCTTGGTTATTCTTCGTGATTGTCTTTTCATGCTCCTAGTGGACTTGGTGGCTGATCATATGTCATTTTGAAGGTTTTACACAACAGGTGTTGAGGTGACCCTCTCTGCTCATGGTTTTATTGCTAGCTCTCCGAGATGGATAGCCCATTAGGTGATGTGCAATTGTTGAACTAGTCAAAGGTCAAACTAGTCAAAGGTCAAACTAGTCAAAGGTCAAAGTGGTCAATGGTAAAGCGAGGCAAAGATCAAAGTGGTCAATTGTGGAGCTGGTCAAACATCAAAGTGGTGACTTTGTGAGTGATGCATTGTTGGTGCAAAAGTGCAAAGTGGTGCAAAGGTCGTGCACAAGTGGCTGAGAACAAGGGTGCATAGGTTCAGGTCAACCCTCCCTTATGCACACATTTTGAAGAATTGAAGGTCAAAAGTGAAGTCATATGAAGAGGAAGCGGTACAAAAAAGTGTATGTATCCCCCCCATTTCAAATTTTGTTTTTCTCCTAAAGTCACTATAGGACAAAATAGGGTGTCTTTGGCTTTACACATTAATTGATTCTTGGAACATCAAAGTGAGCACCAAGATACACTATTAGTTAAAAGCGATGTACATAAGGGAATCGAGATACACAACAAGGCATTAGCGGTCTTGGATTTAGACTGAGCAATTGAGAGCATAGTCTACACTAGGGAGAGAGAGAGAGAGAAGAGCAAGTGGCACATTGAACCAGTGTGATGCAGAGAAGCAAAGAGAGAGACAAGTGTGCAAGGAATGTGATCAAGTGTGTAGAGAACCATTGAGGAAGGCAATCTAGGTGGAACAAGGTACTAGTGATGAGGTGTTGCACGTCGACAGAAGGTAACCCGTCCTCCTACCCTATTGGAAGCTTGAGTGCAAGGTGTGCACAAGAGCAAGCTATTGGAGAGGGTGAAGGTCCGATATAGAGAAGGTTGACTGCACAAGGAATTTTGGTATCTTGTATACTTGTGTGTGTGATTTTTGGGTTTAAGCACTCTGCACCGAGAACACTTAGTCTTATTCTAGACACACCCATTGTATTTTTCACTGTAATCAAGATACAGAAGCTTTCGGTGCAAGTGTTTTACTTCTTATTCGTCTCCTTCTCCTATAAATACTCAAGCCCCTTTTTGCTAAAGAATCCCCCAACACTGGCCTTTTAGACATCATAGTGTTTTCCCTTGAGGGAAACAAGATTAAATGCAAGTGGGCCACCCATGAGAGGGGTGAAACGGTTATCAACCTTCTTTGTAATGTTTTCTAAACAAGACTTAAGCTACCCCTACTTTGTGGGATTTGGGGGTCCCATGGGTGCTAGGCCCCTTAACTAGCACAATTGCTCTTTCTAATAATTAAAGTGTGGTAGAGTAGGCTATTGCTGAACTTCCATTTATAAAAAAAAACCCATCACAAATGCTTAATTTTATGAAAGATCTAAAGTAAACTAGAATAAAATGTTACTTAACTACCAAATATACTACAAGAGTCATGGGGCCTTCAAAACGTTGATCTTTCCCAAGAAATATAGGAAGAGCCACATTGTCTAGTTTGAAGATATATGTGAACTGATTGGGTTCAGCTAGAAAAAGTTGGTTTTACAAGCGAAATGATTACAATCCTAAGATGATGAGAGAAAAAATCACATGACCACACTCACACCTATACTTGATTTTGAGATCTACAAATAAGCCTTCTTTAAGGACACAACACATCTCCAAATTGTACGAAACCACTTAGTATTGTACCTACTGAGCCTTATCTATTTCTATTCCTCCTATTGTGTTTGAAATCGAGTTGAAAGAGGTCTTGTGTAGTTGCGAATGTAAGAAACATCTCTGACATTGTCATCTTGATCATTGAAGAGAATTTCTTCATATTCTACTCCTTCATGTTGATCATTGAAGAGAATTTCTTCATATCCTACTCCTTTTGGTTTTGCATCTTTGACATTTTCATCTTGAACATTGAAGAGAAACTTTCCTCATAATCTTCCAGTTCTCTTTGTATGCTTTGATGAATAGTCAATGAAGATGTTTGAGTTATTGAACCTGTCTCTACCAATGACCAAACTTGGTTGTAATACTCTATGAAAAATATTTTGGGTAACCCTATGAAAAAAATGGCATTTTCATTAGAGCATGTCCTATGAATAAAAGTGCACATGTTTCCAACCTTGATAGCATTTTGCTATTGAAGGAAGCACTAGATGTGAAAGCTAAAGAGATGTATTAATTTTCGTGCACATGTACACAAAAGAATCTACTGCCTTTGAGCATATTGGGCACTTAATTTATTTTTCTTAGGCTATTTTAAAATTTCAAGCTATTGAATTTATCCACAATGATTGCCTACATGAATGAACTTCTATACCAGATTGTGGATGATAAGTGCTATAAATCTATAAAATCCTTTTAAATAGAACTCCAAGTTAGAGCATGCATTATACAAGTACCAGATATGGATTGAACCCACTCATTTTTGAAGTTCTAAGATTTACAAGTAAACAAGGCATATATATCTCACACTTAGGGGAACATATGTTATTGTAACAAAATGTGACATCCACTGCCTATATATGCTTATTTCTCTCAACACAACGTGTCCACATATGAACTTTTGAGTAGGCACAAAAAGAGGAAAGCAGGTTGGAAAGAGGCAAATCAATGGTGTATGAGTAGCCAAGTTATATGCATTTGTCAATGCTATAAATATATTGTGAAAATCTCCAATAATTCTACCTTTGTTTGAATTTGTGTAGCCTATATGTATTTGCATCTCAAAGGTTTTAATGATTCTCTAAGAACAACGAGTCCTTAGATCTCCCTTAAGCCCTTTTAAATAGGTAATTTAATGTAGACTAGTCATTTTTAGCTATATTAGACATGCAAAAGATTTAAAAGATGGTCAACCAAAGATGTATCCGAAATATTTGGGACCACATTTGTAATTATTTTTTTCCATTTGTGAAGTGGAGCTCAATATTTTTTTTATCTTCCTTTTTATTTCATTCCTTCTCTCAATTTAATCTCTTTCCTTTCTTTTTACAAGTGGAAATGGTGTTTTTGAACCTCTAGGAGTGGTATAGTTCATCATCTATTTCTTTTTGCCCTTTATTTGTTAAGACCTAATAAAAATAAAAAAACTCTAGAATTCGCACTCAATATTGAATAGATAGATCTTATGGTAATGTTATCGCCAACAATCTGACTACCATAAGATAATATGCAATACTTCTTACAAGGGCACAACCGACTTCAAGAGATCCAACACAATAAAGGATCATACAAGAAATATAATCACTCGGAGTAACACAATATGATAGAATCCCCATATCATTCATCAGTGAAAAGGTTACAATGAGACACAATACAAAGTCACAGAAGATGCAAATCACAGTCACAATCCAATACAATGATGGACCTCGAAAAACTTCTATTGTACCAGGCAAATCAACTTTTACTAATCACTTACTAGGTTCAACTTGTTTAATAGAAAATTGTGCCCGTTAGGTGCAATTTTTTCTCAATCAATTTCAAAATCATCAGCTCTTTTAGTCCTAGTTAAGTAGAACAAACATTGAGACTATGTTTTGCTTATAGTTCATTTCAACGCCCAACATTGGCAGGCTTGGAGGACTTGAAACCTTGTATTGGAGCTAGATCCCTCTTCTCAAATATATTCAACCAATTGTGAAGAACATTAACAAGAGTTACCATTAAGCAAGGCTCTAGATCTTTTCTCTTTAGAACATTGTAAAGAAATAAGGTAATTCTATATACAACAATAATAGATCCACTATTCTAACTTAATGATCTATTTATACTTATAATCAATATTTTATTTTTGTAGTGGGCACTTTTCGGCTTCATCAAATTCATCAAAATAGTCAATGAGTGTGCCTTTCCATGCGATACCACTTGTTGAACAGTATGATTGAAGCTCCTATTTCACTTTATATAGCACTTGTTTTGAAATTTCTTCACTAATATAATATCCCTTTGGTGAACATGACTCCTAGATTTTGATGGAGTGAGCATTGCCTATGCTTCCATACTATTTGTTTGATAAAAAATTTCCTCTGCAAATAAAATTATCTTTGTGTTGATTGCCTTTCATGATGTATCGTAATTGGAGGTGCTGACTTCATCTTGTAGTTTTTCAGTTTTTTGGTTCACATGATCGATGATCACTCTTTGATCCTTCAATTCATTACATAATGCATATGCATCATTTCAAGCTAAAATTGAATTATTATGGTTGGGCAAGTTAAATCATGTTTATGATGAAGTCGTCCAATGCAGAGTTCTAGTTGGAAATGCAATTACTATACATGCTCTCTATAGTTAATTGACTGCTAGTCAAGTTTTTGATGCACATCCATAATCTCATCAAGTCACTATCTTTTTTTGCTATTTTTTGGTGAAAAGATTGCTACATATGGAGTATCTCATCCTTCTTCTTGAGTAGTAATTGATCATATTGATAATACCAAGATTTCCATCATCGATTTTCCCATTGAACTTCATAAAGACCAAATTGCAATAGATGGATTTGTTTTTTTAAATCTATAATGGGTAAATCTTTGAAAAAACAAAAGAATTTACAAATTTGGCCACACAATTTTGAAGGAGGTCCTAATCTAGCTATTTGATTTGTTGCAAATGTTTAATTAGATAATTATCCTATTGGCCACTTCTCATGATCCGAGAGGATTAGGAGGTGGAGGTAGTTGCCATGGTGGTAAGGTAGGTCGAATAATGAGTGGAAGTACATAATTTGTTGGGGATGGTAGTGATGAAATCATTGATTACAAGGCTGGAGGTTATATAGAGTTAGAGGGAGCAAGAGAGTTTGGGATGTAATTATTTAAAGAAGGAATGAGGGAGGATGGAGAGTCTATTAAGTGGTCTTGCTGGATTTTCTTGTGGTTGAGCTAGTGGGGATTGCGACTTAGGATGTGGGGATGGGTAATAAGAGGGGGTTATTGTGGTTGGACAAGAGGGAATATTCGAATTGTTTGATTGTCATTTTAAGGGTCAATTGAGGAAGGAGGAGGTCCAGAGTGAATAAAAAATGGCGAGTCAAGCCAATGCACATATTTAAAGTGCATATTTTTTTTACTTGACCATCTCAACAATGGGACGGATGAGAGTGTTATATGGGTCCTTCAGTTTGAGTTGAATACTTGGTTTCTCAATACTTCAGAGGTTAACTATTCGGCCATGATAGTCATCTTTTTGGCCTCTAGAAAGTAGTGGTCTAAGAGGCTCCTATTTCATCTAATTGCATGGTGTTGACATAGAATGATGCTATTCTTGGAGCTAATTATATATTAGAAAGTAATATTCTGACTAGAATGTAGACTTTATTAGGCTATAACCAAGCTTCATTATGATCTAAGGTTAATTAAACACTTGGGAAGAGAAAATATAACACTCGATTGGCAGTGGAGGTCCATTCCCCATGCTTTCTAAGATTTCAAGCCACTCAATCAACATCATATTTGTTTGAACATAAAGTATGACTAGTTGTATTGATCTTCATAAAGAGCAACCGATGTAGAATACACAATAGCAAGAATGTCAAAGTGCTTGTTTTTCTCATACAAAATTTTGAGACTTGTAGGGTAAAGCCCTGTTGGTGAGCCAAGCAGGAGCAAAGAAAGAAGAAACACATAAGGAGGATCCTGCAGTTCAAAGTAAACAAAAGCAAATATCTTCAACTACCAAACAATGATTTTTATTACTAAAAAGGAGCTTGAAGAGCTTAGGTAGAGGCTAATGTGTCTATTGGCATAGAAGCAACGAGGAGACATAGCAGTCAAGTACAATCCGGCATATAAGAGGCCCAATCATTTTTGTCATAATTTATTTTTTATCAAAGTGATTTTCATCACTACACAAACATTATGAATATCATTTTTGATTGATTGGACTCCATTTTATTCAAGCCGAGATTCCTTGA
Organism: Ceratopteris richardii; assembly: GCA_020310875.1. Classification (NCBI taxonomy): domain Eukaryota; kingdom Viridiplantae; phylum Streptophyta; class Polypodiopsida; order Polypodiales; family Pteridaceae; genus Ceratopteris; species Ceratopteris richardii. The sequence goes on along the minus strand of CM035407.1, from coordinate 56,542,892 downwards.
GCTTGATGAGTATTAGGAGTACTTGTGTATCAATTTTCATAATTTTTTGATTCTGTTTGAGCCCCCAAATATGCCCTAGAACCTAATCTTTAACTAGGCCCGACATTAAGTCTGGACAGGGCCAAAGCTAGTAAAAAAACTATAAAAAGAGCTAGAGAGATCATTTTTTAGAGTAGCTTGTTAGAGTTTGAGCTATTGTAAGAGACTTTTTTAGTAATATAAAGAACTCCATTCTTCCTCTCTTTGTTCTTGCCTTGTGAGCGCGTGTGTGTCTATTGTGTGTGCATGCTTGTGTGCTTCTCACTCACACACTTGTGCCATCACTTGCTCATAGTTGTCATACTAGTCCTCACATCTCCATGGATTGGCAATTATGAGGTGGATCTCCCCACGTTGGTACTTGCCATTGTGCTAGAGTGTCACCAAATTTGGTGTCGTTGCCAGATAGAAAGGTTCGAGGATGAGCATGTGATGGTAAAACGTAGAGTTGTGATATTAGAGTCATAGGTATTTTCCTTATTTTCCATCATTTTTTTCTTGCTTTCTTCATCACCATCATCATCCTCACCATCTCCCACCTCCATCTCTACCTTCACAAAAAATTCAATTTTTCGGTCATATTCCCCTCCCCACCCCATTTCCTTGAGCGAGAGAGAGCTTGTGTGCGATCAGTTTTTTGTGTGTTTTTGAGCTTTTCTTGCAGGTTCTAGCTGTATCACCATCTCCAGCAGCTTGCGCAGGTACGACATACCTCTACACAAGTCCCAAGACAATGACCTCTGTCTGTCACGACAGAGAGAGAAAGTTAGTATTTTATGTTTGCATGCATAGCACGAAAAAATACACCATTAGAGCACTCCAAATTATCAGAAAGCTCCCAAAAATTTGCATTTTTTCTATCTATCACGATAGACCAAAACACGATAAATGATAAACAATGTCTATCATGACAGACACCATCTATTGTGACACACATCATCTATCGGGACAGATCAAAATTCACAATAGATGATAGATAGTGTCTATCGTGATAGACACTCGTCTATCATGACATACCAAAATTACGATATACATCATCTATCGCGACAGGCAGATCCACGACAGACGATAGACACTGAATTAACATATTGAATGAATTATTTACATTATGAGATGCGAGGGGAGCAGTTTGGAATGCAACAAAGTGTACATGAAGTCCGACACTAGCAATAGTAGGAACCAAAATAAAATTCTTTCTTGCTATCAGGTACATACAATGCATTCTTGAGAATAACAATACCTCCATTTGCAACCATAAGCTGGATTTCTCTAACTCCAATAATAGGATAAGAAGCATTGTTACAACATGTTGGATGCATCTTCCAAAGAGAAAAAAATCATTTGCATGAAGTCGTATGATTTGAAGCACCACTTAAAAAAACCAATGATCCGAATCAACCTCATTCACAACCATACATGTAGAATGTGATGATGAATCATTTGACATGTAGAAACACATGAAAAAAGATTTTGAGCAACATTAGCTTCGTCATTCTTTGCCCTAAATGTATTCTCAACAATAGACGTTGTATTCTTTCTTCTTTTCATTAAGCTTGGCAAGCATTCTACATTCATCAATGGTATGACTAACCTTTCAACAGTATTTGCATCTCTTCTTCTTTTGCATACCACCATCAAGAGAGGAGGAAGTGAAATAGGAAGAGTGAGGCTTTGTTTTTTATGAACCCAAAGCTGAACCATACTTGCTTTTTCCCTTTTGTGTAATAGAAAGTGCTTGTGTTACCTCAAGCAAACTGCTTCTATTCACTCTTGACTGTTGTTATTTCAAAAGAAGAGACATCACATCATCAAATGTATACATATTTGGATTTCGGTTTACAACCAAATGAAGTGTAATGAAATGCTTTGAAAGGATTCCAACAGTCCTTTGAGTAACGTAGAAATTAGTAATGCATCTGGAATGATCTCATCAATGTTTGCCAATTTCTTTTTCATATCCTTGATGTGTGTAGCATATACATCCATAGTCTCATTTTCAGCCATACTGTTGAAGAAAGGTCAAGGACAAAGCATGGAAGCACATCAAAGAAGTGGATACACAAGAAAGAGGAGCATGTAGGGAGCTCCAAGAAGCACATGTCAAATTTTTAGAAGAAATCCCTATAAATATAGTGACTTGTCTCACTAAAAACCATTGTAAATATCATTTTCCATTTTTACAACTCCATTTTGTTCAAGCTGAGGAGTCCTTGAGCTTGAGGAGTATTAGAAGTATCATCCTACCAATTTTCATAATTTTTAGATTCCTTTTGAGCCTCCAAATAAGCCCTGGAACCTAATTTCTAACTAGATCAGACACGAGGTCTCGACAGGGCCAAAACCACTCAAAAAACTATAAAAAGGGCTGGAGAGCTCATTTGAGAGGGTTAGCTTGTTGTAGATTTCAGCTTTGTAAGAGAGTTCTTTTGTAATTCAAGTCCTTCCATTGCTCCACTCTTTGCTCTTACCTTATGTGTGTGTGTGTGTGTATGTGTGTGCATGTTTGTATGCTTTGACTCACGCACTTGTGCACTTCACTTGCTCTTGGTCTTACATACCCGTCCTCACGGCTCCATGGATTGACATTTATGAGGTCCTTACTTTGGTACTTGCCCCTCCACCCGTGGCTAGATTTCGATAGTGTTAGATGCCACATGGGGATAAAAATTTGGAAAAAAGCAAGAATTTTTTATTTGCTTATTGTTTTTCTTTTTTGAGAAAACAAAAGATAAGAAGTTGTATTGATGGACAATGTACAAACTATACAAGGGGTAGGCCCCCACCTTTAACTTACACAACTCCTCTGTTCAGTTAGAAAGAGTCGAGAGAGATAGAAAAAAACATGGATAAGGTCAATATGAACCATACCACTATTTCTATGAGTCGACTTGAGGGAGAAAACTATAGTATCAAGGCAAAATATCTCACAAGAACTAATAAATAATAGAGAAGGCCATCAAAAACCTTGCTTTAGACCAAAAGGGGAAGGAGCACTTATCTCCATCTACTCAACTTGGTATTTCTCAAAATGTCTTGCAAATTAACATCTTTCACATCAGCATCTTTAACTTCCTTGATGCTAATCTTAGAGGTATTCCTAAGCTCAGCCAAACAAGAGGGAACAAAATTTCTTTGACCTTTGTTGTATAGTTTGTGGTTCTTACTCACCCTGATGGACCTAAGAATCTCGGATCTCTAGAGGTGCCAAAGAACAATATCCATTCTATTGTGGACTCCAAGAAGAACTTCACTATAGCCAAGAATTTTTATCCCCACAGAATGGAAGTAGGGTTCAAACAACTTCCAAAAGTTCTGAGCATGCAAAAAATTGAGGAAAGGTTAGTCATTATCCTCCACCTTGCCACAAAAATTACATTGTCCATTATTGATGTTGAGATTCGGCTTTGTCTCTCATCCATATCCCTATTTGGATAATTAACCATTGCAAAGCAGATTGGTGGTAGTTATGGGAAAGGCCCATATAGCCTTAAATCTATAATTCCATTGGGCATAGCTCCACCTTATTTTCCATATTTCATTGAGCTTATCAATGATTTGGTTAACCATGTACTACATGTACATGTCAGCAACCATAGAAGCAAGGTCCACCTATTTATGGCGAGTGCAACCTACAAGTCTAAACTTGAGGAAACTTCTATGATCAGCGGTAACCTGCTTACAAGCAAAAGAAAGTAACTAGTGAGACTATGAATCTTAGTTTCATCAATCAACTCATCATTGGGATAAAATGAGCTCCATTTGACCAAACCCATTTTTCTAAATTTATTATTCTTGATGTTTATTTCTCAATTTTCCCAATGCACTATCCATCCAAGCAAGATAGGATCCTGAAGCAAAAAATAAGAATTAGAAGAGTAAGAAGAATCAAGAACAAAGCATTTCTTCATCTCCATCCAAGCCTTCTAGAAGTTTTGAGTCAGCATGTTGCTATAAGGAATAAATTGGTGAGGAGAAGAAATAATAGTCCATTAATAAATATTATTCCAAGATTTACAAGTTTAATAAGAGAATATATGGTAACTTCTTTTAATGATGCAATCCAAAAAGTTTTTATAAAAAATAGATCTTTTTATCCATGTTGGAGACAAGTTTTTAGGCATTTTCATAGGACATAAACGCATGCAATAAACCTTCCAAGACACTTTAGGAAAACTGGGGATGCCATCTATTGGCAATCAAGGTCAAGCAAAAGGTGCAAGAACGTGTCAAAGAAGTGGACACACAAGGAGTATATAGGGAGCTCCAAGAAGCACATGTAAAATTTTCCAAAGAAATCCCTAAGAAAATAGTGATGTTTATCACTAAAAAACATTGTAAATACCATTTCACATTTTTGCAACTCCATTTTGTTCAAGTCGAGGATTCCTCGAGCTTGAGGAGTATTAGAATTATCGTCCACCAATTTTCATAATTTTTATACTCCATTTGAGCCCTCAAATAAGCCTTGGAACTTAATTTTTAACTAGGCCGAACACTAGGTCTAGATAAGGCCAAAACCACTCAAACTATAAAAAGAGCTACAGAACTCATTTCTGAGGTCAGCTTGTTAGAGATTTGAGCTCTTGTAATAGATTTCTTTTGTAATCGAAGTCTTTCCATTGTTCCACTCTTTGTTCTTACCTTGTGCACATGTGTGTGTATGTGTGTGCATGTTTGTGTGCTTTCACTCACGCACTTGTGCCATCACTTGCTCACAGTCTTCATACCAGTCCTCACGTCTCTATGGATTGACATTTATGAGGTGAATCTCCTCATGTTGGTACTTGCCATTGTGCTTTTGGGTGTCAAAAACTCCAAGTATCATGTCTGGTTGACTTGTGGTATCGCGATACTAGAACTCCCGTGTATCGCAATACTTGTCAAGTATCGTGTATCGTCTCCTTGAGGTATCGCGATACCATCAAGGTATCGTGTATCACCAAGTTGAGGTATCGTGATTGCGTTTAAGTGGTATCGTATCGCGTACCTTGCATTATCATATCATGTAGCACAAGCAATATCGTATCGCAGTTGGAGTGGTATCATATCGTGAGCCCAGTGGTATCGTATCGTGATCACCTAGGAGGTATCATATCATGAGAAGTGATGTATCGTCCGCCTAGTGGTATTGTATCACGAGGTCAAGTGGTATTGTATCGTTAGTGTAGAGTTATCACATTGTCAGACACTTGGTATCGTATCGTGCCTAGACCTTGTGGTATCGTATCGTCTAGAGTAGTATCGTATTGGTATCGCCTTGGTAGTATTGTATTGCCTGAGGTGGTATCATATGTTGTGGTATAGTTTATCGTGGAAAACAGAGGTATCGTATAGTGGAAATCTGGTATCGTGTACCGTGGTGGGATCAAGTATCATATCGTGGAATTCCAAGTATCAAGTATCGTATTGTCAGACCCAATATCGTGTATCATCTGTTCTAAAGCAGTCCTAGAGAGATCTTGTTTCCCTATTTTAATCCCCAGAACCCTGAATTGGCATAACTTTCTCATATAAATCTTTTTGTTGTGATTTCTAATACGCTGACTTATAGATATGGTATTTTGAAGTTGACCCTCAGTTGGGACTAGGAAACCAAGGGGACACCAAAGGATTTTGAGCAATACAAAGGGAAATTTTGGACTAATAGACAATGCTTATGAACCTGAGATCTGGTAGAAACTTAGGCAAGGATAGGCAAAACATTAGATCATCTAAGGCGAGTGCCAACCATACAGCTAGGTCGTGGGCACAACAACTTAGTGGTTACCCCTACGCACTAAGTTTTGAAACAAGTGACTCAGAAATGTCTTTTACCATGGAAAGACCCACACATAACTCAAGTACTACCTATTTATAGACACCAGAAGGTCCCTATAAGACATAATTGGAGTATATCAAGACCAACCAATTAGGTGCTCGCATCTATGAGGATGGTTTGAGGCAATAAGTGGTCCAACTCAAAAATCCCAATCAACCCTTTGGACTTGAACACCCAGTGGTTAAGTTCGAAGAGGGTTTGTACATTGATAAGGAAGGAACCATGTATGTGGTCACTAGCATACCAGATGGGATGGATGAGTTTGGAAATGTCATTTCTAAGAATGACATAACAAACCTAGAACAGGGAGACCTAGGATGAGAACCCAAGACTCTTAGAGGCAAGTTGGTCTTGACTAGAGTGATCACTCCAGAGTGGATTCCCCAAGACAACAAAAACATAGAATTTTTCTTGAATAGAGAAATAGAGGAAGCCTTTTGGAGATTCAAGCCAGATCAACCTAACCCAATAGTCACCAACTATGAGTTCAAGGACCCGGAGATACCAGGCAAAGTTGTCTATCTAGATAACACATTGGAAAGAATGTTCTTTGTAACAGAGCATGATATGCATGCATACACTTGGCAAGGTGAATCAATCTTCCCTCCACCAAGATCTAGTGTTTCCCATGGTTTCCAAGGAGCAGGATCATCCAAGGCTCATGAAACCTAGAGAGACAGAACCAAAGAGAGACCTAAGGTAAGCTTTTCACACATGGTGGGTAGAGAGAGATCAGGAAATGAGTGCGAAAGGGCTAAAAGAGAGAGACATAGAGCACGTAGGCATCAAATAGATGAGCATAAGTTTCCATTGCCTAGATCCTTATGATCAAGAACTACTTTGATGGGTCAGGAGATCTTTATGATCATGTGGTTGAGTTCAAACAAGTGTTAAGAGCTGAACAAGTAGAGGACTTGTTCATCTAGTTTGAGGCATTTGGTTTGACTCTTAAGGGTACTGCCTTAGCTTGGTTTCAACCTCTAAACAATCGCAATTATTGCAACATAGGTCAACTGCTAGAAGAATTCATTGTAGAATTTTCCAAGAGTGGCATCAGGCATAACACATCATCCTTGATCCACAAGTTCAAGAAGACACCCCAAGAAACAGTGCAACTTGCAAGAAGATGATTTAGATAGTACTTAGGAAGATGCCCAATTCTAGAGTTACCCACACTGGCCAAACAAGTGGCTTACTAAGCACAAAGTTAAGATCATATGTGTACTTGAAAGAGCCTAGATCCATAAAACAGTGTGTGCATGTGCATTGACATAGAAGACAACTTGGGTGAGGAGTTAGGACTGTCCAAATCTATAAGGATTCTGACAGGTCTACTAGTCATACCTCAAGAACCTCCACAGAGATAGATGAGATAGCTGAGCAAGTTTCCAAGAAGATACGAGTTCAAAATAGACAAATACCAAGGGTCACGTCATTGAAGCGGTGTTATACTTGTGGAGGAGAGCAGATGGCTAATGTATGCCTGATGATGGCTCAAACTCAAGGGAACCCTAATGCTGCATATTGCACTATTGAGAGAAAATACACAAATCATATGGCTCAAGATTGTCCATACAATAGGCAGGCTATTAGATAGAATTATCAGCAACCTTACCCATAGGGTAGGTATCACAACCAATACCAACAGCCCTATTATAGACCACAACAGCAATATCAGGCACCATATAGGCCACAACCAATCCTAGGGAACCAACCACCAACTCCTACCAATGTGATTCTAGTTAAGTATGCAGTGGCAGAGGAAAACCCTAATAGAGCATTGGTGCCACTAACCCTGTTGGTTTTTAAAAATGACTCTCATGCTCATAGTTCATACTATTCCCATGAAGATAGCCCACAAGCTTATTACACACAGTCACCAGAGCATAGTGAGGCTTATTCTTATCAATATGAGACACCACTTATGGAACAAAAATGGGAGCCAAAATACTCCAATGTGATCTATACAAATCCTAACCCTAGGCCCCAATTGAGACAAGAAAGATCACAAGCCCCTACAGGATCATGTTTTAGATGTCAGGGTGACCATTTCATTCGTGAATGTCCCCACTCGCCAACTCTAGGACAAGGACAAAACATCACAATACAAGGTTTTTGTCTTGAGTGTAGCAAAGAACACCTCTCAAGAGATTGTGCAAGGAACCCCTCTAGTGCGCTCAAGGTTAGACCTATTAATGTGGTAGGCTTGGTGGTGGATTCAAGTTCAAGTAGCACTAATGTGGCTCCTATACATAATTTACTAGGGCACAAGCATTGAAACAGGATAAACCAACTGAACAAGTTAAGTGAATCAGGAGAGCCTAGTAAGAGGAAAACAAGAACTTGGAAGGATACAAGAGAGAGGACCCATCACAAATGGAGTAGCAAGTTACCCGAACTAGAAGAAAGCCTGAAAGATACAAAAACAAAAATAAAAGATATTGCATCTCAAACCCCCTCCCATGCTGAAGCCCCATCCACACCACCTCATTCCACCCCACCACCCATTGTAAATAGACCGCAACCAAGGTATGTCCTTGCATATCCAACCCCAGAAGGCTTGAACATGATGTTCAGTGCCTACTAGGCTCGACTTCAAGAAGGGCCAATAGCTGCAAACCTAGACAAGAGCTAACCTAGGGTAGATTTAGAGATTGAACGAACAAAAATGTGCATGAAAATGGTAAAACTAGATCAGGCTATGCTCGAAACCAATCAATAGTTCAATCAAGCGAATTCTATCAATCTGAGTTTGCACTTCCAAGGCTTACTAGAAAGATTAGAGCAGTTGGTAAACAAGCCCCAAGTTTCTTTACCTCCATGGGCTCAACCAATTGTTGAAAGAGAAAGCTGATCACCAATGAAAGTTTATGTGTCCTAATTCCATGGATGATAGAACACCTCTTTCAATTCAACAGTACTCTCAAGAGTTCTTGTAGGAAATACAAGAAGAGAAATGGGCCAGAGAGAAGGGTAATACCCCTCCTATTCTTGAGATTAATGACCTTCATGATCAATTTCCCCAAGACATTCCGTCTATCTATGGAGACCAAGTAGAGAAACAAGAAGATGAAAGATTAGATTTTGAATCTATTTCTTTACAAGAATTGCCACAATTCACAGGCCCTTGGGAATCTGGATCTCTTCATAACAGATCTCCCACAATACTGGTAAGAAATGAAGACTCAATGGTTCCAAGGACCATTGATTTCCCAAAGAACACTAAGGTTCAGTGTCATCTCACCGTAGAAGAACTGCTAAAAGTAAAACCCGAGCTATGGAATCATGTGGCAAATCAGGTCCCAGAACTTGATTCCCATATGCCAAAAGCAAGCTCTAAGCAAAAAGTACCACAAATACCTCTAGAAAAAATAGGAGACATGAGTGAAGGTGAAGAAGGTAATAGATTTTTGAGGTTGGCTTGTTAGAGATTTGAGCTCTTGTAATAGATTTCTTTTGTAATCGAAGTCCTTCCATTGTTCCACTCTTTTCTCTTACCTTGTGCATATGTGTGTGTATGTGTGTGAATGTTTGTGTGCTTTCACTCACGCACTTGTGCCATCACTTGCTCATGGTCTTCATACTGGTCCTCATGACTCCACAGATTGACATTTATGAGGTGAATCTCCTCACATTGGTACTAGTTATTGTGCTAGAGTGACATCATCCCACTAAAACCTTCTAGATAGTGCAATGATCTACATGAGCTAGTTCTTAATAGGTAACCAACAAGATAAGAAATAAATGATAGAAGTAATCATGTAATGGTTCATAACAATACTTATGTGGGAAAGATTATACTGCATATTCATCCATTTAAAAACTTTATTTCTAAACTTATTGATCACCCAATTCCATCTCTCATCAAAAGTGATATTAAAACTCATAGGAATACCATGAAGTCTAAAAATGTCGCCATCTTGAATAATATCATAAGCTTTCTTAGCAGTACAAGAAGACACTTTTTTCTTAGAAGAATAAAACGAATTTTTTTTTGTGATGTCTTATAAACCCACTAGCAATGCAAAAAGTGCCAAGACAACTCAAAAAAGCATCAACAAAAGAATTAGAAGCATTACCTATCATATTAGTATCATCACCAAACATTTGCAAGCAGAGTTGAGAGGTAGCACCAGCTATGTCAATACCTTGAATAGTCCCTAGATCCATATGGTCTTTAATCATCCAACCAAAAGCATCACTAGTGATAGAAAAAAGGAGAGATGCAAGACGACAACCTTGCCTAATAGACATAATAATTCTAAAGAAACCAAACACGTGATGATTCATAGTGATCCTAGAGTGGGCATTACCAAAAAGAATACTAAAAAATTTGATCAAATTTCTACCAAAACCAAATTCATGCAGGGAGTAAAGAATGCAACTCCAATCCATACAATCATAAGCTTTGTCAAAATCCACCTTGAAGAAGAAGAAATATTGATTCGACTCTTTGGTAAAGTTCATACCTTCCCACATAGCAATGATGGCATCCAAGATGAATCTACCTCTAATGAATCCCTTTAGCTTAGGAAGAATGATCCTATCCATGATGGGACCAAATCTTCTTGCGAAAGCAAAGAAAAGATTTTGTAAATAGAATTTGGGCAATAGATAGGTCTCTAGTTATTTAAGTCACCCTTGGGACCTTTTTTGTGCACAAGCTTGATAACAATAGTGTTGATAAAGACATACATAATACCTCTCCTCACAGATTCTTACCAAAAGAGAATAAATGGAATCAAAAAATATTTAAGCACCAAGAAGAATACATTAGGTATCCCATCAAAACCAGGAGACTTACATGATTTCAATTTACAAATGGTTCTCTAATCTCACCGACAGAGAGGGGCAAGTGAAAGATAGAGGCCAAGTCTTGAGGAACATATTCTTCCTTTTACAGGCAATGAGGGCTTTGACTCTTTGGGTATCCTCCCCCCACTTGGGAGGCATAGAGAAAACATTTTTAAAGAATCTAATAGTCTCCTGCAAGTTATCCTTGATGTTGATATCATACTCACTTGAATCCTTCCTCAACATAGGAATGAAATCTTTAGCCTTTTTTCGTCAAATCAAACATGTTGTTAGGTTGATCAATCTTACCATCCCAAAGTTCTCTTGAAGAGGAAAGAGCACCGTAACTAGAGAGGTAATATTCATACCTCAATCTCTCTTGGAGATCATGAACCCTCACATCGCCAAAGAAGTTAGGGTTAGAGAACCTAATATCCTCTATTTCTTTGAGTATTATCATTCTTCTTTTGTATTTCACCTGCTTGGCTTTAGACTTGTAGTGAGTAAAAAGCTTTTGAATGTCAAGGATAGCTTTCTCCCAAGCAAGAGAAGGGGATCTAGTATTATTGAAGTGGTGATTGAGGATTTCTTTGGTCATTGTTGGCAGTAGTCTTGGTACACCAGGACTTACAAGACGTGAAAGTCAAAGAAGGGAGTCAGAGCGCAGGGACAGCACAAGCAAACAGGGAAGTCAAAGAAGATCTGGCAAGTAGGCCAATAATTTTTCAAGACACTAAGGAAGATCAAAGAGTTGGACATGCGAGGAGGAAGAGCAAGTAGGGAGCTCGAAGATATGTATGGCAGATCACTAGAAGAAACCCCTACAACAACAGTGATTTTTATCACTAACGATCATTGTAAATATCATTTCACATTTTTGTAGCTCCATTTTGTGCAAGCCAAGGAGTCCTTGAGCTTGAGGAGCCTTAGAAGTAGTTGTGTACCAATTTTCGTATTTTTTAGATCTCGTTTGAGCCCTCAAATAAGCCCTGGAACCTAATTTTTAACTAGGCCGGACACTAGGTCTGAACAGGGCCAAAGCTAGTCAAAAACTATAAAAGGGAGCTAGAGAGCTCATTTTGGAGGTTAGATTGTAATTGAAACAAACTTGTAAGAGCTCTTGAAAGTAATCTAAAGACTCCATTGCTTATCACTCTTTGTCTGGCTGTGTGTGCGCGTGTGTGTGTATGTGTGTGCATGTTTGTGTGCTTCTCACTCACGCACTTGTGCCGCCACTTGCTCGAGGTCTTCATACCATCCTCACGTCTTCCCGGATTGACATTAAAGGAGGTGCTACTCATCACTGAGCTACACCAAATTTTGGCGCCGTTGCCGGGGATCGAGCTTTGAGGACGAGCGTGTGATGGTAAGACGTAGAGTTGACGCGTTGGAGTTGTAGGTATTTTCTTCACTCTCATCGAGTTTCTTTTACTTTCTTCACCATCTTCATTTCCATCATCATCATCACCATCTCCCACCTCCATCTCCATCATCGCGAAAATTTCAGTTTTTGATCACATCACCATCTCCATCTCATTTCCCTCATTTCACTTGTGAGAGAGAGCAAGAGAGCGAAATTGTGTGTGCTGTTTTTGCATGTTTTCTGAGCTGTGTTGCAGGTACAGGCTGTATCACCATCCCCAGCACGCTGCGCAGGTACGGAATTCGAAGTAACTGTCTGTGTGTCGCCGGGTTCTGTCAATCGCGACCGACAGAAAATTTGATCTAATTGCTAAACAAAGTGCATATCCATGACCTACAGGCCTAGAGCTCCCCAAAAATGTGCTTAGTTTTTTGAAATTCCACAGATTTCTGTCAATCGCGATCGACACGTCAATCGCGACCGATAGCCCACGACGGACAGACCTGTCAATCGCGATCGACACGTCAATCGCGACCGACAGCCCACGACGGCTCTGTCAATCGCGATCGACAGAGTCAACGACCGATTGACCACGACCGACGGAACCTACGCGTGACACGTGTCAATCGCGATCGAGTCATCAATCGCGATCGACTCATCAATCGCGACCGACACAGTCAACGACTGTTTGACCACGACGGACAGACCTCACGACGGACCTGTCAATCGCGATCGACACGTCAATCGCGACTGACAGAGTCAACGACGGTTTGACCACGACGGACAGACTCGCGACGGACCTGTCAATCGCGATCGACACGTCAATCGCGACTGACAGCCACGACGGACCTGTCAATCGCGATCGACACGTCAGTCGCGACTGACCTGTCAATCGCGACCGACAGACTTTGCGAACACGTTAGAAGGGCAAATTGGGTCAAAATTTTTGGAAAAAAAAAAATAGTGGTCTTAATTTTGGCTAAGTGTGGGGCAAACACTAGGGTGTAGTATTGCATCGCGAGGCCGTGCCACAAGCAAGTCGAGACTTCCTGTTTACCTGATAGCATGTTTTGGCTCCTGTTTTAATTCCAAAACCCTGATTGGTCATAACTTTTTCATACGAAATCCAATTTTTGAGCTTTAGGGCTTGTCAGAAAGCTCGTGGCATATACTACACGCCCTCAACTGTTTTTTATAAGAATAATGCATTGATTTTCAGATAGGGTAGTTTGAAGTTGACCATACCCAGGGGGATCAAGTCAGGGGTCTTTAGAATCCTTTTCTTAAAAATCCCTATGCAGATTAGTGTTTGTGCTTCAGGAATAAAAATCATTGGTTCTGTCTCTGGAATTTAAATCTTAAAGCTAACGTTGGAACTCTTACAGATCTACTGAGAGCATCGAAAGGCGTTCTAAGCAAGTGTAAGTGCAAGCTTGGGGACACACTTCCTGGGCATTCAAGGGCAACCAAGCAGGAAACAAAAGGTTGGAATATTCTCAACTCCCTCTGTCATTTTTTAGCTCAGGCTAAGTACGAATAGTGCTGGAGGTAAGTCAGGGCAACGATAGGCAGGTATCAAGTTGAAGACTACCTAAAAACTCAAGTTCAAGCTAAAAACCTAATCTCTGTACTGTCGATCACATAAAGGAAAAGAACCTTACGTGGGACGGTCAAATACAAGTACGGAAAAATACTCAAGTATTCCTGACGACGCAATACCAGATAAGATCATAAACATAATAACTCACTAAAAACGAATCAAGTGACTGAGACCAATTGATCGGCAGCGAGGTTGTACTCTGGGCAAAAATTGGGCTACTTAGCTAGGCATATGAACCTTAGATCAGGACGGCATCTAGTAAGGGAGAGACAAAGCCTTAGATCTTCAGAGGCTAGTGTTAACCACACTGCTAGGTCTTGGGCCCAGCAGTTGAGCCACCACTCGTACTACCCGAGCTCAGAGACCAGTGAGTCAGAGATGTCTCAGGGTATGGAGAGACCTACAGGCAGCACAGGAGTGCCCTACTTGCATAGAGTAGAAGGCCCTTACAAAACACAGTTAGAATACCTTAGGACCAACCGATTGGGTGCTAGCATCTATGAGGACGGCCTAGGAAGGTCTGTAGTACAAATTAAGAATCCCGATCATTCCATTGGATTAGAGCGCCCAGCTGTCAAGTTCGAAAACGGAGTTTACTTAGACAAGGAAGGGACAATATATATAGTCACCAGTCACCCCGATAGGATTGATGAATTTGGGAATGTAGTCCCAGAATCGGACTTAGATGACCTAGAGCAAGGAAACATGGGGGTAGAACCGAGGACCCCTCGAGGGAAATCTGTTCTTACGAGGATTATCACACCAGAGTGGATTCCCCAAGATAATAAGAGCATAGATCTTCTTCTGAACCGCGAAACTGAAGAAGCCTTTTGGAGATATAAATCTGATCGGCCATTTGATATTGGAACAATCATGATCTATGAGTTGAAGGATCCTGATAGCCCAGGTAGAGTGACCTACTTAGATCACGCCTCAGAGAGGATCTTCGTGGTGACAGAAAATGATAGGCATGCTTACACATGGAAAGGTGAAATTATTTTCCCCCAACCTAGATCAAATGTGTCCTACGGTCACCCTGGAGCGGGAACATCCCGAGCTCATGGAACTCAAAGAGACGGAAGTAGAGATAGGCCAGAAGTGAGCTCTGCCAACTCAGGGGGCAGAGAGAGAATGAGGACGGAAACAAATAGAGTAGAGTCTGAGGTACTTAGAGCTCGCAGGAATCAAAGGAATGCAGATGAGTTCCCTCTACCACGACCTAGAGAACACACCAGGACCTTGAGACCAACGCAGTTAGTTAAGTCCATGAAGAATTACTTCGATGGCACGGGAGATCCATACGATCATGTGGCTGAGTTTAAACAAGTCCTGAAAGCTGAACAAGTGGAGGATCTATTCACGCAGTATAATGCCTTTGGTCTGACCCTTAGGAACACTGCCCTGACATGGTTTCAGCCACTAAACGAGAGACAGTTCAGGAGCATAGACCAACTCCTAGAGGCTTTCATTATTGAATTCTCTAAGAGTGGCATAAGACATAATACCTCCTCACTGATCCACAGCTTCAAGCAGACCCCGCAAGAAACTGTGAGACTTGCAGGAAGAAGATTTAGGCAATACTTAGAAAGATGCCCTGTTTCGGAGCTACCCACACCAGCTAAGCAAGTGGCTTTATTCCTGGATGGATTGCTAAGTACCAAATTGAGATCGTATGTGTACTTAAAGGACCCTAGGACAATAGAAGAGTGTGTACGCATGTGCATTGACATTGAAGATAACCTAGGGGAAGAACTAGAGCTTTCCAAAATCTACAAAGAGTCAGATAGTGCATCTAGTCACTCTTCCACGCAATCCACATCAATCGAGGAACTTGCAGAAAAAGTAGCTCAAAAATTAGGCGTCCCTAGTAAACAGATCCCAAGGTTTGCCCCTGTGAAAAGATGCTATACTTGTGGTGGCGACCACATGGCGAACGTATGTCCCATTATGGCTCAACCCCAAGTTAATCCTAGTAGCCAGTACTGCACCATAGAACGGAGATACACCAATCACACCGCACAAGATTGCCCTTACAACAAGCAGGCAGTTAGGCCACCCTACCCTCAGCCATACCCGCAGCAAGGAAGATACCAGAACCAGTACCCTCCACAGCCATATGGCAGGCCACAGCAAAATTATCAACCACAATACCAAAACCAACAAAGGCCTCAGCCGGTATTAGCCCAACAACCTCCAGCTCCCTCCAATGCAATCCCTGTTAAGTATGCAGCTGCAGAGGAAAACCTGAACAGAGCTATAGTCCCCGTAACACCATTGCTTTCAGAGAGTGATCCCAGTGACCATAGCTTTGATTCTACACATGTTGATAGTCCCCAGGCTTACTACATGCAGTCTCCTGAACATGGTGAGTCTTACTATAGTGAAGAGCCAAACGAACCTAGTTGGGAATCAGACTATACAAATATCATGTATGCAAACCCCAATCCAAGACCCCAACCTAGGCAAGTAAGACCCCCATTCCCTAGAGGACCATGCTATAGATGTCAGGGAGATCATCTCATTCGTGATTGTCCCTTGCCTCCACCTACACAGCCCCAACCAGTAACGATCCAAGGCCATTGTCAAGAGTGTGGAAAGGAGCATCTCTTACGAGATTGCCCTAAGAATCCTAATAATATGCCAAAAATCACTCCTATAAACGTTATTGGGTTAGTTGTAGACTCCACCGGGAGTGTGACTTCCACTGCACCAGTGCAAGTGGTCACGAGAGCTCAAGCATTGCAGCAAGACCTAGCTGTAGATCAAGATCGGGGAAAGAGCCCAGAAGTCAGTGAAACGGAGAGCATAACCAAGAAGAGAACTAGAGCCTGGAGAGATAGTCGGGAAAGAATGAAAAGACAATGGGCTAAAAAGATGAGTGAACTGGAGGAAAGCATAAGAGAAACCAAAGCCAAGATAACTGAACTCACATCTCAAACTCCCTCTCACACTACCCCGCCACCACCATTCCCATCGCCATCCGACCCGCCACATTCCAACCCACCTCATACAATTCCACCACCCCCTAGAACAGGATCAGTATTAGCTGATCCCACTCCTGAAGATCTAGACATGATGCTTAAAGCATACCAGGCCAGAATCCAAGAAGGGCCAAATGTAACAGATCATGACAAGTGCTATCCTAAAGCTGACCTAGAGATAGAAAGAACCAAGCTTTGCGCGAAAATGGTCGCATTGGCTCAGACTATGTTTGAAGCCAGTCGCCTTTTCAATTACTCGGGCTCAGCCAAGACGCAATTACACTTGGATGGACTTCTAGAGAAGTTAGAGGGCATAATTGCAAGATCTGCCAAGGAAGAAAAAAATCAAGAAAAAGATAAAGCAAGCAAAAATATGAACTATCCCCCATCGGAAGTTTATGTGGCCAATTCCACTAAACCAGACAACTGTCCCTCCTTAGAAAGAATAGAGAGGCTAATGGCACGATCAGGAAAGGAACTTGCCCCTCAAAGAAAGGAAAGGGTAAGAGAACGGATAAGCGAGCCTCTCCAGGAGGCCCAGGTGCCTCCTCAAGAAGCTTATCTTCCCCCCGCCCCCCAAAAGGCACAGGAGCCTCCCTCGAAAGCTTGTGTACCTCCACAGGTTGCCTACATTCCTTCTCAGGGAGCGTATGAGCCTGTTCGAAAAAGTAATAGGATAAGTAACCCTCCCCAAGAAGCTTGCGCTCCAACCATCTATGAGAACCGGGAGAGAGCCAACGAAAGAATAAGCCCTCCTTCCCAGGTTGCTTATGCGCCTAATTCTACGGAGCCGGACACTTCTTCTTCTATGAATCGATTTGCACCAGACTTCTTACGAGAGATTCAAGAAGACAAATGGGCTAACGAAAGTGAGGTCGCCCCTCCTTTTGAACTTGTGGATGATGTAAACGACCAATTCCCACAAGACATCCCATCTATCTATGGGGAACATGAAAGTACTCAGTCTCACGAGAGATTGGACTTTGAATCTAATTCCATACAAGAGTTACCCCATTTCACAGGACCATGGGAAGCTAAGTCCACCTGTATGAGAGCACCTACAGTCTTGGTAAGAAACGAAGATTCAGTCATACCTAGGAACACAGAGGTAGTGAAGAACACTAACGTGCAGTGTAACCTCAAGTTAGAAGAGCTACTCAAGGTTAGACCTGAATTATGGAAACATGTAGCCAAACAAGTGTCGGAGTTAGCAAAACCTCGTTCCCAGGTAGGATCCCATAGGACGGTGCCAGAAATTCCCTTGGATAAGATAGGAGATATGTGCGAAGGTGAAGAAGGGAACACCTATCTTCCCATCACCTACCAGGAGTACACCACCAAGGCCATTTTGGACTCTGGGGCAGGAGTTGCAATTGCCACCACTTCCCTATGGAAGCGTTGGGGCAAGCCGGCACTCAGGCCAACGAGAATGAAATTGCAAATGGCTGATGGTCACATAGAGAGACCCCTAGGATTGCTAGAAGGAATAACTCTCACCACTTGTGGTGTCGAGTTTGAGCATACATTTGCCATATGCGACTTCAGCAAAAATCATGCCTATGAGATGATTTTGGGAAGACCATTTATGCGACAGTTGCAAGTGGTACAGGATTGGGGAACCAACTCCTTGTATTTGCAGCATTTAGGTGTTACGACCAAAGTCAATCTCAAGGATTATTCTCATAGAGATGTCCCTCCTATCCAATGGAATCCCATCCATAGAGCCAAAGATGATACAGAATCGGTGCATTCCATAGGGTCTGGATCCTCATGGATGCATGAAGACACTCACTTATGGATGTGCAAGGTAGCAGTAGAAGAAGAGAAGAGAGAGAAGGCCAGAGATATAGGTGCAAACGAAACACATAGACCCATTCAAGACCCAGCCTATGCACCTGTAGTATTTCCTGACGAAGAATTTGAACCCCATGGCTGGGCAGAAATCTTAGCAACAATGGACGTAGCCATCAATGAAGAACAATGGACACCTCACTGTGATGAGGATGGCTATGATATTTCAGTCTTCTCCATAGAGCCAATCATGGGAGAGGCCGTTCTAGAAGAATGCGAACCTAGCCCTGATGTCTTTGAGGATGCAAGTGACTCCGACCTAGAGTCAATCATCATGGACCCACCCTTTGCATCCGATGAAGAATACTTCCAGGAAGTAGAATTTCAACCTCAGAGGCATGGAGAGCTTACAAATGATGTAAGATTAGCCACACAGGTGACCCCAAAGGAAGATGGAAAGAAACGGAAGAAGAGAGAAGTCTCACCAGAAGAGGAGGAATCTTTGTTTGAGGTCCCAGATAATTTTAAGAAATATGAGATAGATGACAGGAGAGTCATGATAAGGATGCCTAAACGAGAGGCTCAAGCGGGAGAGGCCTATGATAACAAAGAAACCACCAAGAAAATAGTAGTGGCCCTAGAAGAAGGAGAGGAGAGATGCACATACATAGGCCATGACCTAACAGAGGAAGAAGAGCACGCGTTAATAGCCTTGCTAAGAGAATACAGAGATGTATTTGCTTGGAGCTACAAGGATTTGAAAGGAGTTGACCCTGACATATGCTCACACACCATCCCCATGACCTCAGATGCTAAACCCTCTAAGCAAAAGCCCTACACATATAACGATAATTACGCTGCTAAGATTAAAGAAGAGATAGATAGACTGGTTGAAGCTGGATTTATCTATGAAATTGAGCACACTGAGTGGGTATCCCCCATTGTAGTGGTGCCCAAGAAGAATGGCAAGCTGCGTGTGTGCATTAACTTGAAAAAGGTTAATGCAGCCACGATTCGAGATAACTATCCACTTCCCATCACAGAACATCTCTTAGAAAGGGTCGCAGGCAAGGAAGTGTACAGTTTCCTTGATGGATTTTCAGGCTACAATCAAGTAGCCATAGCTCCAGAGGATCAGCATAAGACAGCCTTTGCCACAGAGTGGGGTATATTTGCCTTTCGTGTAATGCCATTTGGGCTTACCAATGCACCAGCTACTTTCCAAAGGCTGATGTGCCATGTGTTTAAGGAGTTCTTGAGGAAGAATTTAGAAGTCTATGTTGATGATCTTTGTGCTCATTCCAACATTAGACAAACCCATATTCCTGAACTCAGACAAATCTTTGACAAATGTCGAGAATATCAGGTCTGCCTGAACCCAGAAAAGTGTGTTTTTATGGTCAGGCAAGGCAAGATCCTAGGGCACATAGTGTCAAAGAATGGCATATCTACTGATGAAGAGAAAGTGAGAGCCATAGCAGAGCTACCTAGGCCAAGGAATGTCAAGGAAGTACAAGCCTTCATGGGGCACTGTGGTTATTACCGACGATTTATACACATGTATGCCATCATAGCAAAGCCTCTGTACGGACTTCTGACTAACTTTGAGTGGACTGATGAATGTGAGAATTCCTTCCAGGAGCTTAAACGAAGATTATGTTCAGCACCAATCTTGACCACTCCAGATTGGAATAGGCCTTTCCATGTTCATGTGGATGCATCCAATTATGCCATTGGATGTGTGCTTGCACAACCTACTGGTGAAGGTAATATGGATCTTCCAATTGCCTATGCCAGTAGACAATTGAATGCAGCTGAACGGAATTATACCACTACAGAGAGAGAAGGCTTAGGCATGGTATATGCAGTCAAGAAATTTAGACACTATTTGCTGGCAAATAAATTTAAATTTTTTACTGATCACCAAGCATTGTTATATCTCGTGAACAAGCCATGCAATACAGGAAGATTAGTAAGATGGTTTCTCTTACTAATGGAATATGATTTCGAGGTGGTAGTGAGGAAAGGTAGGACTCATTTGAGAGCGGATCATCTCTCTAGGCTCACATCGGGAGAAGCTCCACAAGGAGTGTCAGATGACCTTCCTGATGCTTACTTGTTTAATTTGGAAGTGGTGCCGCAGTGGGCTAAGCCACTAGTGCCAGTATTGACATACGGGCCTAACCATCCAGTAGTAAACACACGGAATAGAGAGGTTGTGAAAGCCCAAAAGTACCACATCATGGCAGGAAGCATGTACAAGCACACAGATCAAGGGATCTTGGCTTGTTGCGTAGAAGAGGATGAGTACGCTAAATGGTTGCAATTAGCACATGTAGGTGCACTAGAGCAACACCATTCAAAGCAACGAACTTTACAGACCCTAAAAAGACTCGGAGTATATTGGCCAACTATGGAAGCTGATGTCCAAAAGTTGTGCAAGGAATGCCCAATCTGTTGCTCTAAACCACCTGTGGAACATGCCACTCTTTATCAAGTATCCATTGTGCCAGACTGGAGTGAACCGCTAGTATCCTTTCTGAGGACAAACACCTTCCCTCAAGACATGACGCTTGCTAGGAAAAGGAGTTTAGAACAAGAAGCCCAGGATTACTCACTCATTGGTGATAATCTATATAAGCGTGGGAAAGATGGTTACCTGAGGCTATGTGTCCATGAAAGTGAGTATCTCAAGATCTTAGAAACTGCTCACCAAGGTGTAGCAGGAGGACACTTTGGACCAGATCGGGTGATCAAGGCAATACTATTTGCGGGCTTCTGGTGGCCTACCCTTCACATGGATGCACATACCTATGTGAAACGGTGTGATGTCTGTCAGAGAACTCAGTATCCTATACGAAAAGATGAGATGCCATTGAAACCTATGATGGGTGGACGTGCGTTCTCTAAGTGGGGCATAGACTTCGTAGGTCCTATTAATCCCCCAGCTAAGAGTTCTCATGCAGAATACATCATTGTTGCGACAGACTATCTAACTAAGTGGGTAGAGGTAAAGGCGACGACAAAGAACGATGCTCAAACAACTGCCAAATTCTTGTTTGAGAATGTATTCACAAGATACGGGCTACCTATAGAGCTTGTAAGTGATAGAGGCACTCATTTCTTGAATGAAGTGATTGAAAATCTACTCCAAGAATTCTTGGTAATACACAAGAAGTCAGCCCCTTATCACCCTCAAGCTAATGGACAAGCTGAGAGCACTAATAAAATCTTATGCAATGTACTGACAAAACTAGTGAACACTAAACGTTCTGATTGGGATAAACAGCTACACCATGCTGTTTGGGCATACCGAGTTGCCTACAAAACGGTACTCCAAGCCACCCCCTTTCAAATGGTATTTGGCCAAAACGCTGTGCTACCCCTGGACTTCTTGATTCCTACATTGAGAGTAGCACAAGAGCACGAGTGGACAGGTCATGAGCTCTCCTCTAGGATCTTTGACCTTGAACGATTAGGGGAAACAAGACTGAGAGCCGCTGCAGGAATATATGCAGCTAAGAAGAGGCAGAAGGCATACTTTGATGCCCATGTGAAGGATAAAGGCTTGAAAGCAGGAGATCTAGTTTTAGTCTATACACTGAAACAACACGCAAGGAAGCTAGAGAAGAGAGGCTACGGACCTATGATCATCAATAGGATCTCCACAAGTGGAGCTGTGCAATTAGCCACATTAGAAGGTGATGTTCTCCCTAACTATATTAGCGGATGCAGAGTCAAGTTATATCAGGAACCCCTCACGGAGGAAATGCTTAGCCGACTCAACACTGCTAAGAAACGCAAAGAGGAAGAAAAGCGAGTTCGAGAAGAAGCTCAAGCAGAAGCTTTAGAACGCATCAGAAGGATGAAGTTACGAAGGCAGGGTAGAGATCAGCCTAGAACGAACGGCTATGCAGATCAAGGATATCCGATGGCCATGAGTGAAGTCGCAGGAACAAGCTCGCATAGGATAATTGATCGACGACCTTTCATAACCCTAGTTATAGGACAAGGAAAGAGTGCAAGGACCGTAAGAGCCTTGATTGACTCAGGTGCAGCCACTAGTGCTGTTAAATTGTCTTACTGTCAAGAGTTGCAATTGATTGTCAATCCTGTGAAAGCATATCTCATAGGATTGGGAGGCGTGGAAACCCCTTGCATAGGCGAGGTGGAACTTCCCCTCTACATTCATGATGAGGCAATGATAGTTAAAGCACTAGTGTGCCAAGATGAAGACCTCACTGAGCCTCTTGTCTTGGGTCAAGACTGGATCTATGATCGAGCAGTCAGCTTAAACCTAAGAAGTGGACTTCTTCAAGTATGCATCAATCATAGTCGAATTACAGTAGAGTTAGATAATGGAGCACTCAAGGAACTAGGAAAGTCACAGACTCCTGGTCTTTCCAGGAGCACACATGAAGATGACTATGCTGTTCTTGTCCAAAACTATGTGTTGCAGAGGAATGATGTTTGCAAAACAGGAGTCAGGGATGCGACGGAACTCCCTTTTTTTCCAAAGGCCAAAGGGAGACGACAACCAAAGGTGGATCAAAGGCATAAGAAGCAGAGCAATACCTATGTTGGAGATCCAAAGTACCGGCGCACTAGAATGTCTCAGCAAGTGAAACAAGTGTGGGTGCGGAAAGGCGAGCACCTGGTTGCACTCCCACCAACCACACGGGCAAAGCCTCTTATTAGTAACCAACAACACGACTCTAATAAGAAGTTTTTCAGAAATTCTCCTGCTAACGTGAAATCTATTTGGGTGCCCAAAAAGTCGATGAAGGCAAGCCCACAATCAAGGCAGATTTGGGTGCCTAAGACTTGCGTGCGGACGCAATTAGCTACGCCAAGGCCACAACCTATACAGCATAACCCATTCATTCGCACAGCCAGCATTCACTCGTTTTCAACACTCAGGAACACACCAAGGTCCATGAGCACGAACAGGACCGCTTGTAAATGGGTCCCTAAAAAGCCTCATTTTCAAGTCAATACGCCTATAAAGACTCCTAGAGTCTCTACGGAACCAAGAACAAAGCCCATCCACTGCATTTGGCAGCCTAAGACTTGTAATAAACCCCCCGACACCAAGTTGTAAATTCATCCCCACTTACTAACTTCATTAGTCTCCGAGGACTACCCAAGCATTAACTCCACACACTCTCTTCGTGCACTTACTAACAAACTAACTCACCATCTACCTCATGTTAATGTTGTAACGGGGACAACAATGGATTTACTCTATCCATTAAGTTGATTAACACGTGGTTCTATATTCTCACAGAGCCAACCTGCAACCAGGGTCATGGCAGAAGCAGGTGCCAGTTCTCAAGCCGGATCTGGCGCCCAGATTGTGGACATAGAAACACTTCTCCTTGAGCCAAGTCTCACCGCAAGGCCGCAAGAACTTCAATCCGTGCATGTGCTCCCCATTCAGGATCCTCCTCAAGGGCACACTTCTCAAGTAGGCAAGCATGCGCATTGGTTCAGTGATGTCGCTGGACCACTGGGCGATGGAACTTATTTCTGGGAAGCCGAATTGGAATTTAATGGCAAATGGGGTCGATACCACTTTTTCACTCGCGAGTTTGAAAGCTATCAAAATGCCGAAGTCATGAGATCATTTTGGATCAAAGCGGGTGTGGAAAGCTATTTCAGGACCCACTTACCAAAGCCGGATTTCTTACGATGTTCATATCTGATCAGTACCATCACGCCAAGCAGGGCCAAGGGAGGCGACAGCACCTTTGTGTTGCCATCACTGCTGCCTGGTCATGAGCTTAAAAGATTCAAGTTGACCCTCAATTTGGTGAGAGAAGCGTTGAGTATGTATGGCATGCACATCCCAACAGAAAAGGAAACCATGGTTCCAAGTCGAATGAAGCACAAAGATCTTAATAAGTTGAAGGACATGGTAGCGATGACACCTACCATCGCGCTTCACCTGCGAACCCTTATGCAACATTTTGCTTTTCCCGCCCAAGAACGATTCACAATGCCTCCGAAGAAAATATGGTTCAGCTTGTATCTAGCAGAGACAGAAAGCCTGCCCATCAATGTGCCACACTGGATCATAGATCAGATCCACCTAGCCCATCAAAGGTGGAACAAGAAACAGAAGAATGTACTCCACGGGTGTTGTGCTCTGACCAGAATAATTTATAGGTGCTTGGCTTATGACGTGCCTGTTCAGCGGGCACTCGTATGGTCCCGAGTCCAAGAATTCCAGAGAAGACTATCAGCAGCAGGTCCCCCATCAAAGAAGATGAGGGGGGGAGTCCAATTACCCTGTGCTCAACCAAGGGGAGCTACCACTACACCAGAAATCACCCCTCCCCAAACACGACGAGTTAGGCCATTCACGATCCGGCTACCAAGACCAAGCACAGAGGGGCCTAATCTGGTGTTTCCACCCATTCCATCAGATTTGGAATTTCCACAGGGATTTACTCTTGAGGACCTCACCGATGAAGAAATTGCCAGGTTGATCTATGACTCTAATCTCGAAGCTGAAGCAGAGCGAGCTCAGGAACCACAACCCCAAACAACAACATCGGTCCCCACACAACCACAAGTTGTAGAAGTCGATGTAGATGAACGAGAGGCAGGAGGAGACGAAGAACAACATCAAGAATATGAAGAACTCTCCGAGTTAGCAAGTGCCCCAGCGTATTCGGCACAAATCAAGAGACTATATCGAACCATGCAACTGGTTCAGGAACAGCATAAGATGTCACTAGAATCGGGCAAGAGACTCATGAACGACTTGCTAGCTGAGGAAGGCGTGGATGAGTTGTTCATCGAGTCCATGAACCTTCATGCCGACGCCGTAGGATTGGATGAGGCCATTCATGAGGCAATGGCCTACATTCATAGGTTTGAGAAAAGGGTTCCCGTTCGTCCCAGGAGGTCCGGGAAGCAAATTCACATCAATGTATCAGCACCAGGCGAGGCTGCGCAAGCAGAAGAATATCAGGAAGCACCGTTGTCACCACCATCCCCACCTCGCACTACACAATTCGCTCCATCACAGGACACTAGCACTACCACGTCCACCACCACTACCATTGTCATGGGCATCCCACTCTCTCCGGGAATCCAATTCGGGGGAGTCACCATGCCCACCTTCACCACCCTGTTCACCGATGTCACATCCACTCCACCCACGATCCCCATCTACACCATCACTCAAACAATTGACACGATGCAAACATCACCTGCCACAGCACCGCTTCCTCCCCCCATGCCACCTTCATCACCCATACCCCCTCCACCTACCTCTCCACTTGCATCCACATCATTCACATCTCCCATTCCCGCCCCCATTCCCCCTGCATCTTCACCCCTCCCAGCATCATTTAATGTAAATGACATATTTTTAGCATTAAATCAATGTGTATACCAGCTCCAGAATGAGTACAGAGCTCTGAACGACCGGTATCAACAACTGGCAACGCACCATCAGAACTTACAAAGACAATTTCAAATTCTACAAACAGAAAATGCAGAATTGAATCAACGCTACACAACGCTTGAGCAGGCTCACCAAACATTATTGGAGGCACCCCAACCATCGACAGAATCAGGTGTCAAACAATTAGAAGCTTTGCTCAAAGTATACCAAGCCGATAATCTCAAAGTCCGGCGTAACCTGGCACTTCTCAGGAAACACATGGCGGCCGCCCTTGAAGAGAACAAGAGGCTACAGCAACAAAATGAAGCAAATCTAGAAGCAGCAATGGAAGGCTCTCCACACGAAATTGATCCAGAGCAGTTTAAAGCTGTGCCCTCAGAGACAATGAAGACCATCTTGGACAGCTATGCAGATCTATTAGAAGCTCATGATGACTTGGAACGGGAACGTGATGCGCTGCGCAATCAACTCCAAGAGCAACAAACAGCACCCAGAGTCACAGAAACGACCACGACTTCGGAGGAAGTCAAGACATTGAAAGAGCAGGTGGCCGAATTACAAGCCAGATTACTCACATACGAAAGGCAGCCCTCTCCCGTTGTTGAACCAGAACCCGAGGATTTGGTACCCATCGAGGTAGATGAGACGTACGAGGAACCATACGTTCCTATGCCAATGCCAGGTGGTGAGCAAACTGCAGAAGGAATGGATACATTAGAAATTGAAGTACCTGAGTGGCTCCAAACACTAGAGAAAACAGCATCAACTCATGCAGATCGAGTGGCAGTTCAAATCCAATCTATGGCAAAGATAGAGGACACTATTATTAAATCAGAATACTTCCGCAACATGTCCCACCATAGATGGATCGGAACCAATGATGACCAATACGTGCCATATTGTATACTCCTGGCGGACTACAATGCAGAAATCCAACAAAGATGTGGCAAACCTCCAACGTTTGCTACACAATTTGGGCCAGATGACATCCCAGAGAGCGCTCAAAAAGGATCCATTCATCAACCCACCTGGAGGATCCGACTCCTCGAAACCTACCCAGAGATGGTTCGCACCTGGACGAATATGCCTCTTTTTATTAAATATAACCCTTGTTATGTTCCTGTATTTCGCAGACGCACATGGCCAGAGTTTACCCTTGCAGTCAAGAATATCAAAGGCTGCGCCAAATGGTTAAACTACGTCTATCTAGCACCACCTCAAGGACCTCCCACCGTCAATTACATGATTTCCACCATACGGCACTGGAGCATCCGATTAAGGAATACACCTGATGTGATGGCCCAGATGTGCATGAAAATTTTTGAATTAATGCTTATTACATTCAGGACATTCAAGAATATCAAGGACCCACACTTCTCAGGTGTCGGATTCCTTACAGGGAACCAGGATTTAGTTTATGACATGAGTACTACTCCTTCCATAGAGGTGATATATGCTTGGCACGCCAGAATAAAATACCTCCCAGCCTGCTTTAAACAAACATTCGAAGAGATGTTCATAACAGGGTTCTGGGAATACCACTCAGAAATATTTGTACCCAGACCCTCACATCTCCTCCATTTATTTGCTGTGGAGCGAACCATTCACTCAGCACAATTACGGGTGCCACATCCAGATGTCCCAGGGCCAGTCAATTGGGATGCACTGTTGACAGATCTAGCAAGGGGACTCAGGTTAGAAGAACACCACCTCGCCGCGGATGTTGTCCAATATTACGTACAAAAAGCAGCTAGACAAGGGTCTGTCAGGGGCGACAGACGCGAGAGTGGGGGGGGTGTTGGCAGTAGTCTTGGTACACCAGGACTTACAAGACGTGAAAGTCAAAGAAGGGAGTCAGAGCGCAGGGACAGCACAAGCAAACAGGGAAGTCAAAGAAGATCTGGCAAGTAGGCCAATAATTTTTCAAGACACTAAGGAAGATCAAAGAGTTGGACATGCGAGGAGGAAGAGCAAGTAGGGAGCTCGAAGATATGTATGGCAGATCACTAGAAGAAACCCCTACAACAACAGTGATTTTTATCACTAACGATCATTGTAAATATCATTTCACATTTTTGTAGCTCCATTTTGTGCAAGCCAAGGAGTCCTTGAGCTTGAGGAGCCTTAGAAGTAGTTGTGTACCAATTTTCGTATTTTTTAGATCTCGTTTGAGCCCTCAAATAAGCCCTGGAACCTAATTTTTAACTAGGCCGGACACTAGGTCTGAACAGGGCCAAAGCTAGTCAAAAACTATAAAAGGGAGCTAGAGAGCTCATTTTGGAGGTTAGATTGTAATTGAAACAAACTTGTAAGAGCTCTTGAAAGTAATCTAAAGACTCCATTGCTTATCACTCTTTGTCTGGCTGTGTGTGCGCGTGTGTGTGTATGTGTGTGCATGTTTGTGTGCTTCTCACTCACGCACTTGTGCCGCCACTTGCTCGAGGTCTTCATACCATCCTCACGTCTTCCCGGATTGACATTAAAGGAGGTGCTACTCATCACTGAGCTACAGTCATATCAATAACAAAAGGAATCTTCAGCAAGGAAGCATGAATGTGGGGGCAACCCCCTTTGTAATTGGGATAGTTCTTGTACATCTTGAAGAATAAAGGATCATGATTAAAATTGGTTAAGGTCTGGTCAATATCACAAGTGACTTGTCACATCTCTTGAATTCTTTGAACATTGAGATACTCCCTATCTAATCTAGTAGCCAAAAAGACTTTGTTGTTTCTATTATTCCAAGTAAAACCAACATTATTAGAAAAGTCAATAAGATTCTTAGAGCTCATCATATTAAACCAAGAAAATTTTTTCTCTCCCATTTAAGATATTCTGCTTGTTACCAATCCTATCTCTAGAGCTATTAACCATATTAAACTCTCCCAATAGAATAGATCTCAAGTAAGAGTACAAATCTCCTTCCAACACTCAATTCTATCTAGGGTAAAGTTAGAGGCATAAGCACTAACAAAGGTATAATCTAAAGGATAAGAGCACTTCACAACAACCCATTGATTAGTTCAACTCACATAAACATCTTCAATAAGATGATCAACATAGGAGGCAATGCCAATAGTAGAACCACCCATACGAGCAAAATGGCGAATGACATACGAGGTATGACAAGAAGAAAGAATATTCAAATTCTTTGAAAACTTCAAACCATTGTTTTAATCTCTTGAATAAAAATGATGTCATCCATAAGAGAGAGATCCTTCAACCACCTATTAACCACCTTAGCTTGGACTGGTTAGTCATCCCTTTAATATTGAAGAAAATAGTTTTGATTAAGTCCATAGTAACAAAGGCAAATGTGAACCAAAGCACTTTCAATATAGAGACTCTTCAAGAGGACTTCATGATCAATACTATACTGCTTACCACAAATAAAAGAAAATAATTGGCGATCAAGCACAAGGTTGTAGCAGTAACATAAAGTCGAATTAAAGTTGTTACTTCCCAAACAATGACAACTACTAACTTGGAACCAACAATGGGATGACAAAGCAATAAGGCTTCTAAAAGAATACGTCCCATCAAGACCCTTCATACATGTAAGGACAACATCAAAAGACTTGCAGAACCAGCAGATTCATCAATGTAATATTTGTAAGGAAAAGAGTTGAAACTCTTTAAAGAGTCAATAATGAACTTCATTTTATTAAGAGTGTTGAACAAAAACTTCAACAGGGGACACTTCTTCTTGGGAAAAACACTTCTTAGAGAATTTTTCTGAGTAAGACCTATACTATCTATCACATCCAATAAGAATAAGATGAAAATTATTGTCATGATTGAAGCAATGAAATAAAACATCAAGTAAGTTATAGAAGCTTCAGTTATAAGCCAAGACGATAGCATTCACACAATAATGAGTAGCGAGAATGTAGCCCATGAAGCTGTGTCTGTAATGACCAAGGTTGCAAACCTGTCCAGAGACAATCATGACCTTCTAGGTACTCAAAAGAACATGAAGACTAACCTCTTACCAATGAGAACATATCTATGACTATCAAACACATCAAAAGAATTGCAAGAACCAATAGGTCCATTAGTGTTATATCTCCAAGGAAGTAAGTTAATAATTTCTATCATGATTGAGACAGTGAGAAAAACAATCAAGTAAGCTATAGGAGCTATAATTATAAGCCAAGATGGTAGCATTCATACAATAATGAGTAGCCAGAATGTATCCCATGAACACGTCACTATAATGACCAAGGTTGCAAATCTTCCTAGAGACAATCATGATGTTCTAGGTACTCAAAAGAATAAGGAGACAAACCTCTTCCTAGTTGAGAATCATATCTATGACAATCGAACACAAAAGTGTGATTATAATCTTGCAAGGATCTTTGAAATTTATAGCAAAAGTCAAGTTTACTACTGAAAAGTAGTGAACGTCATTACCTCCATCCATATCTTAAAAAACTCAATACTTTTAAAACAACACTCTTTCTTCAAGCATGAGCCATTATTGTACCAGCAACATTGCCTGTCATAGTAAAAGAAGAAGTAAATAGTGCCTTGGTTGCAACAATGAGGAAAATGAACAAGTAACTTACATATACACTACAGATGGGAATAGTCAAGAACATAGACGAGGACAAATATATTGCTGCAAGAATAAAAGTAGACATCCTAGTCATAAAAAACTCAAGAATTTCACAGCAATCATCATTCTTCAAGCAAGAACTATTGATGTAACAAGAATACTGTCTATAGTAGTCAAGAGGAGAAAGATGGTTGTTAATGAATTGATTGTAGTAGTGAGAAAAATAAATAGATAAGTTATAGTTACTATGAAAATAAGGCAATTATGAAATAACCTTCATACAATGTAGGGTGACAAAAATGTAGCCAATATAAGAAGCACTGCAATGACTAGTGTTGTAAACGTGCAAAGAGATATCCAAAATATTCCAAACATCAAAACACCTTAGAGATTGTCAACTTTCCATAGAGAGTCACATCTATAATGTCAACTTTCGCTGAAGGTATATGAGATCGAAATAGATAAGGAAATAATTTCTCTAGAAAGGAACCTCCTCATAATTGATATCCTCATTATAATGACTAAAAATTT
This sequence comes from Ceratopteris richardii, assembly GCA_020310875.1. Lineage (NCBI taxonomy): Eukaryota > Viridiplantae > Streptophyta > Polypodiopsida > Polypodiales > Pteridaceae > Ceratopteris > Ceratopteris richardii. The sequence continues at coordinate 56,512,000 of CM035407.1, read as the reverse complement.
CAGATTTATTCTTATGCATTCTACAATCAAATGTCTTTGTCAAATCATGGGTTATCACATCATGGGCCTATGGCAGATCATGGTGTATTACCACATGGGAAAGTTTAAAAGGTAGAAGATTGAGGGAGAATATATATATATATTCTCATATTAGTAAAGAAAGGCTCGGGCGTGGCTGGGAGGATAGAACAACGATCCTCTGTGTGTGTGTCATGGTCGTTGGAATGCTGATGACAATCGAAAATAGAAGGTCAGGAGCTGTCAATGACTAGGAGGTTCGATTATACACATCTCCGTGTGCATGAGTTCACAAACAGACGGTAGAAAATCAAGATTACTCTAATATTGGTATTAGAGTGAAGGTTATGGCCCCTTTTTGCAACTGCGTGCAGATATTGAGAGGTGCAGGGATCGAACCTGTGACCTCTTCCAACCTGCGACCTCATGGAAGAGGGTGAATGAGCTATCCATGCTACCCATGGGACTTGGTGCCAATTCCTTATCAGGAACACATGTAGGTCTGATCAAATTTGAATGATATAGTCCAAAGAAAATTACATAAGCATGGGAATTGAATTCATGAGCAACAGTAACTCAGTTCGTCTACTCTCATTGAGGTGCCATGTAGGGCACATGTAGTGAAAGAGAAAGAAGACAAAGCTCTCTCCTCCATTTGCTATATTCACTCTATAACAGAGCCAACCTTACCTTGTGTGTTTTCGCTTCAATTACAACATAGATATGTTGTTGAGGAGTTCAAAAATACAATTTGAAAATACACACACCCATGTATGCAATAGCATCAAAGTGAAGAGCCTTTTTTTGACACAGTTAAAAGGAAATCAATAAAAGGAAAAGTTCGCATGAGAATCGAGAAGAGATAGGAGAGATGCAGATTGGATGCACATGCGGCATACTACGAGGCCATGAATGAAGAGCATCCTTTCCATGAACTCTCCGACACTGGTTTTCAAAGTGGAAGAGGATGGAACTTCATGTTAGTCACAGGTCTTTACAGGTCTGCAAAGTTTGAACAGCTTTTGGCAACTACATTCTGGGAGCCATATTTTATAAACCAGGAAGGTGATTGAATTAATTTCACTTCGAGCCACTTGCACATGATGTACGTCTCAGTTTATGATTATTTGTAGGTCCTAAAATGCTTTTTGCAAGTCTAAAGAAGGATTACAAATGCATTTTTTTGGATAAATTTGGATTATTTTGGTAATCATCTGACCATGCTTTATGTTTTGGGAAGTGATCCGATGGTTTTAGACACTTCAAAGCTTCTATTAGGATCTGAGGAGGAAGGTGTAGAGGTCTCGAAGCTCGTCAAGAAGGATTGGATGCATGTAATTCCAATACCAAATCATTCAGGGATGTATACTTTATATTTTCAGGCATCTTACTTTATTTTATGGCATGTTTTGTATTTACATGCATGGATTGGAGTGCATATATCCAAGTTGATCATTGTTTCAATTCGAAAAGTACGGATCAATGTACTAGGAGTACACTTTTTGGTTGTTGTTTGCAAGAAAGATGGTTGCAATGACTACATGGTTATGCAACAAAGAGAATTGTTGCTCGCATTTGTTTTTATGTTTCTGCAGGTTATGGAGTCCAGGTATGAGTTTATGGTGTGCATGCCATGGGCCTGTCAAGCCCTATGTTGTTGGATGGCCTGTGTGCCATTGAGTTTATGGTTAAATTTTTTTGGGATTCCATTTCTTGGGGAAATGCTATCAAACTTTTTCACACCTTATGGCATTATATACACACTTGCCTTTAGGTAAGAATGTTATGGCATGGTAACATGCCTTTTTTGCAAACATCAGTAAGGTGTTAGCATGCTTTTAAGCATGTATATGATGGACTTAGTACTATCATAATAGTATAGATAAGGCAACTTCAGTAGTAAATAGGATCCCTACACATAATACTTATGGATTCATACCATAGGATTGCTAAGGCAAAGGAGATATATCTTCACCATTACGAATGTGCAAAAGCAATCCAATAGGTTATAGGAAGTTGCATAGAGGCACGGGAGATACATTTATGATAATCTCCAAGGTAGTGAAGAATTATTTATCTTCACAAGAGTCTCATAGTATGATTAGGAGACTATGGGGTATTATCACGAATACCCAAAGAGTGACTAGTTTCACTCATGCACATCACTTGAGCAAGTAGTGTAGCATTTCTACTACACTACTAAGGAAACCAATTAGATGGGATCACAGAGATGGGTTTCATGAGAGAGCATCGATGGATGCTTATGTGATTCGAGTGATGGTTAGGAAGGCCACAAGCATGGCACTAGCTCTATGATTTAGAGCATAGATCCCTTAGTTAAGAGTGGTTGGGGTACCCAATACATATATGTATGTTGGGATCTATAGAGAGGTACTTAGACTCAATCTTGGTACCTAGGAACAAGTTAGTTTAGAATAAGAAAGGGATATTGTAACATAATCCTGGTAGGAGATGGTTGAACTACACCCTAAGAGAGAGGATTAGGAAGTAATCCTAAACCATGGCTTTTGGGGCAAGTGGTTAGCCCGTCACATTCCTAACCAAGAGGTTGTGAGTTCAATTCCTTGCATTGGTATCAGAGCCTAGGAAGTAGGCTTGGGCAAGGTGGAATGATCCAATGGCCTCTAAAAAAGGCGCTTGGGCATCCTCTATGTGAAAGGGTAGGAATTGTGGAAGGCGCGCACGTCGGTTTCAAGGATGGACCTTACAATGATTGGGGTGTATCTCTCAATCCGTAGGTCGGATTGAGGCGTGTAATATACCGTTGGAAAGCTCTCGAAACGAACTTTCCAATGAGCTAGCTTGAAAGTGTGAATTCCTTGGAAATCCTTGGGTGGAACTTGATTGAGTGTTCAAGATACCAAGCATGGGTGAGAACAAGGTTCAAGACTGAGGTTGAGAACAAGGGCTCGAGACACCAAGGTTGCGAACAAGAAGGTTCAAGACACCAAGGTTGAGAGCAAGGGTTCAAGAGACCAAGGTTGCGAACAAGGTTCAAGAAACTGTGCGAGGTTGAGGGACATCAATTCAAGGGCACCTAGGTGTGAAGAGAGATGGTAGATGCAATCCAAAGATGAGTAGGTGCCGCTACAACCAGCTTCACACCAGCCAACTGAGACTTCAGAGTTGATTATTAGACCCTTTGAGCTTCCTAAATCCACCAAAATATCAGCCAAGTACTTTGGAACATGTATCCCAAAAGTTTAAGTCAAGACAGACTAGTTGCGAAATGACTAGCTCCCAAAACTTGCTATTTTTGGACATACACCTGCTGGAAAAAATGAACAGTGCTCTCAACCTGGTAGGAATTAGAAACATTCCTTTTGGGCATAGCAAATAGTCTTAGCAAGCTTCCCAATCCAAGTTAAAACACTTCAAATGATGGACTGAGCACTGAGAACAAGTTTCATCAATTTCTGGAACATTCCCACAGTTCTCGGAGCTCTGCAGAGATAGACCAGTAAGCAGTAAAATGCAGATATCTCAAAAAGTATTAATCCAATGACCTTGAAAATTTATATGCACAAAGTAGACAGTACAAGCTATCCAACGCAAGTTAAATCACTGAAAACGAATCAGTAGAACTCGAGATATGACCTTCTGAAGGTACTGCTCTGAGTGAGTATAGCAGAGAACAAAACAGAGAAGTAGATGATAATAAATGTATAGATTCACATATGATTACAACCACATTGGCAATGAATCTTTGCACAATGGGAGTAGAATGATAGAGCTATGGAGTAAGCTCTTCAATCTCTACAAAATGACATGAAGTGGTCACGTACAAGGCTTACTAATCGCCTCTTCCTTCTTGCTCCTTTTATAGCTATTCTTGGAGGGAGTTTTGAATTCGAATTCGAATGGCTCCACCTAAAAGTGATCCCCAAAGTTAGGAGAGATTCCCTCAGCTCAAAAATTCGTGATTTTGGTAGTTGGAGCCATGAATTTGCTTTTACATCATGGATGAGGTAAGCCATCCTTTTCCTTTTTTCTTTTTCCATTTACAAGAGATAAAATGTATTCTTTTACAAGAGGTGTTCACATGACTACTCATGTGACTTACAAATGAGGATAATATCAAATATATCAAGCATGTAGGCTTGGGTAAAATGCACCAACAGCTCCCCCTCAAGCCTAACATGCTTGGCCTCCAAATAAGTCTTCAATTGTCCTTGATTTCCTGCAAGCCAATCATCAACTTGAATCTACTTAGCTTCATACCATCAAGAGCTTTAGTCAACATGTCGGCACATTGCATATCTGTAGAGACATAAGATAGTTGAATATCTTTGCTCATTAGCTTCTCCCTTACGTAATGGTAGTGGACTTCAATATGCTTGGTTCTAGCATGGTATACCGGATTAGCTGCTAGATGTAGTGAGCTTGTGTTGTCACCAAAAATATGAGGTGTTGAAGAATGAAGTCCAAGATCTGTGTACAAAGACTTTAACCACATGATTTCTTGAGTTGCATTAGCCAAACCTCTATATTCTGCTTCAGTAGAAGATAATGCCACGGTTGGTTGCTTCTTCGATGACCAAGAAATGATTTTTGAACCTGCAAATGATATATACCCTGATGTGCTTCTTCTATCATCTTTAGATCCGGCCCAATCTGCATCTGAGTAGACCTTTAGCTCAATATCTGAAGTATATGAATAGAACAAACCTTCATTCATGGTCCCCTTTAGGTACTTGAGGACTCTCTTGGCCGCTTCCATATGTGGTCTTCTCGGCTTATGCATAAACTGACTCAATATGCTAACACTATAGCATATATCCACCCTTGTGAGTGTTGCATAGTTCAAACTTCCAACCAAGCTTTGATAGCTTGTGATGTCTTCAATTGGCTCTCCTTCATAAGCACTAAGCTTATGATTTTGCTCCATAGGTGTACCTGCACACTTGGTATTTTCCATCTTGAACTTGACGAGCATGTCATGGACATACTTCCTTTGTGTGATGTATATACCTGAATCTGTGTAGATCAACTCCAATCCAAGAAAATAAGTGAGTGGTCCGAGGTCACTTATTTTGAACTCCTCCTTCATTTGACTCTTTACCTGTTTGATTCCTTCAAGATCATTGCCTGTGATAATAATATCATCAACATACACACATAAATAGATCACTTCAGATCCATTCCTCTTTATGAACAAAGAGGTATCCGCCTTGCTAGCTTTGAATCCTTGGTCCTACAAATAAGTCACCAATCTGAAATTCCAAGCTCTTGGAGCTTGCTTCAATCCATACAAAGCTTTCTTTAGTTTGCATACATAGTTAGGATGATGTGCATCCTCATATCCAGGAGGTTGTGCCATATACACTTCCTCAGAAATCCATCCATTCAAGAAAGCATTCTTTACATCAAGTTGATAAAGATTCCAATTTCTAGATGCAGCAAGACTAATGAGAACCCTAATTGTAGGCATTTTTGCAACAGGAGAGAAAGTCTCCTCATAATCAATACCATGGGTTTGAGCAAACCCTTTAGCAACTAACCTTGCTTTGTGTCTATTTATACTTCCATCTGGATTCCTCTTGATTTTGTATATCCATCGAGATCCGATTATCTTCATAGATGGCTTGTTAGGTACAAGCTCCCAAGTGTCATTCTCCTTCAAGGCTTCCATTTCTTCATCCATTGCATCTCTCCAAGCTTTCTTGCTTTGTGCTTCTTCAAATGTGGTAGGTTCTTCATTGGTTGAATCCTTTGCAATGTAGATTGAGTGCTTGGTGACCAAAGAAGTATCATAACCAAACCTCTCTGGTTTCTTCTTCTCCCTTGAAGACCTTCTAAGTGGTTGATGTGAGCTCTCTGGTCCATATGTAGCATCCTGCATCTTTGCTTTACCTTTGTTCTTCCATAGCTTTAGTCTTTCCAAGTCTTCTAGGTCAATCTCCGAATCACTTTCTTCAAGCTGCTTTGGTTCCTTTGGTTGAAGTGATGGAAAATCTTCATCCAAGTCATACGGCAGCTTCACTTTCCTGTCATCATCAAACCATGATTTGTTTTCATCAAAAATTACATCTCTACTCACAGAAAATCCTTTATTGGTTGGATTGTACAATCTATATCCTTTTTGGTTTTGATCATAACCAATGAATACACACTTCTCTGCCTTGGGATCCAATTTCCCTCTTACTTGAGAAGGAATGTAAGCATAGGCTAAGCATCCAAAGATTTTACAATGCTCTAGACTAGGTCTTCTTCCATTCCATACTTCATATGGAGTGGTTCCATCTAGTGACTTAGATGGAAGTCTATTTATGAGATATGTGGCTGTCGACACAGCCTCTGCCCATAGGTAGTTCGGCAATCCCTTTTCGTTGAGCATGGACCTTGCAGCTTCGACAATAGCTCTGTTCCTCCTCTCTGCTACACCATTGAGTTCGGGTGTATACCTTGTAGTGACTTCCCTTTTAATGCCTCTTTCATGCAAGAAGACATCAAATTCAGAAGAGAAGTATTCTCCTCCACCATCTGATCTGAGTCTTTTCAAAGTCCTACCTGTTTGGTTTTCAACAAGAGCAATATACTTCTTAAAGCAATTAAACACTTCATCCTTGTGCTTCATGAAAAACGGAATGGTCCACCTGCTACAATCATCTATGAAAGACACATAATATCTTGAGCCTGATATAGATGGCTCCTTACTTGGACCCCACACATCTGTGTGCACTAGATCCAAAGGATTTTGATACATATATCCTTTCTTATTGAAAGGTTGTCTATGAGCCTTGCCGAGTTGACAAGCTTCACACTTATAAATCATGTGTTGCCTTGTGATATTAGGCAAACCAAGTACACTTTGGTCCCTGCAAATCTGTTTGAGTGTCCTCTCACCAATGTGAGCAAGCCTTTTGTGCCATATCTCCAACTCTGTTAGAGTTTGAGATCCATAGCTAAACAAAGCTATGTTCTTTGTATCTTCCACTTCAAAAGTGAAAAGTCTTCCTGTCTTTTCTCCTTTGGCAATCCTTCGAAAGCCTTGCCTTGGGTCTTCAACATATGCTCCAAATCGATTGAATCTAACCTGCAATCCTTTTTCAACAATCTGTCCAACACTTATTAAATTTTTGGTAATTGTAGGGACATACAAGACTTTGCTTAAGAGGTTCATATTCCCATCTGATGTCTTCACATTACCTATCTTCTCCACTGAGTGCTTTGTGTCATCTCCTGTCTGCACTTCATGCTTGTTATGAGGATCTTCCAAATCAGAAAGTAAAGCCACATTTCCTGCTACATGGTTCGAGCATCCAGAATCAATGTAAAATATGTGATCATCATCCTTACCCTTCTTCGCTGATAGATTCATAATCAATAATGAATCTTCTTGACTTTGGTCCTCTGCATAGTTATTGTAATCTCTTCTTCCTCTATGGCCACTTTGATAGTTGTTGTTGTTGTTGTAGCCTCCATTGTATCTACCTCTATTTGATCCATAGCCACCTCTATTGAATCCTCTTCCTCTTGAGTTCCTTGGATTCCTGAAACATTCTTCAGTAGTATGGTTAGATAAACCACATATGTTGCAAGGTTGAGATGATTGGAATCTCCCCCTGCCTTGCTTTCCACCTCTACCTCTTCCTCTAGCTCTTCCTCTACCTGCAAAGTTTGCTTGGAAAGAGCTTCCTTCATCTTCATTTTTCCTATTCTTTGACTTGTCCTTGACCTTAGCTTTATCAGAATATAAGGCAGAAGTTTGATTACCTCTTGAGGACTCACCACCTTTGCTAATCTTTGCTTCATGAGTGAAGAGTTGGCCCATGAGTGTGTTGAGGTCGGGTACATGCATATCCATGTATAAATCCATGGCTGTTGTGAATGACTCCCACTTGTCGTCTGCTTTGATTCCATTCATGATTTGTCTAATGATTTGCTCCTCTTCAATTACCTCTCCAATGCTTCCAAGCTGGTCCGAAATCTCCTTCATCTTTGTGACATAATCAGTCACATTTTGCTTCGGGCTTTTCTTCATTGTTGTGAACTCCATCCACAATTGGTTCTTCCTTGCTCGAGTGTTGGAAGAGAAGAAAGAAGCAAGTGCATTCCAGGTTTCTCTTGATGTCTTGCATCCCTTGACATGAGGTAAAAGAAAATCAGAGATTGAGTTTAGAATATAGGACCTTGCAAGTGCATCCTTCGAACACCAATTCGAAAGTCCTTCCACTTCTTCATGTGATGGTTGCCCTTTGTTCCTCATGGTTGGCATTGCTTCATCTCCGGATATGAATCCATATAGATTCCTCCCTTGAAGGTAAGCCTCCATCCTTAGAGACCATGCCGGGTAGTTGTTTCGATCCAATTTGTCAATTGTTGATGGAAATCCATCTCCCATGTTGCTTGACTATGCTCTGATACCACTGTGAAGAGAGATGGTAGATGCAATCCAAAGATGAGTAGGTGCCGCTACAACCAGCTTCACACCAGCCAACTGAGACTTCAGAGTTGATTATTAGACCCTTTGAGCTTCCTAAATCCACCAAAATATCAGCCAAGTACTTTGGAACATGTATCCCAAAAGTTTAAGTCAAGACAGACTAGTTGCGAAATGACTAGCTCCCAAAACTTGCTATTTTTGGACATACACCTGCTGGAAAAAATGAACAGTGCTCTCAACCTGGTAGGAATTAGAAAAATTCCTTTTGGGCATAGCAAATAGACTTAGCAAGCTTCCCAATCCAAGTTAAAACACTTCAAATGATGGACTGAGCACTGAGAACAAGTTTCATCAATTTCTGGAACATTCCCACAGTTCTCGGGGCTCTGCAGAGATAGACCAGTAAGCAGTAAAATGCAGATATCTCAAAAAGTATTAATCCAATGACCTTGAAAATTTATATGCACAAAGTAGACAGTACAAGCTATCCAACGCAAGTTAAATCACTGAAAACAAATCAGTAGAACTCGAGATATGACCTTCTGAAGGTACTGCTCTGAGTGAGTATAGCAGAGAACAAAACAGAGAAGTAGATGATAATAAATGTATAGATTCACATATGATTACAACCACATTGGCAATGAATCTTCGCACAATGGGAGTAGAATGATAGAGCTATGGAGTAAGCTCTTCAATCTCTACAAAATGACATGAAGTGGTCACGTACAAGGCTTGCTAATCGCCTCTTCCTTCTTGCTCCTTTTATAGCTATTCTTGGAGGGAGTTTTGAATTCGAATTCGAATGGCTCCACCTAAAAGTGATCCCCAAAGTTAGGAGAGATTCCCTCAGCTCAAAAATTCGTGATTTTGGTAGTTGGAGCCATGAATTTGCTTTTACATCATGGATGAGGTAAGCCATCCTTTTCCTTTTTTCTTTTTCCATTTACAATAGATAAAATGTATTCTTTTACAAGAGGTGTTCACATGACTACTCATGTGACTTACAAATGAGGATAATATAAAATATATCAAGCATGTAGGCTTGGGTAAAATGCACCAACACTAGGGAGTTCAAGGGACTGATCACCGAGGCTAGAGGGATACAAGAGTAGATCATTGAGGACAATGATCGACCAAGGGGGGAAGAATGTAACATAATCCTGGTAGGAGATGGTTGAACTACACCCTAAGAGAGAGGATTAGGAAGTAATCCTAAACCATGGCTTTTGGGGCAAGTGGTTAGCCCATCACATTCCTAACCAAGAGGTTGTGAGTTCAATTCCTTGCATTTAATGCAAGGAATTGAACTCACAACCTCTTGGTTAGGAATGTGATGGGCTAACCACTTGCCCAAAAACCCATGGTTTAGGATTACTTCCTAATCCTCTCTCTTAGGGTGTAGTTCAACCATCTCCTACCAGGATTATGTTACAGATATCCACTATCATATATTGTCAAATATTGACTAGAACCAAACTAACTAGTTCGAGGATATGGGATTCATTTGAGTCCACCAACATGAGTTTAGGATATGGGATTCATTAGAGTCCGCTTATATATTCCATCACATATATATGGAATATATATTAGATTTAGTGTAGGTATGACACCATGAATTGGAAGAAGGTTCCACTCGTATGGGACGGTTTTTGAGCACTCTTCTTCTATGGCTAGGGAGAAAAGGACTCATCATTCATGGCAGCATGTCCCCCTAGATAAGAGGAGAGCTCTTAGTAGACATCTCCTTAGGATTGGGAGTTATCCTTCATAGTTTAGGGAAGATTTATTCTTCCAGTAGAGAATGTGATAGGTGATTTTATCACCATTGCTATCACATACTCATTTTGAGTTTTTCAGGAAGGATAATTCCATTAGTTTGATTGGATCGTATAGATCCACTCATTACCAATGGTAGTGTATCTCTTGTGAATAGCATTGTACACATGGAGAGATACTATCATGGGATTCAAAGTATTCAAAACATAAACCCCTCTTTTCTCCAATAGTTACCAAATATGAGACAATTAAGAATTAGCTAAAGAATGAAACCTTGAGGGCAACTCAGAATAAAAAAGGTAAGGTTAGGTTTATTGTTACACAAAAACTAGATAATAACTCGAATCCCCATTACAACAAGATCAAATGAAATGTTGGAGTAAACAACTTTCATTAAAGTATCTTTATGATACTCAACAAAGATCAAATAAAAAAATATAAGCCTACAGGTAGGATTTTGTCATCTTTTTTTATCATTTTTTGGCGGTTTTATTAGGGAATCAGAGACTCTCATTGTCTTCTTGGATTTGGAGGAACCCTAAGGATGAGTTTCAGACTCTTCATATTGAGTCATAGGCACATCATCAAAGTTATCTTTGGATTTGAAGGAACCTAAGGATGAGTTTGGGGTGCTTCATATGGAGTCATTGTCACATTTTGAGAGCCATCTCTGTGATTTTGAAGCTCCTTGATTTCTATCTGGTCACTTTTATTAAGTTTTTCTTCAAAGATCTCATCCCCACTTGCTTTTTTATTAGTATCCTCCTCATCAGAAGAGGAGCAAGCTGAAGTATTAAGGTTACCTAGCTTGAAGCTTGAATGTTTGTTCTTATATTTGATTTGAATCCATTCATTTTCTTGTTTCTCTTTGATGCTTTTTGACTCTTTGTTTACGTCTCTACCAATCTCAAGGATGATGTTTGAATATGAGATCTCGTTCACAGGATTAAAAACGTTTTCAAGCAAAACATCAAAAAAGTTAACACATTAGGGTTTTTCCTTTTCATTGTTATATTATTAAAGTTTTTGAAGGAAACTAGAGTATTCTTATGATCCATTTTCCCTCTCAAAGGACTTGCATAGCACTATTCATATCATCGAAGAAAAAGAAAAGGAAGTAACTATTTAAAAGGTATTGGATATTTTTAACTCTTAGGACTCTACTTTCCCATTTGGTTCTCATCCATAATTTCAACGTTTCATGTTCTGGATGAGGACCGTGACATACATCCATAATTTCAACCTTATCATTAAGATGGTTATGCCAATCTATCAAAAGTGTGTTATCGTCTACTTCATTGCAGTCCGGTCCAATATCTATTTAATTGGGCATTATCCATATCTTTGCCTTTATTCTCTCCGTAGCACACCTATGAGGGATAGAGTTGTTACCATAAAGTTGAATAGCGGGTTGTTATTGATTAAAGACCTCCTAGTTGCTTCGACAAATGAAATAATCCTCTTAGGAGTGAACAATTATACTTTTTGAAGTCATCATGTTTTGAGTGTATATCTCTTTGAGTGCCTTATGTAAGGCAATGGCTCCCCCCAAAGGGGAGGCCACAAGCTCCTTTTCTAAGCCTCTATGCAAGCTCCCTTCGTCTACAATAGGGAAAGGAAGATGGTCCACTATAGCTTTGCTCTAAGATGCTTGAGATGTTGAAAATCAAATCTCAACCATGCAAAAGGACTCATCCATGAGTTCTGCAAGTGGACCAATAAAAATGGAGGACCCAAACTCATTGAATCAAGTTAGAAGCTCCAACAAACTCAATCAAAATCAGATCTCATCAATCACCCACCATAAAGTGCACCTACACAGATTGGTGGGTGGTTAGCTAGATTGTAAGAAAAGTAAAACTCTATATAAGCACCATCCCACCTTTGTTTCTTAAGTCGTATGCATTCCAAGAGTTTCCCAGTTAATTTGGTGAAGTGATAAACTCCACAGACTCATTGTTTAATTGGTTGTTGATGTACATTCTTGAAAGTTTCTCTACTTCAGATAAGGCGCATACACATAAAAGAATTATGCAAGTTCCACTGTAATATGTGAATACAAGGTTGGAGGAATTCCTATTTTTGATAGATAAAAAAGAAAATGGAGGTTCAGCCGAGGCCTACTCCCCCGAGCTTTATTGAAATTGCAACTGTACAAGGAAGGGCATAGTACCCATGGGACCCCCCTTATCCCACAAGAACAAGGGTTTACAAGGCTAGGTTAAACGACGATCACAACTATCGGGGGGCTGAACAAATGGTGGCACATCAGCCACATGCAACATCTATCCAAGATGTTGAAATTGCAACTATACAAGGAAGGGCATAGTACCATGGGAGCCCCTTTATCCCACAAGAACAGGGGTTTACAAGGTTAGGTTTAATAGTGATCACAACTACCGGGGGGCTGAACAAACGGTGGCACATCAGCCACATGCAACATCTATCCAAGATACACATGTCCCTTAGATGTTGCTGCCAGGGGTTGAACCCTTGCCCCTGCCTCAAGGGGTGAGAGGCCGAACCACCAGGACAACGGCCTGAGACTGTTTTTCATAGATTTCAAGTAGATCTTACGTAGTTTTCTTCTACCTTCCACTTCCTTGTGTGAAACGACCCATAACTATGGTTGAAACATAGGAAGATTTTTTTGTCTCATGAGTTCGTAACTTCGTAAGTCAATGCACATCCTGTACAATGGTACGTGTCACTCAATGCCTTCTTTTTGTTGAACACAGGGGCTTGGACGTTGCGACTCGCGAGCTTCGTGGCCCGTGGGCGCGTCGACTGGGGTATAGACTGTATAGACACGGCAGCTAGTAGGGACAAGCTGTTGACTCTGGACGCTCAACTTCCGAGAGACCAAGACCCTCATGAGTGCATGGCGTGCCAATCCACGGACGGGTGCTGTAACTCCTGGTGCCTGCGACAAGATTTAAAGGAGCTCAAGGTCCCCTTCTTCAGACGGACGCTTCTGGACAGAGGTGCTGAGTCTTATCAATCAAGCGCATCCATCGGTAGGCATGGTTGGGCCTATCTGCAAGCTCAGTAGATGGAGCGGCAGCAAAAGGGCAGGAAACAGGTACATATTGTGTGTCGTGACTTTACTGTCACTATCCATTGCTGCTTTGGTAATCTTCTCTGCGGGCTTCTCTACAAACAAGCGGCCCAAGGCCCTCTACCTCGTAGGGTTAATTATTTCGAATGTTTTAGTTTCCATATTTATGGTATGTCTTCGACTGGCCCACAAGATGAAAGCTAAAGAGGATGTGAAGCTGGCTCTTGATGCCAAAGAGCACGAGTTGGATGCTGACACAGAGTTTCTCAAAACTCTAACTGGACTCCCGACCCGCTTTACCTTCAAGGAGCTCGAATCTGCAACAGCGAACTTCGGCCTAAAACTTGGACGTGGTGGCTTTGGATCAGTGTATGAAGGCATCCTTTCTGATGGTTGTAAGGTTGCAGTCAAACGTTTAGAACGAGAGGGCCATGGACAGAAAGAGTTCTGTGCAGAAGTAGCGACTATTTCCCGAGTTCGGCATTTAAATCTTGTTTTCTTGAAGGGCTTCTGTGTAGAAGGTGCTGAGAGATTGCTTGTATATGAGTACATGTCCGGAGGTTCCCTTGACAGGTGGATCTTTCAAGACAAGACATCTGCATCAGATTCAGTACCAGCAAAGTTTATTGTGTTGAGCTGGAAGACACGTTTCGATATTGCCCTTGATATCGCAAGGGGTTTAACCTATCTACATGAAGAGTGTGAGGAGAAGATCCTGCATCTTGATATCAAACCACAGAACATTCTTTTAGATACCAAATTCCATGCAAAACTCTCAGATTTTGGACTGTCACGGAGTATGGACAGAGCACAAAGCCGAGTTTTGACAACAATGCGAGGTACTCCAGGATATCTTGCACCTGAATGGTTCAATGATGAAGGAATAGATATCAAAGCAGACGTATATGGCTATGGTATGGTGTTGCTTGAGCTTGTAAGTGGGCGGAGGAGTGTCGATCAATCACAGTCAAATCCAGAGAACTGGTATCTACCCACAATGGCATTCAAGAAGGTGCAAAATAAGGCTGCACTTGAATTAGTGGATCCTATGTTGATTGGAACTCTTGATGCTGCTGATTGTCATCAAATTGTAATGTCTGTCAATATTGCACTGTGGTGTATACAAGATAAAGTAAGTTTAAGGCCAAAGATGAGCACTGTCGTGCAAATGCTGGAGGGTAGTATTTCGGTGGAGGATCCACCCTGTTCAAGCATGCTCATGTCAAAGCAGCGCTTGCCTCTTTCTTCTGTGTCAAATATCACAGTTGTCGATGCAGAAACAATAAGCATACCAAGGTAGCAGATGTAGCATTACAGAAAACTATGCAATGGATATAGATTTCTTGCATAGTAGAAATTTGATTACATACTTCCGTGCACAGCATTTTGTATCAGTCGCCAGATAATACATGTCCAAAATTTTTAGATGCCACTGCTGTGGTCAAGGATTACAGATTACAATCTCTGTAAATCTGTGAAATTGTTTATATTTATAAGATTTATTATGCGGACCAGATGTATGTATATGCAGTGGGCATAGAATAATGTTCATGCTGCTAATGGGAACACTCAAGTCATCTGCTTTTATTCTTAGTGAAACTTAAATCGTGACCTATTTTCAATAAGTTGTGCATATATTGTAGTTGTTTGCGAAATACAGACATGACTTGACCTCTCTCCTGAAATCTTTTTGACAGAAGAGGAAAGAAAGTAAAATTATACAGAAAGAATGTTACATCATCACCTCAGTGTGAGGGAAACACAGATAAGACCATGCTGAACGTAGGGGCACAGTAAATCTACAGGACAGACTCTCAACTAGGAGGGTCTCCTTAAGGATTTGAGAAAAAGTCATATCCTTAGAGAGGGCTGATCTAGCAGACAGTAAACATTGAAGACCAATCCTTCTCATGGAAAATATGCAAGGAAAATAAAAGTTCTTGATTCCTTTGTTGAAAACTTTGATTTCTGGATTTCTAGATATGCCAAAGAAGTTAACTCCTCCATAGCTACGAAAGAGGCAAGGCAGATCTGAAGCAAGTGCAAGTGAAATTCCTTGACACCCAGCTGATGAGGAGCAATGATATGGTTGCAGGCTTTTGGTATCCCAGAAAGTTCTAGACGGTCTCCTGGATTTTAATAGTAGGTCTTCTTATCTCTAAGTTTCAGAACTTCTGTTCATTTTCCTACTCGATGGTGTTGCTTTTGGAATTGGAGTCAGATCTTTTCATATGCCCTTCATAACGGATATAATCCTTCATTTGTGTCTTCTGGCATTGTTTTATGAATTGTTGATCTGGAGTTCTTTTTTTTCAAATAGCTACTTAATTTCGGGATATTGAGCAAAGAACCAGATTTCTGTATTTAAAGGAATCACATGAAAGAGACTGCTGAAGATCTTCTTTATTTCATCCAGTGCCTATCTTGATGCTTGCAATGTCAATGATGCACATATTTGCAGAGCATGATCAGAGCAATCAGAAGAATTGTGTTTGCGGAAGTATGAAAACGCCCTCATCAGATCAAGAAAATTGGTATGGTTAAAATTTCAAGAAAAATAATAGAACCAAGATATTGCCACTTTCATTTAACGCCAGTTATGCAAATGGACATTGTAAGCTTTTTTATTTTCTTATTAAATTTTGAAAAACCATGAGGATTGGTGCATTTTTTTCAGAAGACATTATACGATATTAAAAAGGTTAAACATAAATAAGTTTTGTAAACTTTTTTCAGATTTCTTTTATGGGGGGCTTAGATAAGCAAGAAATTTAGTCTCATTATTTACTTCTGATATATAATGATGCATTTTTTCTATGCTCGTTTCCAATGCAGCCTTCAGATGTGTTGAGCCCATAAAAGTCATATCGGTCAAAGTCAACTACAGTCAAAGTGAAAAAGGTCAAAGTCAATTGGTCAAAGTCAACAAGATCAAGGTCAAAGTCAACAGGTGCAAAGTCAAAGTGCTAAAGTGCAAGGGTCAAAGTGCACAGGTAGTGCACAATTAATTGTCCACAAAGGGTAAATTGGAGAAAGTGGGTTGCAAAGGTATTTTCTCTAATTTCCCTAAGGTTCAAAGTGTTTTGTAAAGTGTTTTGGAAGGTTCAGGTGAACCCTCTCTTATGTGCAAAAGTGAAAAGAAAATGTGAAGGTATGTGAAGCGGCAACGTACGCACATGGGAAAGTATGGCCTCTCAATTAAAATTTTTGGTTTTAGTCTAAAGTCACTACAAGACAAAACAGAGAGTCGTTTGCTGCCACTTGTGAAGACAATCTTTGGACATCAAAGTGAGCACAAAGATACTATTGCAGTTAAGAGCTTACGTGATCGACACACTAAAATCAAGGCAAGGACTATTCTTGGGCATGCTAGAGTAAGCAAGAGAAGCATAGTTTAAGTGAAGCAAGGGAGAGAAGTGCAACAGACACCAGAGTGCGACGCAGAGAAGTGGAGTTGAAGGAGTGCATGGAGAGTGACTAAGGGATTGTGCAGAGAGTGCTAAGCTAGTCCCCTGAAAATCTCAAGGTCTCCTTGCAGTGTGCGCGTGCCGACAGAAGGTATTCATTCCTCTCCCTTAGTGGAAGCTTGGTGCAAGGTGTGCACAAGGATAAGCTTGAAGCAGGTGGAGGTCTAGTGCAGAGGAGGCTGGTGACAAGAAGACTTTGGGGTATTTGGTGTTTTGTCATTGAGCACTCTGTGGGATTGTGCACAGAAGTATTGATTTGTATTGTGCTTCAAACATTGTAATTGTCTTACTGTAATTAATTGGCGGAAGCTTCCAACGTGTATTTCCTCTCCTTGTCTTTTCCTTTTCTCCTACAAACCCTCAAACTCCTTGTCTAAGAATCCCCCAACAAAATTTGGCACGCACGGTGGGACCTCCAAGGAGATTTGAGCTTAGGAGAAACCAAGTGCAAAGTATAGAAGAGATCAAATATCGACATTACTACAATGCTACTTCATCAACCAAAAAGGTAAATATTCTTATCAAGTGTCTTATATTAAGTGGGCTATGAGCTGCTCATGATCGTAATCCGGTCTCAATCATTGAGGGTCACCTGCAAGCAAACAAGAAGGAAGGTTGTTAGAAGATCCTCCAGTCCACTATCATCAACTTCATCAGTAAAGAGCATGGCGGGACAGGTAGACTTGGAAACCTTACTCTCAAGATTAAATATAAAGTTTCCTTCTTTCAAAGGCCTAGCTCAGGAGGATTCGGATGAACACATTAGAAGATTTTCGGCACTATGTAAGACTAGAGGCTTAATGGGTAGGAAGGATGCCTTTTTTATTCTCTTCCCTGCCACATTAGAAGGATTAGCAGATAAGTGGTTCAGCCAGTTTGCTGAAAACCATTTTACCACTTGGGATTTGATGAAAGATGCATTTAAAAATCAATTCCAGCATGGCAACACTACGGAGATCATCATAAAAGAACTAGAAAATTTGAGATTGGATCCAGGAGAAAAGTTCCCAGAGTTTGTGACTAGGGCCAAAGCACTAATGGCTAAATTGCCTGATCCACCACATGATTTTTTTGTTAAGAAATGGTTAGCGAAGCCCCTACCAGTGGCCACCCAATGCAAAATAAAGAAATTAGTGTTACCTACAACCTCCATAAAGGAGTTCATCAACACAGCTACACGGCTGGAGCAGATAAGGCACCAATATGGAGCAACTTCTTCCCAACCAACATATGGTACAGAAACGGAGAATCCAGTGCTCCAGCTAATGAAGGAGCTGGAGGGATTAAAAAGAAATAAGCCCTACAAAGAGGAGGAGAATGCTGTTGCTCAGTTGAGAAGGGAGATTGAAGCACTAAAGCTCCAAAAGGAGGAGGAGGCCTAAGTAGAGGAATTGGCTCAGCTTCGACAGGAGCTGCAGGAACTCAAAGGGAGTAGCATCAAGAGTGGGCTTTGGTGTTCCATGTGCAGCAAGCAAGGTCACATAGTAAGTGAATGTCCTTTGTTAAGTGTGACTTGCCAACTATGTAGGAAAGTTTGTCATGAGGCCCATGAATGCCAATCAAGGGGAATGCCTTGTTGGCAGCCAAGGAACTAAAGGACTCACAAAACAAGGAAGTCAACGAAGGGAGTCGGAGCGCAGAGCACAGAGAAGGCACAAGCAGACATAGTAGTCAATGAAGATCTGGCAAGTAGGCCATTATTTTTTCATGAAGCTAAAGCATATCCAAGAGGTGGATCCACAAGAAGAAGAAGCAAGTAGGGAGCTCCAGGAAATGTATGTCAAACTATTAGAAGAAATCCCTATAAAAATAGTGATTTTCATCACTAAAAACCATTGTAAATATCATTTCATATTTTTGTAGCTCCATTCTATGCAAGCCAAGGAGTCCTTGAGCTTGAGGAGCTTTAGAAGTACCTACCTATCAGTTTTCATATTTTTTAGACTCCGTTTGAACCTCCAAATAGGACAAAGAACCTAAGTTTTAACTAGGCCGAACACTAGGTCTTGACAAGGCCAAAAACTAGTCAAAAACTATAAATAGAGCTAGAGAGCTCATTTTTGAGGTTAGATTGAAATACAATTGAACTTGTATGAGCATTTTGGAAGTGATCTAAAAGAACTCCATTGTCTTTCTCTTTGTCTTGCCGTGTGTGCGCGTGTGTGTATGCCTGTGCATGTTAGTGTGCTTCTCACTCACGCACTTGTGCCATCACTTGTTCGAGGTCTTCATACCATCCTCACGTCTTCCCGGATTGACATTAAAGGAGGTGCTACTCATCACTGAGCTACACCAAATTTTGGCGTCGTTGCCGGGGATCGAGCTTTGAGGATGAGCGTGTGATGGTAAGACGTAGAGTTGTGACGTTGGCGTTGTAGGTAATCTCTTTACTTTTTCTTATTTTTCTCTTTCTTACCTCACCATCATCATCACCACCATCATCCTCACCATATCTGATCTCCATCTCCATCATCGCAAAAATTTCAATTTTTGATCAGATCACCTTCTACCTCCCATTTTCCTCATTCCACTTGTGAGAGAGAGAGAGAGCGACTTGTGTGCTTGGATTTTTTGCTTGTTTCTTGAGCACTCTTGTAGGTTGTTGTTGTATCACCCTGTCCAGCAGGCTACGCAGGTACGGATAAGCTCGAAACTGTCTCTGTGTCGCCGACATCTGTCGATCGCGATCGACAGAAAAATCGCCTATTTGGTAAAACAAAGTACACCATAATGATACACATGAAGAGCACATCCTAAATCACTAAACACAGTAAAAAAATTCCGAGTTCTTCTGTCAATCACAACCGATACCGTCGATCGCGACCGACAGCCACGATGGACAGACCCAATCAATCACGACCGATAGCCCTGTCGATCGCGATCGACAGCCCCATGACCGACTGACTACCACGTAGGATTCAGTCAATCGTGATTGACAGTATCGATCGCGATCGACTGAAATTTGACGATTGACACCAAAACTCGCGTTGCCACGTGTCCATCGCGACGGACACATTCCCGATCGACTAAAATTACAGCGAAAATCCCAAAAAAAGTGTCGATTGCGATTGACACCATCGATCGCGATTGACAGGACTCACGACCAACTCTATCGATCGCGATTGACACTGTCGATCGCGACTGACGTGTCGATCGCGACCGACAGGCCTCGACGGACACCTTTGTCAATCGCGATTGACAGACCTGTCGATCGCGATTGACAGGCTTTTTCGGCCAATTTTCTAGGGTTCATATTACTTGATTTTGGGGAAAATTCTAGGCATAGTTATCAAGCAAATAGTGATTTGTGAGGTTTCGACACTTGTAACTTGAGAGAAAATCTTGTTTCCCTGATGACATGCTTTACCCTGTTTTAACCCTAGATCCCTGAACTGTCATATCTTCCTCATACGAAATCCGATTGCTGTGATTCTTGTTTTGTTGGAAAGCTCGCGGGGAGTACAACCAAAACTTCCACTGGTTACGGTAAAATTAATACCAGGATTATTAGACATAGTATTTTTAAGTGAACCATATCCAGGGGGAGGAAAACTCAGGGATCTTTAGAATTGTGTTCCAGAGAGACTTGGTGCAAATTGACATATGAATTACATGAATGAAAGTGATTTTTTGTGTCCTTTGAATCTAAGTCTTGAGCTAACTTTGGGACTTTTACAGGTCCACTGAGAGCACTAGAAGGCATCCAAAGCAAGGGTAATTTGCAAGCTTGAGAACTGGGTTCTTGAGCACCAAAAGAGCACGGGATCTGCAAGAGAGGTTGGAATATTCTCAACGCCCTCTGTCCATTTCTAGCTTAGGCCAAGTGCGAGTAGTGCTACAAGTAAGTCCGGGCAACGATAGGCACGAGACAAGTCAAGACTATCTAAGAAATCAAGTTCAAGTCAAGAGATAACCTGTGTGTGACCGACAACTTTAAAGGAAAAGAACCTAACGTGAGATGATCAACATTCAAGTGCGGAAATTAACTCAAGTGTTCTCGACGACGTGATATCAGACAAGATCATAAACACAATAATCAACTAAAAAGAATTAAGTGATTGATACAAAAGAACTCAGCAACGAGGTTGTACCTTGGGTAAAAATTGGGATTGCTCAAATAGGCATATGAACCTTAGATCAGGACGACACCTAGGAAGAGATAGACAAAGTCTTAGGTCTTTAGAGGCTAGTGTTAATCATACTGCTAGGTCTTGGGCTCAGCAGTTGAGCCATTATTTGCACTACCCTAACTCTGAAACTAGTGAGTCAGAGATGTCCCACGGTATGGAGAGACCTACAAGAAGTTCAGGTGTGCCATACTTACATAGGGTAGAAGGCCCCTACAAGACGCAGCTGGAATACCTTAGGACCAACCGACTAGGTGCTAGCATCTATGAGGACGGCCTAGGAAGATCAGTGGTCCAAATTAAAAACCCTGACCAATCCATTGGACTAGAACACCCAGCTGTCAAGTTTGAAAATGGAGCATACTTGGACAAAGAAGGAACCATATATGTAGTCACCAGTCATCCAGATAGGACAGACGAAATTGGAAACGTGATCTCGGAAACGGATTTAGGTGACCTGGAGCAAGGAAACATGGGTGTAGAACCTAGAACCCCCCGAGGCAAATCTGTTCTTACTAGGATTATCACACCAGAGTGGATTTCCCAAGACAATAAGAGCATAGATCTACTCCTGAATCGAGAGACTGATGAAGCCTTTTGGAGGTATAGATCTGATCAGCCGAATGAGGTAGGAACAATCATGATATATGAGCTCAAAGATCCTGATAGCCCAGGCAGAGTGACCTACTTAGATCACGCTTCAGAGAGGATCTTTGTGGTTACAGAAAATGATAGGCATGCTTACACTTGGAAAGGTGAATTTATTTTCCCCCAACCAAGATCGAATGTGTCCTTTGGTCACCCAGGAGCTGGAACATCCCAAGCTCACGGAGCTCAAAGAGACAGACATAGAGATAGACCGGAGGTAAGCTTTTCCAACCCAGTGGGAAGAGAAAGAACAAGAACGGAAGCAAATAGAGGGGAACCTGAGGGACTTAGAGCCCCAAGGGACCAAAGGAATGCGGATGAATTCCCTCTACCAAGACCTAGAGAGCACACGAGGACTTTGAGGCCTACTCAGCTAGTTAAGTCCATGAAGAACTACTTCGATGGCACAGGAGACCCATATGATCATGTGGCCGAGTTTAGGCAAGTCTTAAGAGCTGAGCAAGTTGAGGACCTATTCACACAGTATAATGCCTTTGGTCTGACCCTTAGGAACACAACCCTTACATGGTTTCAACCATTGAATGAGAGACAGTTCAGGAGCATAGACCAACTCCTAGAGGCTTTCATCACTGAATTCTCTAAAAGTGGCATAAGGCATAATACTTCCTCATTGATACATAGCTTCAAGTAGACCCCTCAAGAGACCGTGAGACTTACAGGAAGAAGATTTAGGCAATATCTTGAGAGATGTCCTGTCCCTGAGTTACCCACACCAGCCAAACAAGTGGCTTTATTCCTGGATGGATTGCTAAGTACCAAATTGAGGTCATATGTGTACTTGAAGGACCCTAGGAATATAGAAGAGTGTGTACGCATGTGCATCGACATTGAGAATAACCTAGGGGAGGAGTTAGAGCTTTCCAAAATCTATAGAGATTCTGATAGTGCCTCTAGTCTCTCTTCCTCGCAATCCACATCAATTGAGGAACTTGCGGAGAAAGTAGCTCAAAAACTAGGTGTCACTAGCAAACAAATCCCAAGGTTTGCCCCAGTAAAGAGGTGCTATACTTGCGGTGGTGACCATATGGCAAACGTATGTCCCATCATGGCTCAACCCCAAGTAAACCCTAGTAGCCAATATTGCACCATAGAACGGAGATACACAAATCACACAGCACAAGACTGCCCATACAATAAGCAAACAGTTAGGCAAACCTACCCTCACCCCTATCCACAACAGGGAAGATACCAAAACCAGTACCCTCCACAACAATATGGTAGACCACAAGAACCTTATCAACAACCCTACCAAAACCAACAAAGGCCTCAGCTTGTGTTAGCTCAGCAACCTCCTATCCCAACCAATGTGATTCCTGTAAAGTATGCAGCTGCTGAGGAAAATTTGAATAGAGCCATAGTCCCAGTGACTCCATTGCTTTCAGAAAGTGACCCGAGTGATCATAGTTTTGATTCCACTCACATAGATAGTCCACAAGCTTACTACATGCAGTCTCCTGAACATGGTGAGTCCTACTATAGTGAAGAACCGAGTGAACCAAGTTGGGAGTTAGATTACGCAAACATCATGTATACAAACCCCAACCCCGGACCTCAACCTAGGCAAGCAAGAACCCCATTCCCTAGAGGACCATGCTACAGATGTCAGGGAGATCACCTCATTCGTGACTGCCCCTTACCCCCATCTACACAACCCCAGTCAGTGACAATCCAAGGCTTTTGCCAAGATTCTGGAAAGGAGCATCTCTTACGAGATTGCCCAAAGAATCTCAATAATATGCCAAAAATCACTCCTATCAATGTTATTGGGTTAGTAGTAGACTCTATAGGAAGTGTGACTTCCATCGCACCAGTGCAAGTGGTCACTAGAGCTCAAGCAGTGCAGCAAAACCAAGGGGTAAGCCAGGAAAAGGGCTCAGATGCTAGTGAAACAGAGAGCATAACCAAGAAGAGGACTAGAGCCTGGAGAGATAGTAGAGAAAGAATGAAGAGGCAATGGGCTAAGAAAATGAGTGAGCTCGAGGAAAGTCTCAGAGAAACAAGAGCCAAGATAATATCAAGATCTTGGAAACTGCTCACCAAGGTGTAGCAGGAGGACACTTTGGACCAGATCGGGTGATCAAGGCAACCCTATTTGCAGGATTATGGTGGCCGACCCTTCACATGGATGCACATACCTATGTGAAGAGGTGTGATGTTTGTCAGCGAACTCAGTATCCTATACGCAAAGATGAGATGCCACTAAAGCCTATGATGGATGGACGTGCATTCTCTAAGTGGGGAATAGACTTTGTTGGTCCTATTAATCCCCCAGCTAAGGGTTCGCATGTAGAGTATATTATTGTGGCCACATACTATCTAACCAAGTGGGTAGAGGTAAGAGCTACGACAAAGAATGATGCTCAGACGACCGCTAAGTTCTTATTTGAGAATGTGTTCACTAGATACGGGCTACCCATAGAGCTAGTAGGTGATAGATGCACCCATTTCTTGAATGAAGTTATTGAAAAGCTTCTCCAAGAATTCTTGATAGTACACAAGAAGTCTGCTCCCTATCACCCACAAGCTAATGGGCAAGCAGAAAGCACAAATAAGATCCTATGCAATGTGTTGACTAAATTGGTAAATAATAAACGCTCTGATTGGGACAAACAGCTACACTGTTTGGGCATACAGAGTTGCCTATAAAACGGTACTCCAAGCCACACCCTTTCAGATGGTATTTTGCCAAAATGCAGTGCTACCATTGGACTTCTTGATACCTACACTAAAGGTAGCACAGGAGCATGAGTGGACGGGCCATGAGCTCTCCTCTAGGATCTTTAACCTTGAGCGATTAGGAGAAACAAGACTGAGGGTTGCCGCAAGAATATATGCAGCTAAAAAATGACAGAAGGCTTACTTTGATGCCCATGTTAAGGATAAAGGATTGAAGGCCGAAGATTTAGTTTTAGTCTACACCCTGAAGCAACATGCGAGAAATTAGAGAAGCGTGGCTATGGACCTATGATCATAAATAGGATCTCAACGAGTGGAGCAGTACAACTAGCCACATTAGAAGGCGATATTCTACCTAGCTACATAAGCGGGTGCAGAGTCAAGTTATATCAGGAACCTCTGACTGAAGAGATGCTAAATCGACTCAACATTGCCAAGAAACGCAAAGAGGAAGAAAAGCGAATTCGAGAAGAAGCTCAAGCAGAAGCTTTAGAACGCATCAGAAGGATGAAGTTGAGACGACAGGGTAGGGATCAGCCTAGGGCAGATGACTATGCGGACCCAGGATATCATATGGCAATGTGTGAAGTCTCTGGAATAAGTGCCCATAGAATAATCGATCGACGCCCATTTGTGACCTTAGAGATAGGACAAGGAATAAGTGCAAAAACTGTGCGAGCCTTGATTGACTCAGGTGCAGCCACTAGTGCTGTTAAATTTTCTTACTGTCAAAAGTTGAAATTAAATGTCAATCTTATAGAAGCCTATCTCATAGGATTGGGAAGTGTGGAAACCCCTTGCATGGGTGAGGTGGAACTTCCCCTCCATATTCAAGATGTTTTAATGACAGTGAAAGTACTAGTGTGTCAAGATGAGGACCTCACTGAGCCTTTGGTCTTGGGTCAAGACTGGATCTATGACCATGCAGTCAATTTAAACCTAAGAAGTGGACTTCTTCAGGTTTGGGTCAATGAGAAACGCATTACAATTGAGTTAGAAAGTGAAGCACTCAAGAAATTAGGCAAGGCACACACTCCTGGTCCTTCCAGGAGTACACATGAAGATGACCATGCTGTTCTTGTCCAAAACTATGTGATGCAAAGGAATGATGATCTCAATAAAGAAGTCAAGGACACAACGGAACTCCCTTCTTTTCCAAAGGCCAGAGGGATACATCAACCAACGGCAGATCAAATACAGAAGACTACCTATGCTGGAGGCCAAAAGAACGTGAGAAGGAGGATGTCTCAGCCATTGAAACAAGTGTGGGTGCGAAAAGGCGAACAGCCTGTTGTGATCAAGCCAACCACACGGGCAAAGATTCTTATTAGTAATCAACAACACGACACTAATAAGAAGTCTTTCAGAAATTCTTCTGCGAAAATGAAGTCTATCTGGGTACCCAAGAAGTCGATGAAGGTTAGCCCACAATCAAGACAAATTTGGGTGCCTAAGGCTTGCTTGCGGGCTCAAATAGCTACACAGAGGCCACACTCTGTACAACATGGTTCACTCACTCAAACATCTGATACCCATTCTTACACATCACGCACGAACACATATTCTTCCATGGGCACAAGTAGAATCACTTGTAAATTGGCCCCTAAAAAGCCTCAATTCCAAGCAGACACTCTTATAAAGCCCTCCAGAGTCTCCACAAAATCAAGACCAACAGCCATTCTGTTTGTGTGGCAGCCCAAAACGTGTAATAAACCCCCTGAACCTCATTTGTAAATTCATACCCACTTACTAACTACATCACTCATACACCGCACCTTTCCATTTAGCTCTTAGGATTATCCATTCCCTGACTACACACACGATTACCGAGCACTTGTTGACCTACTAACCTCTCACTAAAATCATGTCAATGTTGTAACAGGGACACATGAACGTTTGGTGTCCGTTTGCAATGTTAACATTCCTTTGTATATTCTCACAGAACTGGTGACCAGTTTCCTCGATATGGCCGAGGCAGGAACTAGCTCCCAGGCGGGCACCGGCCCTCAGATTGTGGATATTGAAAGTCTTCGTATTGAGGAGGAATTGAAGGAGCGTCCAGTGGCATTGAGAGCATTACATGCCATACCGGTGCAGAATCCTCCACAGGGGCACACAATGCCAGTCAGCAAAAACTCACATTGGTTCAGTGATGTGGCAGGACCTCTGGGAGAAGGCACTTACCTATGGGAGGCAGAGATAGAGTTCAACGGGCGCTGGGGCAGGTATCATTTCTTCACTAGGGAATTCGAAAGACTTCAAACTAATGAAGGGCTGAAACTGATATGGAAGAAAGCGGGACTATACGATTCCTTCAAAGCCCAGTTGCCAAAGCCCGACTTTCTTAGATGCTCGTATTTGATTAGCACCCTCACTCCGAGCAAAGAGAAAAAGGGATATAGCACCTTTGTCCTCCCATCTCTCACAAGGGGCAATGAGCTGAAGCGGTTCAAATTGACAAATAATTTCGTAAGAGAAGCCCTCGACATGAAAGGTATGCATATCCCCACCGAAAAAGAGACAATGGTCCCAGATAACATGAAGAACAGGAATCTGACAAAACTAAAAGACATGGTGGCCATGACACCGACTATTGCCATTCACTTGCAAATGGTCATGCAGCATTTTGCATTCCCCGCTCAAGAGAGGTTCACAGATTATTGACCAAATCCACTTGGCTCATCAACGGTGGTATAAGAAGCAAAAGTCAGTACTGTATGGATGTTGTGCTCTCACAAGGATTGTTTACAGATGTTTGGCATATGATGTGCCAGTTAAAAGGGCACTTATTTGGACCAGGGTGCAAGAATTCCAACGTAGACTATCCACCGTAGGGCCTCCATCCAAGAAAATGAGAGGCGCAGTTCAGATGCCCTGTGCACAAGCCCGCGGTGCGACACTGACACCAGAGACAAATCCACGGCTTCCAAGGCGTGTGCAACCCTTCACTATCAGATTACCAAGACATAGCACAGATGGACCGAATCTGGTGTTTCGTCCTATACCAACCGACTTAGAGTTTCCTCACGGCTTTACATTGGAAGATCTAACTGATGAAGAGGTAGCCAGAATAATCAATGCTACAAATTTAGAAGTGGAGGCAGAGCAGGCAAGCGGGCAGCAGACAGTCACAGACCAACCCCACCCAGTCCAACCAGACGTAGTCGAAGTGCAGGATGATGAAGAAGACGAACAAGAGGATGAACAAGAGGGATTGTCCGACGAAGAAGAGAAGGAATATGAGCAAGAAGTTCTACAAGAACTTGAGGGTGCCCCGGCTTATACGAAGCAATTGAAAAAGTTGTATGATACTATCAACCGAGTTCAAGAACAGCACAAACTATCCCTGGCAGCAGGAAAAGCTCTCATGAAACAAATCCTTGAGGAGGAAGGTGTGGATGAGCAATACCGAGCAACCCTTGACATGATCTCTGATGCGTTGGGGGTACCGGAGACAGTGCATACTGCTATTGCATATTCCCGACGATCAGAATGACGATATGGCAGACGCCCCCCTCGATCAGGAAAACAAATGAATGTATTAGTATCAGAACCACAGGGCACCACATCCACAACCACAGGCATAGCTCATACTATTCATGACACTGAGGAAGCCCATACAACCAGTGCACCCCCGTCACCCCCCTTACCCCCTCTCCCTCCAACTCCACCACCTTCACCCCCCACTACCAGTGTAACCACTACTGTCACCGCCCCAGGACCCACTTCCCTTACCAAAGCACAATCCGTTAGTCAACCCACACAACCGACACAACCGATCACCACCTCTCTTGTTTACACTACTACTGACTCTGTAACTCTAACTATTAGCCACGGAAAAACCCCTTCCCCCGCTCACACTTCCTGGCGGTTCACATTCACAACTACACACACCACTTTACACCACCACCATCACCGCACCCACAATTCCCATGTTCACAATCACTCCCACGACTGCATCCACTTTTGATCTCATGGACATATCACACACCTCCGCACCTCTCCCTCCCCTCATACGTCCACAATCTCCCATTCCCCCACCACCAACTTCACCCTTTTCAAGCACAGCATACACGCTCCCATTCCCTTTTCCCTTCCCTTCTGCATTCAACACCTTTCCCGCATCCACTCCCATTAATAATGTATTTAATAATATGTACCAATGTATGTCTCAACTGCAACAGCATTACCAACACCTAGACGCACAGCATATGAGTCTCTTTAGAAGCCACGAACAGCTCCAAGCAAGATTCATTGAATTAGAGAAGGAGAAGCGGCCATTACAACAACAGTATACTACATTGCAAGCACAACATGATCAATTAGTCGCCAATCCACCCCAGTCAGATACTGAAGAAAAACAACAACTCGACGACATGTTACATGCTCAGATCACAGACAATCTCAAGCTTCGATGCAATCTCGCCTTATTACGGAAGCACATGTCCGCAGCACTCGAAGAGAATAAGAGACTGCAGAAATAGAACGAAGAAAACCTGGAAGCAGCAATGAAGGGTTCACCACAGGAAATCGACCCAGAGAATTTCAAGGCTATCCCATCTGGAAATATGCAAATCATCTTGGAAACCCATGCCGACCTCCTGGAAGCCCACGCAACATTAGAAAGAGAAAGAGATGATCTACTAAAGCAACTGGCAACTCAACAGGAGTCACCAAGCAAGGTCACAACTGTAGTCGATACTTCAGAAGAAGTCGCAGAACTCAGAGCAGAACTAGAAGAACTACGAAGTAAAGTTCTTCAATACGAGCATCAACCCTCTCCCCTGGCAAAACTGGAACCTGAAGACTTAGTGCCAATTCAAGTGGAGGAGATCTTTGAAGACCCATATGTTCCCATGCCAACACCTGGAGGTAAGCAAACAGAAGAAGGAATGGACACGATTGAGATCGAAGCACCTGAATGGATGCAAAGGTTGAAGAAGGTTGCTACAACCCATGATGAGAGAGTTGCAGTTCAGATAGCATCTATGTCACGATTGGAAGAAGTCGTCATACAATCGGATTACTTCAGAAACCTCTCCCATCATAGGTGGATTGGCACGTTCGATGATCTGTATGTTCCATTCTGTGTATTAATGGCGGATTACAATGCTGAAATCAAGCAACACACAACAAAAGAACCAACCTCGGCGACATAGTTTTCACCGGATGACATCCCGGCAAGTGCCAAGTAGGGGAATATACATCAACCTACTTGGAGGATCCGCCTGCTTGAAACCTACCCTGAGATGGTACGCACGTGGAATAACATGCCTCTATATATCAAATATAATCCCTGCTACTGCCCTGTCTTTCGAAGAAGGTCTTGGCCGGAGTACACCAAAACAGTTTTGATGGTTAAAGGATGTGAAAAGTGGTTAAATTATGTGTACCTAGCACCTCCTCATGGCCAACCCACAGTCAACTACATGATTTCAACCATCCGACACTGGGTAGTCAGGTTCAAGAATGTCCCAGATGTCATGGCACAGATGTGCCTAAAAATTTTTGAGCTCATGCTGGTTACATTCAGGACATTTAAGAATATCAAAGAACCTCATCTTTCGGCTATTGGATTTAATGAAGGGAATCAGGACCTTGTCTATGATATGAGCACCACACCATCCATTAACATTGTATATGCATGGCATGCTCGTATAAAGTATCTACCTGCCTGCTTCAAACAAAATTTTGAAGAAATGTTCATCACAGGGTTCTGGGAATATCATTCCGAGATATTCATTCCCAGACCATCTCATTTATTACAGTTATTTGCGGTGGAACAAGCCCTACATTCCAAAAAGCTACGTATGCCACATCCAGAAGTTCGAGAGCCAGTAGACTAGGATGCCCTACTCACTGATTTGGCCAAAGGGTTGCGACTAGTAGAACATCATTTAGCCATCGACGTTGTGGAGTACTACATCCAACGACCCACTCAACAAGGGTCTGTCAGAGACGACATACGCGAGAGAGGGGGGGGGGTGTTGGCAGCCAAGGAACTCAAGGACTCACAAGACAAGGAAGTCAACGAAGGGAGTCGGAGCGTAGAGAAGGCACAAGCAGACAGAGTAGTCAACGAAGATCTGGCAAGTAGGCCATTATTTTTTCATGAAGCTAAAGCATATCCAAGAGGTGGACCCACAAGAAGAAGAAGCAAGTAGGGAGCTAAAGGAAATGTATGTCAAACTATTAGAAGAAATCCCTACAAAAATAGTGATTTTCATCACTAAAAACCATTGTAAATATCATTTCATATTTTTGTAGCTCCATTTTGTGCAAGCCAAGGAGTCCTTGAGATTGAGGAGCTTTAGAAGTACGTACCTATCAGTTTTCACATTTTTTAGACTCCGTTTGAACCTCCAAATAGGACAAAGAACCTAAGTTTTAACTAGGCCGAACACTAGGTCTGGACAAGGCCAAAAACTAGTAAAAAACTATAAATAGAGCTAGAGAGCTCATTTTTGAGGTTAGATTGAAATAGAATTGAACTTGTATGAGCATTTTGGAAGTGATCTAAAAGAACTCCATTGTCTTTCTCTTTGTCTTGCCGTGTGTGCACGTGTGTGTGTATGTGTGTGCATGTTAGTGTGCTTCTCACTCACGCACTTGTGCCATCACTTGTTCGAGGTCTTCATACCATCCTCACGTCTTCTAGGATTGACATTAAAGGAGGTGCTACTCATCACTGAGCTACATGCCTGCAATGACATATTGGACACAAGGAGGATCCCTACCACCCACCAATGTGATGGCTGCGGCACCGAAATCAAGGTAACAATTATAATCCTAGATAGAGGAATAACCTTGGAAATGGGCCTAGGAGGCCAATCATTTGTTCTAGATGTGGAGAATGCGGGCACTATCAAAGTAGGTGCACCCTACTAGAAAATGCCCCTCCTTGCAGGAACTGCCCTGAGGCCAGAGACCATTATACAAATTATTGTCCTAAGAATCAAGCCTCTTCATCCGGGCCCCATATTCAAATGATTTCTGTGCACAAAGAAGAAAGGTGTGATCAAGTCAATGAGCCATCACCATCTACCAGGGTGGTGCAATTAGAAGAAATAGAATCTTTGACTGTGCAGACAAGAAGCAAGGGGAAGGTTCAAGCAGACATAGGTCAAGGATCAAAGATTAAGGAATGGAATCAAGACAGAGAATCATCTGAAGATAAAGCCACCACAGATGTAGATACAAGGCAAAAAGACAATCTCATATGTACGAGTGATGCCATTGGGCATGCCTTCAACAGGGCTCATGAGGAGTTTGATAAGTCAATTGGAGCCCATGCTCTCAAGGAGTCAGAGGCTTCAAAACTACTCAAGTCCATGAAAAAGGAGGTTAGTATTTTTTATTTAATAAAGATGGATGGGAAATTCAGGTCAGAGTTATTGCAGATAATTGATGAAGCTTCCACTACAAGTTTGGTGGCAAAGATTGCTGTTTTACATAAAGGAAAAATTGTAGGGGAAGCACCCCTTACAGATTATAAAAGTCCTTGGCTGACAGTATCTATCAAAGGTCATGAATTTCAAGGAGTTATTGTGGACGGTGGTTCTGGCATTAACTTGATGCCTGAACATACAATGGGAAAGATTGGACTCCAACCTTCAAGGCCTGCAAATTTCACTGTTACTTTGGCAGATCAGAGCAAAGTAAGGCCCTTGGGAGTGATCCCAAAAGTTCCACTTGAAGTACAAGGTAATCTATTCATTCTGGATTTTGTAGTTTTAAGATTGCCCCTGGTTGAAGGAGGATTTCCCCTCTTAATTGGAAGACCATGGCTGAGGCATGCAAGTGTCATTCATGATTGGGGCAAGGACACTATGTGGGTACAAAAGAAAGGGCAAGAGCTGACATAGATTCATTTAGAAGAGGGCCCAGATAATCAAGGAAACACCAACATGATGCAAACAGTTGGCATATGCATGGAACCAGAATCAGAGGATCAACCCCAAATAGATTTCGAGGAACAAGAGGATATTCTAAATTGGCTCCAAGCAGGCAACTCTTCCTCTTGTTTTGGAATTTTTCTTAATAATTCTTGCACGACTGAAGGTTATGATGAAGATAAGGAGAAAGTCGAGGTTGATGGATTGGGAGAGCCCATCACAGACCACAGAAGGGGCAGGAAGACACCCCTCAAGTACAACTTGGAGGAGGATATGACAACCAGAGATAAGGGAGTTACTAAAGCTAAAGGCAAGGTAAAAGATTCTAGTGAAGAGTGTTCTTTCCCAATCCAAGAAATCCCTGCAGGATGGATGCAGGACAAGGAGAAACACATTGAAATCCAAAATACACCTGCTTATGAAGCAATGCACGAAAATCTATTGGAAGAGGACAAGGAAGGAGATGAGCACGAAGATAATATTGTAGAGAGAAATCCTATCAAGGAAATACAATTAAGCACTCAAGACAATAATCGACCAGTTTTGGTGGCTACTTGGTTGTGGAGCCACCCAGGGCTCCTTGAAAAGGTAAGATCATTCTTGACCCATTATACAGATGTTTTTGCCTGGCATTATAAAGACTTAGAAGGAGTGCCTGCGACTTATGGAGAGCATAGAATCCCTCTGGTTGATGGAGCCAAACCCATAAGAGGGAAGAGTTATAGACTTAACCCAAAATATGCTGAAGCTGTCTATGTGGAATATAGAAGATGGAGGATGCAGGAGTCATCATTCATGTGGAACACTCAGAGTGGCTCTCACCTATGGTTATAGTACCAAAGAAGGATACTAATAAAATCAGAATTTGTGTTGACTTTAGAGCACTTAATAAGGTGACCATTCCAGATGGTTTCCCAATGCCTTTTGCAGAGCAGGTCATTGAAGAAGTGGCTGGGCATGCATTATATAGCTTTATGGATGGATTTAGTGGCTATAATCAAATACCAATACACCCAGAGGATCGTGAAAAGAATAATTTTATCACACCTTGGGGAACATATGTGTATGTAAAAATGCCATTTGGGCTCAGAAATGCTCCAGTCACCTTTAACAGAATGGTCAATCTCATTTTTGGCCCCCTATTGTTGGAATCACTTAGAATCTTCATGGATGACTTCTCTTCATTTTCAGGTTCTCACAAGGAAACTACTCTAGATTGTTTGGACCATCACTTGAGACAGCTGCAAAATGTTTTCAAGAGATGTAGGGAGACTAAGCTAAATCTCAATCCAAACAAACGTCATTTCCTTGTGACAGAAGGAACTCTCTTAGGACATGTGGTGTCGGCTAAAGATATGGCCCCAGATCCTGACAAAATCATTTCTATATTAAAGTCGCCTAAACCTAAATCTCCTAAAGAGATTCAGAGTTTCTTGGGGCATACTGGATACCATAGAAGGTTTATAAAAATGTATGCAGAGATAGCCAGACCACTGGCTAGACTTACAGGTAAGGAAGTACCTTTTAAATGGGAAGAAGAGGAGGAAAAAGCTTATCAAACATTACGGTTAAGGTTAGTGTCTGCTCCTATTTTGATCACACCTGAGTGGTCAAAAATCTTTCATATACATGTAGATGCCAGTGCCTATGTAGTGGGGGCAGTTTTGACCCAACCCAGTGAAGAATTTAAAGTGGACAGACCAATTCAATATGCCAGTAGAATCTTGACCAAGGCTGAAAGGAATTACATTACTACAGAAAGGGAAGCCCTAGCAATGGTTTTTGCTGTCCAAAAATTTCGTCATTACTTACTGGGAGTAAAATTTATTATTATAACAGATCACCAAACACTAAAATACTTGCTCAACAAACCACAAGCCACTGGTAGAATATGGAGGTGGTTATTGTTGTTCCAAGAGTTTGATTTTTCTGTAGTCCACAGACCAGGTAAAGAAAATGTTATGGCGGATCACCTATCCAGAATCAATATGATGGATCAAGCTAGTGGAATCAATGATGATTTTCCAGATGCTCATCTGTTTGTTGTACAAGCTCAAGGTTGGTATTATGATATCAAGAATTCCATTAAAACTGGTTTGTATCCAGAAAAGGCTAGTGCTGTGCAAAGGAAGAGATTGCTAATCAAGAGTAGACCATATACCTTCATTGAAGATAAATTATATAGACAGGGCAAGGATGACAGGTTGAGGAAGTGTTTGGAAGAAGAAGAAGTGAGGGAAGTCCTTCACTCTACACATGAAGGAACAGGTGGTGGGTACCTTCCAAGGCATATTATGAGTCAGAGGATACTGGATGCTGGTCTATGGTGGCCTACACTATTTAAGGATGCAGATGAATGGGGAAAGGCATGTGACATTTGCCAGAGGTGTGGACCTAAGCCAACAAAGCAGAGGCATAGCCCCTTGATTGTTTCCACTTCCTGGCAACCATTTGAGAAGTGGGGGCGAGATTTTGTAGGGCCCATCTACCCTTCGACGATTCCAAAAAGAGAGAAATATCTCTTGATAGCTACAGATTATGCGACAAAGTGGGCTAAAGCTATTGCCTCCCCTGACTGCACTGCCCAAACTGTTGCTGATTTCATTTACAATAGCATCATTTGCAGGTTTGGATGTCCACTTGAAATTTGTACGGATCAGGGTACCCATTTTGTCAATAAGGTCCTGCAGGAAATTTTCAACAGGTATAGAATTCTACATAGGACCTCTTGTGCCTACTATCCAAGAGCCAATGGACAGGCTGAATCGACAAATAAGGTCTTAATTTCAATGTTAAGAAAGGAGTGTATGTTACAGCCCACTTCCTGGGGCATTGCTTATCAAGGTACCCTATAGGGATATTCTCCATTCCAACTGGTTTATGGCATATTGCCCATTGAGCCCTTTGAATTTTTACATGGATCACCTAAAATAGCATTCATGCAGGGTAAGAAAGATTATGATGTTTCTCAGAGGCTTGGAGCACTACATAAAGTGGAGGAGATTCGTCTACTAGCAACAAAACAATTGATAGAGACTCAGATGAAGAGGAAGGAGGCACATGATCGACATCTGTGGAACAACAATATAGAACCTGGCATGTTGGTTCTTCTTCATAGACCTCATCTTCATACACAATTGAGAGGTAAATGGCTTCCACACTGGGAAGGACCTTATCGAGTCAAAACAATGCTGAATTGGGGTGTTGTGGAGTTAGAGACGTTGAAAGGAGAGGCCTTGCCACTGGTCAACATATCAAGGCTCAAGGCCTACCATCAACACACTTGAAGAAGTATGGATCACCTGGAACTACAAAATCTGTCCAGGTTGTACATAGCTTTATCTTTTCATCTTGCTCAGTTTTAGTAGTTTTCTTTATCAAGTCCATGCTTGTTCCTTGAGTTTTTAGCAAACCTAGAAGGCATTTCATAACCTCTGAAAAAATACAATTTTTGGGTATTTTTGGAAATTTTTTCTAGCATTTTTTTAGCATTTTTATCCTTTTATGATGTCATTTTATTGCCAAATAGAAGGAAGAAATGAAACTCATTGTGGTTTTGAGTACGGACTAAAGCTTAGCCCTATAGAAAATTTTTTGAGAATTTTTTTCAGAATCTTTTTGGTAATTTTTTGGATTTTTCTCTAATTTTTTCTCCTTTTGAAAAAAAAACAGCCTCCCTGGAACTTTCGAAAAAAAAAATCCCCCTCCCACCCCCCCCCACCGACCACCATCGACCATCCCCCATCCCCCCGCCAACCGACCACCACCGACCATCCCCCCCCTCCCCCCCTCCCCCCCCCCCCCCCCCCCCCCTTATATAAACACTTCTTCCCCATCTTCAGCGTGATCTCTTCGTCGGCCACTCTATAGGTATTTTCAATTTTTTTTTTTTATTTCCTTATTTTATTTATTATTTTTATTTTTATTTTTTATTTTTTATTTATTTATTATTTTTTATTTCTTATTTATTTATTTTTATTTTTGTATATATTTTCATTCCCTATTGTCTTTTAGTGTTTTCATTACCTCCTTAGTCTATTTGTATCCTTCTGTAACTAATCTTGTACCCCTCCGTTTTTCACGTTTTCACAGTCGTTTTTAGGGTATTTGCTCGTGTCGAATCTAATTTTTGGGTTCTGTGCTCCCAGTTCAGATGTTTTTCCTCTGTTTTACAAATGTTCACTATAGAGTTACCTTCATAGAAAATTGCTCTCTGTGGTTGCAGCACTTTTGTGACCGCGTTTTGCTCTGCATCTATGGCGTCTTCTACTCCCCAGCAGGATTCATCCATGGCTAGTGAGGCGTAATCGGAGCTTGCTCCTTCGGCCTTGGCCTTCGGTCCTATCCATTCAGAGGTAGGCGCACCTTTTGTATTGGCCTCGTCCCATTCCGCCCCTCTGGCCTCCACCCCCACCGTCCCTGTCGCCACCCTTCAACCCGCCCCTAGGGCTCCCCTGCCCTCTTCCCTCCCCTCCACGGTCCACTCCATCCCTTGCGCACCAGTTCCACGCCCTACCACCCTTTCCACCCATCCCCATTTCCAGGGTAGTCAGCCTTTTGCGGTTTCCCTTCCATGCTTCTCCCTCTCTGGTTCCTCGTTGTATAGCCCCAAGACCCTTCCCCCTGGTCACCACCTTCCTGTTGCGGCTACCCCAGCCGTGCAGACGCACTCAGATGGTTCTAGTGGCCACCCCGTACGCAGCTCAGGTAGCCATTCCACCTCTATTGTTCCACGTCCACCGTCATCATCCATCGTTGACCATAGAGACTCATCTTTGACCCTATCCCTCCGCCTGCATTTAGCCTTGCCTCTGATCCTGCTCATCGATCTTCTCCACGAGGGCTTCCTCCATCAGGATGGTCTTTGGTGACTAGCCTCCCTCCTCTTATCTGAGGCTGAGGGGTCCGATATTCGCACAGCGCTGCTTTACTTCCCTCATTTTCCTTCAGGTTCGCTGACCCCTGCGGTCGTAGCTGCAGGCATAGGTTCGAGCATCTCTTCGTTTCATGCTCCACCGGCACTCTACTCGGGGTTATCTCGAGAAGAGACCATCGCTTTCTGCATATCGTTATATGGCGTTGATACCCTGCCCACACAATACCAGCTCGCCGTCCTTCATTCGTTCATTTTCTTCTTCTTATTTCGTAGTCCCTCCTCGGACCTTCCGTTGCAAGACATCCATATCGCTGACCCTCTTTTCTGTTTTTTACATGGCCGCCCTTTTCCCTATGGCACACTCATGTTCCAATCATTCCTACTTCGCTCTCGCCGATTCCATGATGCCCTCCATCGCGGCACTCGTTCATTCTCCATTTATTCTGCCCCGGTTTTAGCTTGGCTCTTTCATCTGCCTGGTACACAGATCATAGCATCTAGACATAGTCTTGTCCCTTCCCATCCTCTACCTTCTATTGCCCATTCTCCCCACCCCCCTCCACCGCTGCCCGTCGTAGTGCCCACAGCCCCTAGCACTCTTCCGCAGGCATCTATTTCCATCGCAGCCTCCACTCCACCACCCGCTTGGAGAGTCCGTACACGGTTGATGGATTCTTTTCCTACCTCTATCCCTGCCTCGCCCATTCATTCACCCCCCCGGCCATTGCCTCACAGCCTCCTCCATCTCCAGCAATATCCATCGAGTTTGCCTCCACCTCCCATCATCATCACTCGCCTCCTGCTTCTCACACTTACCCCCAGCCTACCCCGGCCCCACCCCCACCACCACCCCCCTCGCAGCCTTCCATCCCTGATAGCCTCGACGACGATCCACCTTTGTTGGGCCTTCTTCGTGATGCGAGCCTAGTAGCGAGTGATGGAGCCGATGCTGCCCGTCTCTCCCTTGATTCTGTATCCGCGACAGCTGCGCTACATCAGCAGTATGCTCTGACGATCGATCGCATTCGTGCTACTGCAGCGGCTCAGTGGCAGACGTCGCGCGATGCGTTGCGGGCCATGCAGCAGGACAGAGACCGGTATCGAGATGAGGCTAATGATGCGACTCGTGCTCTTATGGAGATCCGCCAGCGTGCGTCCTTAGGCATTTGTGATAGTCCTGTGTGTCGGTTGGTCCGACGAGAGCGCGATCACCTACGCAGGTACAGGAGCAGGATTGCTGCATGGACTGAGGAGGCAGCCATCATTCCACCCACCTCACCCGACTTACCTCCACCTCGGAGCGATGTTCCACCTGGGAATAGGCCTCCTTCTCCGCCGATGCCTTAGCGAGACACTCGTACTGTGTCTCTCCACTAGGCTCTAGGTATTCCTTCACCATTGGGTTTCACTAGTTTCATTTGGTCTCCCCTTGCCTCCTTTTGTTGTTGAGGCTCAGTTCGTAGGATGCGTTTATTTATCCTTTTGGTTCCGTTGCCATTCCTTGGCCCATCATGTACTTTCTGCTAGGCAGCTCTTTGCCAGTCATTGGCACTTCATGTACTTACCATGGACAGTGGTTTCCTTATATTTTTTCTGCTTTTATATATGCTATTCTAGTTCTCTGTTCATTGTGTGTTCCTTGTGCATTCTCTGGTTGATTGCTGGCTGTTTTATTAATATGTATGTGTACAGGTTTTTCTCTCTCTGGTTGGGTATTTCTTCATTTGCCACCCTCCCTATCCTCCCGTCTCCCTCTTTGCACTTTTTCCCCAAACCCAATTTCCCAAAAAAAAAAAAAAAAAAAAAAAAACACGCATCCCCCACCCCCTTCCCTTCACCAAATCAAGTTCCCCTTTCCCCCACCACCCATGACTTTCCCCCCACGGTTGCCAACCTCCACCTACATTTCCCAGTCTGGTACATATACATTTCCATATTTTCACTTTCTGCCACCTCCCTATATCTCTCCAATTCAATCCTTGGTCCCATCCCCTACTTATATTCCACCATACCCACATTGCTGGTTACTCTTGGTGCTTTCTCTGCTGCTCCTGATGGACTTGGTGGCTGCTCTAGTGTCTTTTTGAAGTTTTGCAGCTCCATTATCCTGGTGTCTGTTATGCTCAGAGTTTTGGCTATAGCTCTCCGGGACAGAGAGCACATTAGGTGGTGGGCAACTGTTGAGCCCATAAAAGTCATATCGATCAAAGTCAACTGCAGTCAAAGTGAAAAAGATCAAAGTCAATCGGTTAAAGTCAACAAGGTCAAGTTCAAAGTCAATAGGTGCAAAGTCAAAGTGCTAAAGTGCAAGGGTCAAAGTGCACAGGTAGTGCACAATTAATTGCCCACAAAGGGTAAACTGGAGAAAGTGGGTTGCAGGTTGCAAAGGTATTTTCTCTAATTTCCGTAAGGTTCAAAGTGTTTTGTAAAGTGTTTTGGAAGGTTCAGTTGAACCCTCTCTTATGTGCAAAAGTGAAAAGGAAATGTGAAGGTATGTGAAGCGGCAGCTGTAATAAAGTAAGTCTATGATCCAAGGATCTGGCCGGTTCAGACAGATCTGAAATCGGACACCGTTTGGTCATCCGTGTGTATGACCAAAGATCTCGAGTTTAGACTTACTAGGAGGTCTTGTGCTCTTGTGAACAAGTGATCCACTTAGCTTAGTGGTTAAGTCTCAAGGATGTGAAGGAGGAGGTCTTGGGTTCAATCCCCATGGGGTACATGGGAAGAGTATTTTGCCCAAAGAGCTCTAGAACCTTCTAGAAGCATCCACT
Source organism: Ceratopteris richardii (assembly GCA_020310875.1). NCBI lineage: Eukaryota > Viridiplantae > Streptophyta > Polypodiopsida > Polypodiales > Pteridaceae > Ceratopteris > Ceratopteris richardii. Next base: position 56,472,257 of record CM035407.1, on the reverse strand, counting down.
GAGACACTTGGCGCACATGTAGTTACATGGTTGACACTTGGATGATTAGCATTCACCTGCCCAAGAAGGTAGTCCCCTGGAGAGAGCTATATATAGAGGCATTTGGTTGGGAGGAGAGTCATTCATTCATGAGTATTTCCAGTCGCTACGCTGTTGCATTGGTATCAGAGCCTTCACTCCATAGCTTTCTTCTTCATCTTCTTGCTCGTGACTTTTGGCGTACGAATCTTGCTCCCGCCCACATTGAGATGTGTGTCGCCATCATTCTTATGCTTTAGCTTAGAGCAAAAGAGTGTCTAAAATACAAAAAAAAAAGGTAATCGCTGCTGTGTTTGGCGAGGGATTCGAACTCCCGCCCATCCGTTGGGAGTGCGCTACTCTATCTAGAAGAGCATCACCGTCCGCGTGAGAATATAGCAGAATTATTGAGACTAGTCCTGAAGAAGATCACAAACGGGGGCCAAAAAGGTTGATCCTTTCTACTGTGTGCCCGCGGGTGATCGAACTCAGAGCCTTTGGTTTGAAGCGGAGTCGCCTATCCACGAAGTACACAGGCGATCGTGACCTTGGATCCGCGTGGAACTCATTTTGTCCCAGATACAACTTCAATAAGGAGCAAAAGAAGAGACAAGGAGAACAACTCTGCTGTGCGATCGGCGGATTCGATCTCTGTACCTCCCCGTGAGAGGAAGCTCTCTTAACCACAGAGCAAATTCTTGTTGGTGACTTAGAATTCGAAGCGGTACCATCAAACTCTGTAGTCGGCAGATTGATCTGATTTCTGCGCAGAGATACAAAAGGAGCCGGCATCGGGAATCGACCTCGCAACCTTGCAGAGAGACTACAGTGCCTTATCCACTAAATGCATATCTGTGGTGGTCAAAGTTGTACAAAGCTAAAAGTTCAAGCAAAGTTCAACAGAAGTGGAGCTGTGGAGTGAAGATCTGGAGGCCTATCTTCGTCATAATTCTAGCACTTTCGGCTAGAATCAAGTCGACTTCAACGGACCAAATCATCAGGGATGATTTCTTGTGATATTCTTGCATAGCTCTTTTGATTTTGTTGCACACACTTCTTGCGTTAGGAATACTTAGTAAGTTTAATAACGCTTTGTGTGCGATGGAGGGGACTTCTAGCCACGTCTCGCTTACAAGTACTACTAGTGCGTCCATGTATGTTTCCATTCCTATGTTAGTAACATCCTCATTCAGGACTAGACCACCAATAGTTGCACGTGCATTGCATTCATCTGCACCTATGGTTTCAAATACTAGTCATGCGTCTGATGCATCTAAAATAGAATCAGCGACTGTAGCATTAGACGTCGAGGATTCTGCAAAAAAAGGGGAAACAAACACTACTTTAAACAAGAGGAAAGATATGGAAAGTAGGATGTTGCTAGTTGAGCAAAAGCTTGGACAGTTGTCTAGTATTCCGGATGAGGTTGCAGTACTCCGTCAATCTGTTGATGGAATCCAGGATCACCTTAAGGCCATTCTGAACTTACTTCAGATGCCTAAGGATATCAGTAAGACTATTTTAGGTAGTCACACAGATACGATCGCAACTTCATCGATGTCTGTTAGGATGGAACAGGATAAGGGATTATCCTCTCCCCATACAGATATGTTTCCTTTAGCGGGAAGTATGAGCCGTCTTAGTCTAGCGTCTTCTACTCCCTTGTGTGTTGCTTCGGTAGGGATGTTAGAAACTCATAACCGCCCTGTAGATCTCTCTTTGGGAAAAGAGATCCGTCCTCCTTATTTCTCTGGAGAGGATAAGGATAGGAATAAGGACGCGGTTTTGACTTTCTTAGAGAAATGGAAAGATGTCCATGAACTCAAACATACCCCCGATCATGTGAGGGTAGTAGAAGCAAGTTTGTCGCTAGGACCAAAAGCTTATACATGGTGGATGAGTCTCTCTGAGACTCACAAGAAACCTACCACTTGGAATGAATTTTCCCATCTTTTCAAGAAAGAGTTTCTCCCCGAGAATGAGGAGGAACGCAATTGGGAAGCATGGGATAAAATTCAGCAGAAGGGTAGACCGCTATTGGTGTATATTTCAGAATACAGAGATGTAATTCTGAAGTTAAAGAATTTAGATGACTTCCATCGACTTCGCGGTTTTGTCAGAGGACTTAACCAGCGAATTCGTAATGAAGTTAAGAGGCATGCGCCTAAATCCCTTGAAGAGGCGATTAAGGTCGCACAGATTTATGAGGACAATTCACGTTTGGATGTCCCGCAGGAAAGCAGTTATTCCCAGAAGAATAACTTTAAGCGTAAGGGCAAAGGGACTAGATCTAATGAAAGAGTGTCTAAAAAACCTCGTGTTTTTAGACACATCCTTTCTCCAGAAGATCATGATAAAGCGCAAAAAGAAAACTTGTGCTTTAAATGTCTCAAGCCTGGACATCGAAGCCGTGCCTGTCCAGTCGGAAGAGAAAGTAAGGGAAAGGGTAAGCAGCAAATCCATCTGATTCAATCTTTGAACTTGGATGCAAATTCAAGTGCAAAGAGGGTTCAGATTATGCACTGCGACAGTACCCATTCATGTCAAATCTCCAAAAACATGTGGCAACCTCAAGAGTTTGGTCCACATGATTTGGTCAAGTTGCATGGATCAGTAAAAGGGCACACCATCCGGATAATGGTGGATGACTCTGCTACGCATAATTTTATCAATTATGCGTTAGTTAAAAAACTGGCTCTTCCTCAGGAACCATCTCCTCATAAATACATTGTCTCCATGATGCACGGTCAAGACACCCGTGTTTGGGACACAATGATATGTAATTTGGAACTAGAAATCCAAGGATTTAAAGACACCTTGGACTTCCAAATAATGAATATGGATCGGGTAGATCTCGTTTTAGGGAGAGAGTGGCTATGGAGTCTAGGACCTTCATTGACCAGGTGTTATTTTACAAATACTTTGGAATTCCAGCGTGACGGTGTAGTGTATAAAATCAAGGGTGAGCATGATGTTCCAAGTATCCCTTTGATATCATACACTGAACTTCAGAAACTTGTCAATAAAGAAGCCAGGACTCAAGCTTTTCTTTTTCTTGGCACCGATGTAATCAATTCTGATAATATAAATCAAGTTTCTTATGTCTTGTCCTTTATTCCTCGAGAAGTTTATGTTAAATTTAACAATCTAATGAAGGAATTTAAAGATGTGTTCCCTAAGGAACTCCCCTACGGCTTGCCACCCTCTCGTGGAAACATCGATCACAGTATAGATCTGTTTCCGAGTACCAAGCCAAAATCTCAAAACCCATACCGCCTCCCCTATGTCCAGAATCAGGAGGTGGAAAATCAAATCCAAGAGTATTTGGATAAAGGATTTATCCGCCCAAGCCAGTCTCCATGGGCAGCACCCATCCTTCTAGTGAAAAAGAAAGATGGAACTATGAGGCTGTGTGTAGATTATAGGGCGTTAAACAATCTTACGATAAAGAACAAGTATCCCATGCCACTAGTCGAAGATCTTTTCGATAGTTTAAAGGGGGCTACAGTCTTTTCTAAGATTGATTTACGCCAAGGTTATCATCAGATCAGAATCAAAGATGATGATATTCCTAAAACAGCCTTTCGAACAAAGTTTGGTCACTACGAGTTTTTAGTGATGCCGTTCGGGTTGACAAACGCACCCGCAACATTTATGACTTTGATGAATCAAGTGCTTAAGCCGTATTTGGGAAAATTTGTTGTAGATTTTCTCGATGATATTCTGATCTACAGTAAAGATCATGAAAATCACTTAGAACACTTGAAAAAAGTTTTTCAACTTCTTCACGTTAATAAACTTTACGGTAAAGAGTCAAAATGTGAATTCTTTACCCCAGAAGTAAAGTATTTAGGTCATATTATTTCCGCGGAAGGAATCAAAGTTGACCCGGAAAAGGTCCAAGCGATTCTTGAATGGCCTGAGCCCAAGACGGTTCGAGAACTACAAAGTTTTCTCGGATTGGCAGGATATTATCGGAAGTTTGTGGCTAGATATGCCAAGATTGCAGTACCTTTGACGGATCAACTCAAAGGGAAGCATCAAAAGTTAAATTGGAAAGAAGAGCAAGCAAAGAGTTTTCAAGAACTTAAACTTGCTTTAGCATCAGCCCCGGTTCTACAGATCATAGATCCGAACAAGCCTTTCCAATTAGAGACAGATGCAAGTTCATCTGCAGTAGGAGCAGTACTAAGCCAAGATGGTCGACCAATAGCTTTCGAGAGTAGAAAGCTAAGTCCTGCTCAGCAAAACTATTCTACCTATGAGCGAGAGATGTTCGCTATTATAAATGCTCTAAAGAAATGGCGCCATTATCTATATGGATCAAAGCTGACCATAGTTTTTGATCAAGAGAGCATAAAGTGGTTTGCAAATCAACCTGATCTTAGAGGTAGAAAAGCAAGATGGGCTGAACAGTTGCAAGAGTTCGATTATGAGCTCAGGTACAGAAAAGGAAAGTTCAATGCAGTGGCAGACGCCTTAAGTCGGATGCCTATGTTGAACAATCTAAGTTTTGTACAAATTCAAAGTGAATTTATTTCAACTTTGAAAGGAAGCTGCAAAGAGGATCCAAGCTTCAGTCAAGCATGGAAAGCAGCTGAACAAGATAAACAAACTGAAGCAAGTACTTCTGAGAGAAAGTTTAAACACTATTCTCTCCAAGATGAATATTTGCTTTATAAAGGTAAGGTTTGTGTCCCAAGTATAGTGGACATACAAAATCAAGTACTTTTCGAATGCCATGATGCTCCAAGTGCAGGACATCCTGGTATTAACCGAACCTATGAGTTAGTGAAAAGACATTTTTATTGGCCTAGTTTGCATCGAGATGTGCAAAACTATGTGTCTAAGTGCCATAAATGTCAAGTAAATAAGTTTGAACGACTTAAAGTTGGAGGATTGCTGCATCCTTTGGAAATTCCCAAAGGAAAGTGGGAAAGCATTTCCGTGGATTTCATTTCTGGATTACCCCGCACTCAGAAGGGCTTTGATTCAGTCTGGGTTGTAGTTGATCGATTGACTAAACTTGCTCAGTTTATACCAGTCAAGACTACTTATAAGACTCCAGAACTTGCAAAAATATTTGTAAATCAACTTTATAGACTCTATGGTCTTCCAGTAGACATAGTTTCTGATAGAGATGCTCGATTTACAAGTCATTTTTGGTGAGCAGTCTTTAGTAGACTTGAAACTAAACTAAGTTTAAGTACAGCTGAACATCCCCAGACGGATGGACAGACAGAGAAAGTCAATCAGATTTTGGAAGACATACTTAGAGCTTATGTTACTTCCAAACAGACTGATTGGGAAGATTATCTTCCTTTAGCTGAGTTTGCCTATAACAGTGCCGAAAATTCATCAACTGAATTTAGTCCATTCATGTTGATGTACGGTTTCCAGCCTAGGTCTCCTTATGCAGTGGGACTTCATAATGAACGAGTTCAAGCAGCTCAAGAGTTCCTTCAAGACATGAACTTTAAGCTTAAATTAGCTAAAGAAAATTTAAAGAAAGCTCAAAATCGTGCAAAGGCTTATGCCGATCCAAAGCGAAGAGATGTTACTTTTCAGGTTGGCGATCAAGTTTATCTTCGTATTCCTGAAAGATCGGAAAAGTTCAAGACTGGTCAATGCGCCAAGTTGTCGCCTAGATATTGCGGTCCTTTTCCAATCACCAAGAAAGTTGGTTTGTGGGCTTATGAATTACAACTTCCAGATGATAGTTGGATTCATCCAGTGTTCCATGTTAGTCGACTTAGGAAGAGTCTAACAGATTCAGATAATCTAGTTGGACATCAGATCATACTTCCTATTCCAGTAAATGAAACAGTTCCTCATGAACCTGAAAGGATACTTCGCACCCGAGATAAACGTACAAGAAGTCACTTGTATGAAGAGTGCTTAGTAAAATGGAAGGATGGAACTGAAGAAAATTCAACATGGGAAAAAGTTTCCACAATCCAACGACGTTTTCCAGCTTTCAAGTTTTAAGTTGGTCCCAAATAAAGAAGGTTTTCTACTTTCAAGTTTTAAGTAGATAAACCAATCATGTTCTTCAAGATCTAGAATATGATAAGTTTTTTTACTTTCAAGTTCTAAGTAAATAACCTGTTTGAATGAATGCATGTTCTTCAAGTTTTAGAACATGAGGCTCGGGGGTTGCCTACAGTATATATAGCTCTAATTTTCGAGGACGAAAATATTTTCCAAGGGGGGAAGAATGTAATAAAGTAAGTCTATGATCCAAGGATCTGGCCGGTTCAGACAGATCTGAAATCGGACACCGTTTGGTCATCCGTGTGTATGACCAAAGATCTCGAGTTTAGACTTACTAGGAGGTCTTGTGCTCTTGTGAACAAGTGATCCACTTAGCTTAGTGGTTAAGTCTCAAGGATGTGAAGGAGGAGGTCTTGGGTTCAATCCCCATGGGGTACATGGGAAGAGTATTTTGCCCAAAGAGCTCTAGAACCTTCTAGAAGCATCCACTGAGACACTTGGCGCACATGTAGTTACATGGTTGACACTTGGATGATTAGCATTCACCTGCCCAAGAAGGTAGTCCCCTGGAGAGAGCTATATATAGAGGCATTTGGTTGGGAGGAGAGTCATTCATTCATGAGTATTTCCAGTCGCTACGCTGTTGCAGCAGCATATGCACAGGGGAATGTATGGCCCCCCAATTAAAATTTTTGGTTTTAGTCTAAAGTCACTACAGGACAAAACAGGGAGTTGTTGGCTGCCACTTGTGAAGACAATCTTGGGACATCAAAGTGAGCACCAAGATATTATTGCAGTTAGGAGCGTACGTGATCGACACACTAAAATCAAGGCAAGGACTATTCTTGGGCATGCTAGAGTAAGCAAGAGAAGCATAGTCTAAGTGAAGCAAGGGAGAGAAGTGCAAGAGACACCAGAGTGCGACGCAGAGAAGTGGAGTTGAAGGAGTGCATGGAGAGTGACTAAGGGATTGTGCAGAGAGTGCTAAGCTAGTCCCCTAAGGATCTCAAGGTCTCCTTGCAGTGTGCGCGTGCCGACAAAAGGTATTCATTCCTCCCCCTTAGTGGAAGTTTGGTGCAAGGTGTGCACAAGGATAAGCTTGAAGCAGGTGGAGGTCTGGTGCAAAGGAGGCTGGTGGCAAGAAGACTTTGGGGTATTTGGTATTTTATCATTGAGCACTCTGTGGGATTGTGCACAGAAGTATTGGTTTGTATTGTGCTTTAAACATTGTAATTGTCTTACTGTAATCAATCGGAAGAAGCTTCCAAGGTGTATTTCCTCTCCTGGTCTTTTCCTTTTCTCCTACAAACCCTCAAACTCCTTCTTGTCTAAGAATCCCCCAACAAGATGGCATAAACGTAACCAAAACATCCGTCATAGACATCGTTCATCCTTCAAAACATGTGTGTACATACCATTGATATACCCATTTGTACACATCAGTACTTGGACCCATAGGTCCATTGATATGCATGTCGATGTAGAAAAAGAAGTTTTGTGTGCTTTTCAGCAAGTTTTTGCATCAGATTTCAGTGTAGAAAATTCCACAACAACAACGTCCACCTATTTACCACAATTTTTGTATTTCCATAATAAAAGCATGAAGTATGTGATTCGAGTGATGGTTAGGAAGGCCACAAGCATGGCACTAGCTCTATGATATAGAGCATAGATCCCTTAGTTAAGAGTGGTTGGGGTACCCAATACATATATGTATGTTGGGATCTATAGAGAGGTACTTAGACTCAATCTTGGTACCTAGGAACAAGTTAGTTTGGAATAAGGAAGGGATATCCACTGTCATATATTGTCAAATATTGACTAGAACCAAACTAACTAGTTCGAGGATATGGGACTCATTTGAGTCCACCGACATGAGTTTAGGATATGGGATTAATTAGAGTCTGCTTATATATTCCATCACATATATAAGGAATATATATTAGATTTAGTGTAGGTATGACACCATGAATTGGAAGAAGGTTCCATTGGTATGGGACCATTTTTGAGCACTCTTCTTCTATGAACAGAGAGAAAATGACTCATCATTCATGGCAGCATGTCCCCCTAGATCAGAGGAGAGCTCTTAGTAGACATTTCCTTAGGATTGGAGTTATCCTTCATAGTTTAGGGAAGATTTATTCTTCCAGTAGAGAATGTGATAGGTGATTTTATCACCATTGCTATCACATACTCATTTTGAGTTTTTCACGAAGGATAATTCCATTAGTTTGATTGGATCGTATAGATCCACTCATTACCAATGGTAGTGTATCTCTTGTGAATAGCATTGTACACATGGAGAGATACTATCATGGGATTCAAAGTATTCAAAACATAAACCCCTCTTTTCTCCAATAGTTACCAAATATGAGACAATTAAGAACTAGCTAAAGAATGAAACCTTGAGGGCAACTCAGAATAAAAAAGGTAAGGTTAGGTTTATTGTTACACAAAAACTAGATAATAACTCGAATCCCCATTACAACAAGATCAAATGAAATGTTGGAGTAAACAACTTTCATTAAAGTATCTTTACGATACTCAACAAAGATCAAATAAAAAAATATAAGCCTGCAGGTAGGATTTTGTCATCTTTTTTTATCATTTTTTGGGGGTTTTATTAGGGAATCAGAGACTCTCATTGTCTTCTTGGATTTGGAGGAACCCTAAGGATGAGTTTCAGACTCTTCATATTGAGTCATAGGCACATCATCAAAGTTATCTTTGGATTTGGAGGAACCTAAGGATGAGTTTGGGGTGCTTCATATCGAGTCATTGTCACATTTTGAGAGCCATCTCTGTGATTTTGAAGCTCCTTGATTTCTATCTGGTCACTTTTATTAAGTTGTTCTTCAAAGATCTCATCCCCACTTGTTTTTTTATTAGTATCCTCCTCATCAGAAGAGGAGCAAGCTGAAGTATTAAGGTTACCTAGCTTGAAGCGTGAATGTTTGTTCTTATATTTGATTTGAATCCATTCATTTTCTTGTTTCTCTTTGATGCTTTCCGACTCTTTGTTTACGTCTCTACCAATCTCAGGGATGATGTTTGAATATGAGATCTCCTTACTAGTTTCCATCCCATCATTGTCCTGCATTGTATCGGTCTCGTTTAGAGGATTAAAAACGTTTTCAAGCAAAACATAAAAAAAGTTAACACATTAGGATTTTTCCTTTTCATTGTTATATTATTAAAGTTTTTGAAGGAAACTAGAGTATTCCTTATGATCCATTTTCCCTCTCAAAGGACTTGCATAACACTATTCATATCATCGAAGAAAAAAAAAAGGAAGTAACTATTTAAAAGGTATTGGACATTTTTAACTCTTAGGACTCTACTTTCCCATTTGGTTCTCATCCATAACTTCAACATTTCATGTTCTGGATGAGGACCGTGACATAGACCAATAAGAACCTTATCATTGACTACTCCAATCTATCAAAAGTGTGTTATCGTCTACTTCATTGCAGTCAGGTCCAATATCTATTTAATTGGGCATTATCCATATCTTTGCCTTTATTTCTCTCTATAGCACACCTATGAGGGATAGAGTTGTTACCATAAAGTTGAATAGCGGGTTGTTATTGATTAAAGACCTCCTAGTTGCTTCAACAAATGAAATAATCCTCCTAGGAGTGACCAGTTATGCTTTTTGAAGTCATCACGTTTTGAGTGTATCTCTCTTTGAGTGCCTTATGTAAGGCAATGGCTCCCCCCAAAGGGGAGACCACAAGCTCCCTTTCTAAGCCTCTATGCAAGCTCCCTTAGTGTACAATAGGGAAAGGAAGATGGTCCACTGTAGCTTTGCTCCTAAGATGCTCGAGATGTTGAAAATCAAGTCTCAACCATGCAAACGGACTCATCCATGAGTTTTGCAAGCGGACCAACTCAAAGTCGTCGAATCAAGTTAGAAGCTCCAGCAAACTCAATCAAATTCAGATCTCATCAATCACCCACCATAAAGTGCACATACACAGATTGGTGGGTGGTTAGCTACATTGTAAGAAAAATAAAACTCTATATAATCACCATCCCGCCTTTGTTTCTTGAGTTGTATGCATTCTAAGAGTTTCCCACTTAATTTAAATTTAGTGAAGTGATAAACTCCACGGACTCATTGTTTAATTGGTTGTTGATGTACATTCTTGAAAGTTTCTCTACTTCATCTAACGCGCATACACGTAAAAGAATTATGCAAGTTCCGGTGTAATATGTGAATACAAGGTTGGAGTACCTTCCACTGCCTTGTGTGAAACGACCCATAACTATAGTTGAAACATAGGAAGATTTTTTTCTGTGCCCCATGAGTTCGTGACTTCGTAACTCAATGCACATCCTGTACAATGGTACGTGTCACTCAATGCCTTCTTTCTGTTGAACACAGGGGCTTGGACGTTGCGAGATTCGTGGCCCGTGGGCGCGTCGACTGGGGTATAGACTGTATAGACACGGCAGCTAGTAGGGACAAGCTGTTGACTATGGACGCTCAACTTCCGAGAGACCAAGACCTTCATGAGTGCATGGCGTGCCAATCCATGGACGAGTGCTGTAACTCCTGGTGCCTGCGACAAGATTTAAAGGAGCTCAAGGTCCCCTTCTTCAGACGGACGCTTCTGGACAGAGGTGCTGAGTCTTATCAATCAAGCGCATCCATCGGTAGGCATGGTTGGGCCTATCTGCAAGCTCAGTAGATGGAGCGGCAGCAAAAGGCAAGGAAACAGGTACATATTGTGTGTCGTGACTTTACTGTCACTATCCATTGCTGCTTTGGTAATCTTCTCTGCGGGCTTCTCTACAAACAAGCGGCCCAAGGCCCTCTACCTCGTAGGGTTAATTATTTCCAATGTTTTAGTTTCCATATTTATGGTATGTCTTCCACTGGCCCACAAGATGAAAGCTAAAGAGGATGTGAAGCTGGCTCTTGATGCCAAAGAACACGAGTTGGATGCTGACACAGAGTTTCTCAAAACTCTAACTGGACTCCCGACCCGCTTTACCTTCAAGGAGCTCGAATCTGCAACAGCGAACTTCGGCCTAAAACTTGGACGTGGTGGCTTTGGATCAGTGTATGAAGGCATCCTTTCTGATGGTTGTAAGGTTGCAGTCAAACGTTTAGAACGAGAGGGCCATGGACAGAAAGAGTTCTGTGCAGAAGTAGCGACTATTTCCCGAGTTCGGCATTTAAATCTTGTTTTCTTGAAGGGCTTCTGTGTAGAAGGTGCTGAGAGATTGCTTGTATATGAGTACATGTCCGGAGGTTCCCTTGACAGGTGGATCTTTCAAGACAAGATATCTGCATCAGATTCAGTACCAGCAAAGTTTATTGTGTTGAGCTGGAAGACACGTTTCGATATTGCCCTTGATATTGCAAGGGGTTTAACCTATCTACATGAAGAGTGTGAGGAGAAGATCCTACATCTTGATATCAAACCACAGAACATTCTTTTAGATACCAAATTCCATGCAAAACTCTCAGATTTTGGACTGTCACGGAGTATGGACAGAGCACAAAGCCGAGTTTTGACAACAATGCGAGGCACTCCAGGATATCTTGCACCTGAATGGTTCAATGATGAAGGAATAGATATCAAAGCAGACGTATATGGCTATGGTATGGTGTTGCTTGAGCTTGTAAGTGGGCGCAGGAGTGTTGATCAATCACAGTCGAATCCAGAGAACTGGTATCTACCCACAATGGCATTCAAGAAGGTGCAAAATAAGGCTGCACTTGAATTAGTGGATCCTATGTTGATTGGAACTCTTGATGCTGCTGATTGTCATCAAATTGTAATGTCTGTCAACATTGCACTGTGGTGTATACAAGATAAAGTAAGTTTAAGGCCAAAGATGAGCACTGTCGTGCAAATGCTGGACGGTAGTACTTCGGTGGAGGATCCACCCTGTTCAAGCATGCTCATGTCAAAGCAACGCTTGCCTCTTTCTTCTGTGTCAAATATCACAGTTATCGATGCAGAAACAATAAGCATACCAAGGTAGCAGATGTAGCACTACAGAAAACTATGCACTGGATTTAGATTTCTTGCATAGTAGAAATTTGATTACATACTTCCGTGCACAGCATTTTGTATCAATCGCCAGATAATATATGTCCAAAGTTTTTAGATGCCACTGCTGTGGTCAAGGATTACAGATTACAATCTCTGTAAATCTGTGAAACTGTTTATATTTATAAGATTTATTATGCGGACCAGATGTATGTATATGCAATGAGCATAGAATAATGTTCATGCTGCTAATGGGAACATTCAAGTCATCTGCTTTTATTCTTAGTGAAACTTAAATCGTGACCTATATTCAGTAAGTTGTGCATATATTGTAGTTGTTTGCGAAATACAGACATGACTTGACCTCTCTCCTGGAATCTTTTTGACAGAAAAGGAAAGAGAGTAAAATTATACAGAAAGAATGTTACATCATCACCTCAGTGTGAGGGAAACACAGATAAGACCATGCTGAACGAAGGCGCACAGTATATCTACAGGACAGACTCTCAACTAGGAGGGTCTCCTTAAGGATTTGAGAAAAAGTCATATCCTTAGAGAGGGCTGATCTAGCAGACAGTAAACATTGAAGACCAATCCTTCTCATGGGAAATATGCAAGGAAAATAAAAGTTCTTGATTCCTTTGTTGAACACTTTGATTTCTGGATTTCTAGATATGCCAAAGAAGTTTAACTCCTCCATAGCTATTAAAGAGGCAAGGCAGATCTGAAGCAAGTGCAAGTTAAATTCCTTGACACCCAGCTGATGAGGAGCAATGATATGGTTGCAGGCTTTTGGTATCCCAGAAAGTTCTAGACGGTCTCCTGGATTTTAATAGTAGGTCTTCTTATCTCTTAGTTTCAGCACTTCTGTTCACTTTCCTACTCGATGGTGTTGCTTTTGGAATTGGAGTCAGATCTTTTCATATGCCCTTCATAACGGATATAATCCTTCATTTTTGTCTTCTGGCATTGTTTTATGAATTGTTGATCTGGAGTTCATTTTTTTCAAATAGCTATTTAATTTTGGGATATTGAGCAAAGAACCAGATTTCTGTATTTAAAGAAATCACATGAAAGAGACTGCTGAAGATCTTCTTTATTTCATCCAGTGCCTATCTTGATGCTTGCAATGTCAATGATGCACATATTTGGAGAGCATGATCAGAGCAATCAGAAGAATTGTGTTTGCGGAAGTATAAAAACGCCCTCATCAGATCAAGAAAATTGGTATGGTTAAAATTTCAAGAAAAATAATAGAACCAAGATATTGCCACTTTCATTTAACGCCAGTTATGCAAATGGACATTGTAAGCTTTTTTATTTTCTTACTAAATTTTGAAAAACCATGAGGATTGGTGCATTTTTTTCAGAAGACATTATACGATATTAAAGAGGTTAAACATAAATACGTTTTGTAAACTTATTTCAGATTTCTTTTAGGGGGGGCTTAGATAAGCAAGAAATTTAGTCTCATTATTTACTTCTGATATATAAGGATGCAATTTTTCTATGCTCGTTTCCAATGTATCCATTGAGATGTCATAAACATCATCAAAACATTCATCTTAGACATTGTTTATCTGCCAAAACATGTGTCTACATAACATTGATATACCCATTTGTACACATCGGTACTTGCACCCATAGGTCCATTGATATGCATGTCGATGTAGAAAAAGAAGTATTGTGTGCTTTTAAGCAAGTTTGCATCAGATTTCAGTGTAGAAAATTTCACAACAACAACGTCCACCTATTTACCACAATTTTTTGCATTTCCGCAATAAAAGCATGAAGTATATCACTAAGAAGTTGCGATACACCACAAGGGTGACATGTTCAAAACTCCACCCTTGTGAGACTATGAGTGATCCATAGTACTTGGAAGTTATAAGGTCCCCATTATGAGGAGATGCCATATGAGAGATCATACATTTGTGGAATTTGAACTTCCAATTTAGATGAGGTCTATGTGTGACCATTGATGATTGTAGATGATCTTTGCCAACCTAGCCATTATGTTAAAGAAGGCATTAGCTTTAGATCTAATACATAAACATTCAAGGTGAAGTTAAGATTGTGTGGCATCACAAGGTTTCCCCAAAAAACCTTAATTGGGGGGAGGAGGGGAGGGCTTGCCCCCTAGTAAGGGTCCAAGGGATGTAGCCCCCTAACTTGACGGGTTGATATACTAGGATCTCAGATCATGGGTGTATTATAGATAGAATGTTTTACGACTATTTTGATACCATCGATCATGTGAATGATAGCTATAAGCATGGCCTTCACATATGTTGAAGCACTAGATATCATCTTGATGCTTAGGCCCTTATCATAGGAATAATGATGTGCTCTTTTTCATTTACATTATTTATCACTTTATAATTTGTAGTAGTCCCCATACTGAGTCTTATTTTCACCTCTTTGCATCCCCGTCATTATGCATAAGAAGTCTTACTCCAACATCTCTAGATACCTACAATTATGCATAATAATATTTATTCCTACCTCTCTAATATCTCTACGCCTATCATTATCCATCTACACCCCTCTTTCCTCTATCCTCTAATATTTTTTCCATATGAAGTTTCATCTCTATTTCATTCTATGAAAAATGCCAACCATTTTGGGGTCATCCTCTTAATAAGCTTACAAAACTCCTAAGATGATGCTTTGATTTACCCAAAAAAGGAGATCAATGATCCTCAACCATTTTGGGGTCATCCTCTTAATAAGCTTACAAAACTCCTAAGATGATGCTTTGATTTACCCTAAAAAGGAGATCAATGATCCTCACCTAGGTCAGCTAAGAAACTAGATATGTTGTTATGAGATGACAACCAAGAGGAAGGGCTTCTCCTTTTTCTCCCCTTGTCATTTTATGTTTCTTATCTACCTCTCTTTAGGTGCATTTTACCCCCCCCCCCCCCTCCCCGCCCTTAATAAGGACCCACTTGTATCGAGCCAAGGAATAACACAACTATCATGAGGCACTCCATCATAAGTTGACCCAATACATGGGACATAGGAGACTAATTGGTGGACCATTCTAGGCAAAGCAGCTAATGGGCTACTCTATAGAGAAATCAACAAGTATCCTAAGCAAGACTTCACAAGGAATACATGTCAAATGGAGATGGCAAATGTGCAGTAGGAGGATGTCACGATATAGCTATACTCAATCAATCTGGGAAGAATAAATCCAATCTAATAGCAATCAGAGGTTGTAAGTAGATGCAATGGGCATGCCTCTTTTCCAGATCCCCAAATATTTAACCACCAATGCATATGATCATACTATAGTGCACATGATCAATAACCAAAACCATGACATGATCAACGATCAAGATCAAGGGCAACCAACATCATGGTCATGGTACTTAGGGGGTGATCGATGATCATGATCATGGTGACCACAAATGATAGTCGATCATGATCATGGTACTCCATCATCATGTCCAAGTTGAAGGTCATTCTCATAGTTGATTAAGTAAACATAGTCAGTAAGAAAAATGCTCCTATCTCTCCTTGTTAGTCAACCAAGTCAACTGCACCAAAAGAAAAGCTAAAAAAAATATCTACAAAGTTTGATAGGCGAAATTGCAAAAACATCACTTGTAATACTATGAAGAGAAAAAAGGTTTCATACTATTCAGGATTACAAGTAGTCTACACAAAATCGATCTTGAAATCACCGAGAAATACCTCAAATGCTTAGCCCCTCAAGGTAGAAAACATATTTGAAAGCAAGAATTAAGTGCCACAAGCCAAGAAACATGAAAAAGCACTCAAGAAGATGGGAAGAAAGCTTACACATGAAATTTGAAAGGCGACGAGCTCTCTCACTCATGTAAGGTATTCTGAGACATGTGTAGTAGCATGATGGAGGACTTACCAATTTTACACCATGGAGAGGCAATGAGAGATGGAGAGAGAGAGAGAGAGAGAGAGAGAGAGAGAGAGAGAGAGAGAGAGAGAGAGAGAGAGAGAGAGAGAGAGAGAGAGAGAGAGAGAGAGAGAGAGAGAGAGAGAGAGAGAGAGAGAGAGAGAGAGAAGAACACTATTGTATGCACAATTAGCAAAAATGAATGAGGAGATAAAGTAGAAAGATAGACATGTATCCTCCTTCTATAAATGCACAAATGGAACTATGAAAGTGTGCCTTGGATTACAGATAACAAGTATGTCTCTTTTATTGGAGCAAGACAATCATAAATTGATGATTACAAAGAGGATTCAAGAATGAAGAATGAAGAAAAGGAGAAAATATAAAGCATAAAGTGAAGAGAAAATTCAGAAGAGATGGTTTTGCAAACTCATGTATATTAATTTTGTAAATAGCTCATATACACTTTGTAACAGTGATGAATCTTGATATATACACCTATATATTGTTGGAGTTAGACATCTGGGGAAGCACACGAATAGCACAAGGAAGAAGAAGAAGCTTGGAGCACAACACACAATACTGAATGTATTACCACTAGAATGTACAAAGATAAGTAGCCCGTTAGGGCTATAGGCATATATACAAGCCGGGGGAAAAAAACCTCCTAAAGAGGGAAAAAAGCACCCCGGTGGTCCTAGTGTGTTCACACACATCACTACTTAAATATATCAACAAATCCCCCTTGGGAGTGATACGGTGAACAAGGAGTTGGCACTCATATATAAGGAAGTGCCAAGCTATATGGAAATCACTCCACAAAAGGAAGTAAGCCCAAAGCTTTGCAGAAAGCTTCCAACTTCTCCCTAGGTAGAGTGTTAGAGGCATTTTTTGGAGAAATTATTTGTAATTTGTCAAAATTTGTAGAAATATTTATACAAATGATGTAAAATTGAGGAAGAGTCTTCCTCATGTAAAGTAGGATCATATGTATTTTTCTTAGAACTTTTGGAAGCTCTTTGATAGCATATTTTTAGATTAGAAGGTGGAAAGGACCAAAATTTCAAGTGTGAAAAGGGACACTTGAAAAAGTATAAAAGATAATTTCTTCTATTTTGAAGAGGTTGGTTGTATTATTTTAATGCTATCGAAGTAGTGAGAAGAGATTTCTTGCAGAAAATCGTGTTTCTCCTTTCATGATCAATTTCTTGATTTGTTGAGTCTTCTCATTGTGTAATCCATGGAATTTGTGAGCTTTCCTTGACTACTTCTGAGTGACATGAATGAAGATAGGTGAATCTTATTGTATTGAGCAAGATAAAACAGAAGAACAAAGCTGGAAAAAGAAATTTTCAGTTTTTATAGAATCGCAATTGTCTCGTCTGTGTGATACAGGTACTGTTTTGGAAATTTGACTTCATATTTCTATTAGGCACAAAGATCATTAAAAATGCTGTTGGAGAACTCAAGATAATCAAAACCCTAGTTATTTCCTTTCTTCTTCACAAATCTCTTAGAAAAACAGTCATTTCAACTTTTATTCTTGGATTCCATTATTCCTTTCTTCTTCACAAATCTCTTAGAAAAACAGTCATTTCAACTTTTATTCTTGGATTCCATTAACTAGAAGGGGCTGTGGTCTTTGCATACTTCCCGAATTGACAATTTAAAGATGTGTAGTTGATCTTTTGTGCTATAATGATTGGAGAGGACAACTCCAAGGTTAACAACAAACATTTTTTGGCGCCATTGCCAGTGAACAAAGCAAAAGCTTCATTGAAGTCTTGGACCTTGTTGGATCTTCCATTGTTGATGGTATTTGAACACATTGGAAAGGTACTACTCTATAATCAAGTAAGGAAAATTGGAAAGGTAGGTTATTTTGGCTTGTCTTTTGGGAAAAGGAAGCATGAATTAACCTTTTGAGATAAAGAAGTTTGTGAAACTTATGCAAATTGGTAATTGCTCATACTTTTTAAGAGTAAAGTGCAGGTGTGTGAAAAAAAATGAATTAATTTGCTGAAGGAAAAGTAAAATGTGATTATCTTTGCATAAGTAGATTGCTTTTTGATAAATTACCAAGCAAAATTTGTCAAATCTTGGAAAAGATGACATAGTTGCAACGAGGAAAGTGCTATGTGCAAATTGATTGTTCCATTTGCTTATCCAAAGTGAAGTAATAGTCTTTAGGAAAGATTGATTAATCATTTGAAAAAAATAAGTGTTGAGTTTATCTTTGCATGAATTGATACTTGTACTTCTTAACACATATTTTCTTGAAAAACTCTACTTCCAAACTGTTAGATTGCAAGCATAAAGAGTATAGCCAATCATGAGATAAAATAATGGATCTTGAAACAAGAAAACCCTAAGTGAAGTGTTTTTCCTTGATTTAGGGATTAAAATACTAAAAAGAAAAAATTCATAAAATCTATTAAAAATCCAAACAAATTTCTTTTTACTAAGGAAGTTTTGCAGGAGGTTTGGTATTGAATGGGGGAAGAGGAAAAGAGAAAAAATTCAAAAATTGAAAGAAAAACAATATATATATATATATATATATATATAGAGTAAAGTTGTTGTCTATTTTTTTCAAATTTTAATCTCTTTGAATGAGTTGGGTGGTGTATAATTGCAGGTGAAAATTGATCTGGAGTTGGTGAAGAACAGTGAAGAAGACCAAGAGGGAAGAAAAGTAAAAAGTTGTCAAAAGCAGAAGAAGACTTGAAGGAAGAAATGATTTTAAAAACTAGAAAAACACAAGTCTTGGAAGAAGTGGAAGCTACAGATGCTATAAAAGACAAAATCTCAGGAGCCTATAGAACATGTAAACACAAAGAAATAGAAAAAGAACAAAAAATTGAAAAAAAAAAAAGAGGACCAACAATTTGATGTACGTTCAAACTTCAAGACCTATGAAGTAGAAGATAGATTACTTTTAAAAATGAAACCAAAAAGGGATAAGAAAAAGGGGGAGGCATATGACAATGAGGAACATACTAAGAAAGTGTCGATCACTCAAGAAGAGGAGGAAGATAGGCACATTGTCATTGCTTATGACATGAAAAATCAAGAGGAGGAAGCATTGAAGCAATTGGCCAAAACCTATAGGGATGTGTTTGCTTACAGTTATAAGGATTTGAAAGGAATTGATCCTACAATTTGTGAACATAAGATTCCTATTACTCCTGATGCAAAACCTAGCAAACAAAGACACTATACATTTAATGACAAATACTCTGCTAAAATAAAGGAAGAAATTGACGAACTGTTGGTTGCCAATTTCATCTATGAAATTGAGTACATTGAGTGGATATCTCCTATAGTTGTGGTACCTAAAAGAATGGGAATCTCAGGGTATGTATTAATTTGAAAAAAGTTAATGCAGCAACTATAAGAGATAGCTATCCATTACCAATAACAGACCATCTCTTGGAAAGAGTCGCAGGTAAGGAGGTCTATAGTTTTTTGGATGGTTTTTCAGGATATAACCAGGTGCCAATAGCTTTGGAAGACCAACATAAAACTGCTTTTTCCACAGAATGGGGAATTTATGCATCTAGGGTTATGCCTTTTGGGTTAACCAATGCTCCAGCAACCTTTCAAAGGTTAATGTGCCACATATTCAAAGAATTTCTTAGAAACATAATGGAAATCTATGTTGATGATCTTTGCACTTTTTCATTAAAAAGACAAGATCATTTGAAAGATCTAGAAAATATATTCAAGAAATGTAGAACATATAGAGTGTGTTTAAATCCTGAGAAATGTATGTTCTTTGTGAGGCAAGGGAGAATGCTCGGTCACATAGTTTTTAAAAATGGAATTTCAACTGATGAAAGGAAAATTAAAGCCATAGTGGATCTACCAAAACCAACAAATGTAAAAGAACTTCAAACTTTCATGGGACACTCTGGATATTATAGAGAATTCGTGTACAAATTTGCAGATATTGCAAAGCCTCTGTATGCATTAATTACAAAATTTGAGTGGACCACAGAATGTGACCAAGCCTTTGAGATTTTAAAAACTTTCCTGGTGACCCTACCTATTTTAAAAACCCCACAGTGGGATCAAATTTTTCATGTTCATGTTGATGCTTCAAATTTTGCTTTGGGATGTGTTTTGGCACAACCAATAGAAGGAAGAAAATTAGACTTTCCAATTGCTTGTGCTAGTAGGCAATTGAATTCAGCAGAAAGAAATTATACAACCACTGAAAGGGAAGGATTGGGAATGATATTTGCTGTAAAAAAGTATAGACATTATCTTCTAGCCAACAAGTTTAAATTTTTTGTGGATCACCAAGCCTTACTCTACTTGGTAAACAAACCATGCCACACAGGTACGATAATCAGATGGTTCCTACTATTGATGGAATTTGAGTTCGAGGTAGTGGTCCGACAACGGAAAACTCATTTAAGAGCTGATCATTTGTCCAGGATACAAAATAAAGAGCCAAACTCACCCTTGGATGATGAGCTACCAGATGCATATCTATTCAAAATAGAAAGTATTCCTGATTGTAGCAATGACTTTGGTACCGTTGCTAACCATGGGACCTTGTAGAACACATGAAAACAACACACATTTGAAATTACAAAGTAGGAACTTTGTATTACTAGTTGGGCACTTATACCATATAAATCATATTGGTATACTGGAATATTGTACTCCAGAAGATGAGCAGCAAGAATATCTAAGGAAAGCTCATTGTTGGAATCCATGTACTCATGCTTCCATGATGGTTACTTTAAATAATCTCAATAGAATGGGGGTACATTGGCCTACAAAGAGTCAAGATGTGGAGAAATATGTTTCTAACTGTTTTAAATGTCAATCTTTGCAAAATTCAAAAATTACAACCTTGTACTGGTTCCAGAAAAATCCAGATTGGAGTGCAAATATAGTTGAGGAGTTAAGAAGTAACAAACCATTAGAGCCAGTAAAAGTTGGTGTAGACTCTAGAAATTTACAGACAATCTCTGGGGAGTATCAATTGGTAGGAGACTAATTGTACAAGAAAGAAATGGATGGATATCTAAGAATATGTGTTCCTGAAGAGAAATATATGGAAATGTTAGAGATGGCACATTCAAGAGTAGCAGGAGGTCATTTTTCAAGTGAAAGAACCGCTAAACTTATTTCATATTCTGGTTTTTGGTGCCCAACTCTCTTTCCTGATTCAAGAACATATGTGAAAAGATGTGACATTTGTCAAAGAGTTAAGCAACCAAGTAAAAGAGATGATATGCCATTAATACCACTTATTTCAGCAAGAGCATTCATCAAATGGGGGTTGGATTTCCTTGGACCTATCCATCCTCCTGCAAAATAATCACATGCTGAATATATACTTGTAGCTACAGATTACCTGACCAAATGGGCAGAGGCTAAAGCTATTAAAAGAAATGATGCTCAAACTACTGCACGATTTTTGTATGAGAATATTATTATTAGATTTGGTTTACCAATTGAATTGGTAAGTGATAGGGGGACTCGTTTTATAAATCAAATAATTGAGAATATAACTGAGTATTTCATGATTAATCATAGAAAGTCAGCCCCTTATCATCCGCAAGCAAATGGATTAGCAGAAAGCACTAATAAAGTGCTTTGCAGTGTTCTGCCAAAATTGGTAAACACAAATAGGAATGATTGGGATTTGCAACTTAATCATGTCCTATGGGCCTATAGAGTGGCATACAAAACTGCTATTGGTACAACACCATTTAATTTGGTATATGGATAAAATGCAGTATTACCTTTAGAATTTCTCATACCAACATTGAAGGTGGGAAATCAATTAAAGTGGACAGGACATGAATTATAAACTTGGAGCTTTCAGACTTCAAGAAATTATGAGCATATATGCAGATAAAAGGAGGCAAAAAGCATATTATGATGTTCATATTAAAGAAAAAGACTTGCAAATAGGGGATCTAGTTTTGGCATATACCTTGAAAGAACAAAAAAATTTTCAGAAGAAGGGACATGGACCTTATATTATCAACCAAATCAGTAACAATGGAGCTGTCCAATTAGCTAATATAGATGGAGAAATCATGCCCAATTTCATAAGTGGTTGTAGAATAAAAAGGTATGATTTTCCATTAACTACTCTGGAATGGAGAAGAATACATCAAGCTCAAAACAGGAAAAAAGAAGAGGAAAAAATCAGGTATGAAGCTCAACAAGAAGCAAAAGAATGAATAAGAAAGGCTAAGGAGGTTAGAGAAGTTTTCTTATGTGAAACACCTTCAAGGGTGGTGAAGGAGCATTTGCCTGTTATAACAATGAATTTTCATAATAAGAAAATTAAGGTTTTGATAGATTCAGGTGCACAAGTTAATTTGATAAGTTCAGGATTGTTGGATAAATTTAAATATAAGAGGAATAAGAGCAAAACATTTATCAAAACACTGGATGGCCAGATAATACAAAGTTTGTCTTCACCATCTATTGAAGTTAAGTTCAATGAAGAAAATATGAAAATAGAATGTGAAGAATGGCCTGATCATATGATGCCTGAGAAACCGATTTTAGGACAACCGTGGCTGAGGCAATGTAAAGTAATTTTCAATTTTGAAAGTATGAAGCTTAAATTGACAATAAATGACAAAAGGTTTTTAATGATTTTGTTGAGTAATGAAGAACATGAGTTTCAACAGGAAATCTATGAATTGGATTTGGAAAGATTTATCTTTCCAATAGAAGATACAAAGGAATAATAGAAAGAACTTCTCCATGATCAAAGCCAATTAAGAAGAAACCAGAGGGGAATTGAGGAAACCAAACTTGCTGAAAAAATAATTGAAAGGTCGAAAGTAAGAAATGATCAGAACAATCTAGACATCAAGACAAAATGGATGTGGAAACCAAAGATATCCAAGCACTGTTCATCAAAAGAAGGTATCAAGACAAAATGGATGTGGAAACCAAAGACATTCAGGCATTGTTCAACAAAAGAAGATTGTTTAGCCCCAGAATCATCAGGAATCAAGTATTTTTGGGTAAAAAGTTCAGATCTGTTTCAATGGACAGAAAAGAAGGATAGAAATACTGAAACATTTCAAAAGTATGAAGAGTCACAAATAAAGAAGAAGGCAATGTTACCATCAGATATACCATGGGATTCTTATTTAAGAACTCAAAATTTCATCAGAATAGATTTTATGACACTCTTGAAATTATTTCCATGTATTTTACCTCATTCTTTTTCTAGGAAAAAGAATAGGAGGGGAAGAGAATTCTTTGAATTGTCTTTAAAGACAAAAGCTGTAGGAAAATGAATATGGAGTTCTATTATAAAAAAAATGGAAAAATTTATGGAGTTCAAGAATCAATTATTCTTTTATATATATGACAAAAATTTTTTTTATATAATTTATAAAGCACAAGCAAGAAATAGGTTACAATATGGGAAGGAATATGAAGTTCTATTATATTATTTTTTCTTTTGACATTTTTTCCTTCTCTTCTTATATATGTTTGATTCTCTTAATTCTATTCATTATTTTTATTTTTTTATTAAGAGCATTAGATATCTTGCTACACATGTGATGATCACTTTAATTGAGTTATACCTGTGATGTAATAAGAAAAAGACTCTATTTTTTCAAATTTAATTTTTCTCAAGAGAAATGTTTTCATTTTTTATGTCTCCTATAACTCATGTGGTGGAAGTTTTTGGTGTGATATGTTATAATTTCTTCAGGATGGTGAATGCAAAAGAATTACCTATTCATGACTTCAAAGCTGATTCTATGACGTTGTCAAGAGGACACTGGTTTTTGGATAGTGAAGCAGTAATGGAAGATGTAGAGCTAGAATTTGATGAAGAAAAGGATATCCCAAAAGCTGAAAAGATAGCCAAAGAGTTGAGGGAAACCATCAATATCATTGCTTCAACATATCTTTACAGTGGGAGTTGGAGGTCAAGAATTCTACAAATTCCAAAAAGTGGTTGCTAATTATAAAAGATGGAAGGCAATGGGGCTACATAGACTATTGGATGAACCTCTCTTCTTTATAGACTTTGAGAGAGTATCACAGGTCATATCTAGTCTGTTGGAACTGGGCAAAGGCAATGATGCATACTTCAGATGCTCAGTTAAGGATAAGGAGAATAAAGAGGTACAGATAACCATCAAAGCAGAACACATTAGGGCTTCTCTTCAATTCTATACCATGGGAACCGAATTGGATGGTAGTTTTTTCAAGAACAATGCAACAACATATGCTGGATACTCAAAATTTGTGGACTTCAAAGGAAAAGAGAATGAAGAATTTTCCACCAAGATGTTTCTTCAGTATTTGTGTTTTCCAAAATTGCCAAGATATACAATGCCACATAAACCAATTACTTTGATTATGTTCAACAATAAAGATAGGACTAAACCATTTGGAGTAATGGATGTAACTCCCTACATTCATGATCAACTAAAGGAGGCAACAAGACACTGGCAGCAGAAGAAGTTTATGAATGGATCACAGTTCTTAACAAGAATCATATACCATATTTTAGACATGGAGGATCAATTGAAGTTGGCCCTAGAAGCTCAGTATTTCAGGAGTTTGATGGCAGGGATTAAAAGTCCTTCAAAGTTGATGTCAATAAGAGAAAGAGAAGTCCAAACAAGCATGAGAGGATCAGGAAGAAAAAGGAAAGTTGTATCGGAAGAAGTAATCCCAGTTAAGAAGAGAAGACTAGATCCCAGGAATGTAGTCTTGGAGCAGGAAGAAGTAACAAAAGAAGAATATGAAGCAACCCTGAAAGAAGTCCAAGCTTCAAAGGAACCCCATCCACCTCAAACAAGCAAGGAACAAATTTATTCCTATTTGACTCAAGGTAATGATAAGAGGGAAATCTATGAAGCTGAGTATCACAAAATGTTGGAAAATTATTCATGTAAAGTGACTGATTGGATACAAGAAGAGGTGGAACATTATGAAGAATTACATGATAAAATGATGGCTGCAAAAACTGAAGAAGTGTTTGTCAAGAAATAAGTGGAATTATTGGCTTATTTTAAGGAATTACAAGGTCCTCCAGAGACTAGAACTACAGTGGTGGTGAAAAAGAAAGTTAAAAAAAAAGCATGTCTAGAAAAAGAAGTTAACCAAAAAGGATAAGGGTAAGGTAGTTGAACATGTACAGGTTGAAGAGTTAGTAAAATTATCATCAGAAGGAAGGGATCAGAAAAAATCAATTGAAATGGAAGAACACAGAATGGACAAACAAGGAGTAGCTCCTTCACAATTTTCTTCAGATTCAAAGAGTGATATTGAGAATTTCCTTTTGAAGAGTTTAAACCTCTCAGTACCCAACACACCAATAAAAACAGTACAAGCTTCTGTAAAACATGAAACACCAGAGGAATTGAGCCAAAAGTCAAAAGGGATACAGGTCTGTGAAGAATCAACAAAACAAGTTAGACCTAGGGAGGAAAAAAGAAAATTGAAAGGTGAAGAAGTAATGATGGAAGAAGGGGGTGAAGCATGGAAAGAACTCAGTAATGGACTGATGGACACAGGATTCACAACTATATGGTCAAAGCCCTCACAACAACCTCATCATCAACCACATGAGGAAAAGCAAGAATTGGAAAGAAAATCAAATACATGCAGTCAATTGTATAATCAAAAGGATAAAGACAAAGGGGAAGAAAAGGTTGAAATGCCAGAGAAGATAGATTTCAAGAAATATAAAGAAGGAAAAACAGAAAGAGAAATAAATCAGAGTATAGAAGAGGTACTCTTTGATCTAGGACATAATGAAGATTCCACACATATAGAGGATCAGGGAGGGGAAGTAGAAACAGATTTCATGGACATAGATGAACAGGAGGTGGAACAAAAAGTGCAGCAGCTGAATGATCAAATGTGGAACCTAGTGGAGGATGACTCAACCTTAATTCAGGAAAACAAACTCCAAGAAGAGGAAATACAAGTTATTCAAGAGAAACAAAAGGAAATTGGTGGAGAAGAGGTAGAAGTAATGGAAGAAGAAAAAGACTATGAGAAGGAAAAGAACTAGGTGACAGAGTATGAGGAAGAGGATGTAGAAAAAACTGAATATAAAGAGGGAAAGCAAATAGAAGTAAAGCAAATAGAATTGGAAATTGGTCTTGAAAGAATACCCAAGGACATCAAATCTGCTTGTAAAATCATCATAACATAGAGCAATTCAGACCTTCTAGCAGAAATATGATCATATCAAGAATGGTTGTTGAGTCAGAATTTGTAAAAGGTAACATAATCATCAAAGAGCAAAAGAAAGAAAAGGAGCAGATGGAAGATCATATCAGGGCAATCTCAAAAAAGAATGAAATTTTGTCTAAAAGAATAATTTCACTAGAAGAACAAGAGGTTCAAAGCCAGAATAAGATTCAATTTCTTGAGAACAAATGTGCTAAGCAGTTGGAGCATAGTAATAAAATGGAAATGGAATTGAAGAAAATGGAAGGAAGATTTAGAACTCTTCAGAGCTCATATCACATAATGGTCAAAGCTAATGAAGACATAAACAGATTGTTGATGGAGGAAGGTCCAGTGAAAGAGGAAAGTCAGATTGTACAAATAACCCAGGAGGAGAGGGAAAAGCTGAATAAGGAAATTTAGGGATTACAGGAAGAATTGAAAGAAGTCAAGGAAATGGAAAAACAAGCTAGTGTGCATGCTTCGAGTGCCATGAGAGGATACCATAAATTACATTTGGACTTAGAAAAAGAAAGGAGTGAATGGAAATCAGAAAGAGAACTATTGGTATCTCAAAATCAGGGATTAATAATGATGGTGGAAAAGTTACAGAAAAATTTGGAATGCTCACAAAAACAAGTTGAAGAACAAGCAGTAACCACACAAGCAGAGGAACATGAAGAAGAAGAAGATAACATATTTCAAAATTTCAGTGAGTAAGAAGATAAAGCTGCTGAAGAGTATTCAGATGAATTTGTTCAAAGGCTTCTAACAAACAGGGAATCAAGAATGGAGTTCATAAGGAAAATGCATAATGAGTATGAGGAGTAGATTGTAAACTTTGCTCTAAATAAGGGAGTAAATCCAGATCAACATCATTGGGCAGCTGATGGTTTAGGAATACCATTCTGTATGATTATGGAAAGTGTCGGGAATTATCAGATTGCAAGGGTAGGAATACCACCAAACAAATATTTGGAATATGAAGAAGATATTAATGTCACTAAGGAGTTGTTTGAAAAAGCTAACCCTAAATGGAGGAACAGATGGTTGGATGCCAACAAGGAATGCAAGAAGATCTGGAAAGAGGCACCTTTGCAGTTAAAGATAAATCCAGCCTATTGTCCAGTAGCTAGAAGAAGAGAATGGTCAGTATTTTGGGAAAGAAGAAATGCAGGACAACTTCTAGCAAAATGGCTGAATTTTCCAAAAACAGCAAGGCCAAAAGCAGGAACTTGGCCAACCAAGAAGTACATGATTGATACAGCAAAATCTGTTATATCCACATACAAAGATGTAAATGATCCAGGTTGCATAGAAACATTCACAGATACAGAAGTAAGGACTCTCAATTATATTGGATTCAACTCACCTACAAATGCTCTACTCTTTGATTTAAGTGAAGCCCCAGATAGAAATAATGGCATATTACAGCAGAATTGTATTTTTGGGAAGCCATTATCTTCAAATCTTTGAAGATGCTTTTGACTATGGATTCTTTGAAAGGGAGGAAGAAATTTTGGGAATCTATCAGTAGTCACTAAATCAAGACTCACTGCATATGAAGCTGCTTCTACAGAATATTTGAAGAAAGATGTGATAGACAGACCAGAGGCAGCAGTTCAATGGAGAAAAGCCTTGTTTGAAATGGTGAACAACTTGAATTTTACAGAGAGAAGAAGTCATGATTTGTTATCTTAGGTGTATCAAAGAAAGAAGAAATAAAGGAAGCTCTCATTACTCTTCTGTCAGAATATTTTTGTCAGGAGCCAAAGAGTCTAGGCGGGAAAGGATGTTAGAGGAAGCATTTTTTGGAGAAATTATTTGTAATTTGTCAAAATTTGTAGAAATATTTATACACATGACGTTAAATTGAGGAAGAGTCTTCCTCATGTAAAATAGGATCATATGTATTTTTCTTAGAATTTTTGGAAGCTCTTTGATAGCATATTTTTAGATTAGAAGGTGGAAAGGACCAAAATTTCAAGTGTGAAAAGGGACACTTGAACAAGTATAAATCCAAGTAGTGGGAAGAGCTTTCCTGTAGAAAATCGTGTTTCTCCTTTCATGATGAATTTCTTGATTTGTTGAGTCTTCTCATTGTGTAATCCATGGAATTTGTGAGCTTTCCTTGAGTATTTCTGAGTGAGATGAATGAAGATAGGTGAATCTTATTGTATTGATCAAGATAAAACAAAAGAACAAAGATGGAATTAGAAATTTTCAAATTTTATAGCATCGCGATTGTCTCATCTATGTGATACAGGTACTGTTTTGGAAATTTGACTTCATATTTGTATTCTACTGTGAAAATGGCACATTTTAGGCACAAAGATCATTAAAAATGCTATTGGAGAACTCAAGATAATCAAAACCCTAGTTATTTCCTTTCTTCTTCACAAATCTCTCAGAAAAACAGTCATTTCAACTTTTAGTCTTGGATTCCATTAACTAGAAGGGACTGTGGTCTTTGCATACTTCCCAGATTGACAATTTAAAGATGTGTACTTGATCTTCTGTGCTATAATGATTGGAGAGGACAACTCCAAAGGTTAGCAACAAACATAGAGCCTTCATGAAAAGGTTGGCAATGTTCTCCTATGTGGGCACATATGCCAAGTTGATCTCCCCAGCAGAGAACCTCTCCCTGATATAATGATAATGCACCTCAATGTGCTTAGTGCGAGCATGGAACACAAGGTTCCTCGCAATTTCCAATGCGCTCTGACTGTTAGTGAAGATGGAGGTGGCAAAAGACTGACCAACACCCAAATCAGCCATAAGGCATCTGAGCCACACACACTCAACAGTCGTTGTGAAAGCTTCCCTATACTCAGCCTCACAACTCGAAGTGGCCATAGTAGGTCGCTTCTTGCTCAACCAAGATATACATGAGCTACCAAGGATGAAGCAAAAGCCACTAGTGGACACATGATTGTCATAGCAACCAGCCCAATCAGAGTCAAAAAAAGCATGCAAATCTACATTTCGTTTGACACGAAGCCATTCCACCATCAAGGTGCATAAACTGAATGCCCAAATAGTGATGCAAATGCCCCAAATTAGACATCTCGAATGAGGCATGCAAATTAACCTTAAAATCAGCAATATGCCTCTCATGAGGACCAATGAGTAGCATGTCATCAACATAAACCACAATGATTAGAATTACATCATTAGCACGCTTAACATATAAGGTGCTTTCAGCTGGACTATTCTCAAAATCATGTACAATCAGATAGGCATGTATCTTTTCATACGAAGCACGTGGTGCTTGCTTTAAACCA
This sequence comes from Ceratopteris richardii, assembly GCA_020310875.1. Lineage (NCBI taxonomy): Eukaryota > Viridiplantae > Streptophyta > Polypodiopsida > Polypodiales > Pteridaceae > Ceratopteris > Ceratopteris richardii. The sequence continues at coordinate 56,442,867 of CM035407.1, read as the reverse complement.
TATAATGCCTTCTTTAACCTGCACGCCTGGTGCACATGCCCTTTCTGCACAAAGCCACGGGGTTGAAAAACATACACTTCTTCATGCAAGTCACCATTCAGAAAGGTTGTTTTGATATCCAACTGATGTACATTCCAACCATGATGAGCTGTAAGTGCATAGATGCTACAAACAGTAGTCATTTGGCAAGAATGTGCAAAGATCTCATCAAAATCAATGCCTCTTTCCTGTGCATAACCCTTTGCAACAAGCCTAGCCTTATACCTATTAATTGTTCCATCAGGTTTATGCTTCAACTTGTACACCCACTTTGTGCCAATGGCCTTTTTGCCAGGAGGCAACTCACATAAAGACCAAGTACCATTCTTCATTATAGCATCATATTCAGATTGCATTGCAGCCATAAAATGTCCAGAATTTTGTGCTCCACCACATGAAACAGGTTCAATCTCATCACAATGACTAGAGGCAGCCATATCATAGCATTCTGATGCAAAAGAGGCACCATGAGAGCCTAATCGAGTATGATATGACAGAGGTGCATCTAATTTGTTGTCACGCAAGGTCTGCACCAGACATTTTGGCATAGTTCTTGCCTGCTCAATATCAGCTCTCTCATCAGTCAATGCATAATGTAAATCTGCATCAAAAGTGGAATGATCTACATCATCACATGAAACTTGCAAAGGCTGAGAAGTTGCCTCATTAGGACAAGCACTAGACTGTCCACCTGTAAAAAGAGGCAGCAAAGTATCATACATGTCTTTGGAGCTAACAGATGTCTCCTTAGTACATGAAAGTAATGACTGAATAGCATCTTCCACAAAAACAACATCACAGCTAACTAGAATGCGTTTAATCTATGGATAATAAAGACGATAGCCTTTACTTTCTGAATTGTACCCAACAAAAATACATTTTACTCCTTTATCATCCAATTTTCTGCGATGTTGTTCAGGCACCAATGCATATGCTAGACAATAAAAAACACGCACATGAGCAACAGATGGATTGCGATCATGCCAAGCCTCATATGGAGTGATAGACTCCATTGCTTTAGTGGGACACCTATTAAGCACATACATTGCACACATGCCAGCCTCAAGCTAGAAACTATGTGGTAAAGCCTGACTCTTGACCATACACCTCGCCATCTCCATGAGTGAACTATTCTTTTATGGCACTATACACTGGTGTTTTATCCCATGTTCAGCCAGAAATGCATTAAAATCTGAAGACATATATTCCCCCCCTCGATTAGAATGCAGGGTGCCCATTTTATAGCTGAAAGATTTTCAACCAAAACTAAAAACTGTTTGAAGCACATGAACTTCAGACTTTGCTTTCAATGGATATACCCATGCATGCCTGGAAAAATCATCAATGAAAGTCACCAAGTAAAGATAATTTCCAAAAGAAGCTGTCTGCATAGGACCACATACATCACTATGTACTAGCTACAATTTCTTAGTAGCCCAAACTGAACTACCTTTTGGAAATGAGAAACGCTGCATTTTTCCCAAAATACAGCCTTCACAGACATGTTTTCTAGGTGCCTCGAGTTTGAGCAAAGAGGACACCATTTCAGATTTTTGTAGGTGTACCAAACTACCAAATTTTAGATGACCAAAGCGTGCATGCCAAAGCTTTGCATTTGGCATAGCCTGAGAATCATGTACTGCACATGCCGAATCATTCATAGATCTTTCATAGTCTATGAGCTTATACAACCCACGACAATAAAATGCCAAAAGCAATAATCACATTGCCATTTGACAGATCATGAACTGTACACTTATCATCAACAAATTTCACAATCAAGCCAATCTTGGCTAAAGCTGAAACTCATAGCAGATTGTTCTTGATCCCTGGCATAAATAAAGCATCTAACAAAGTGAAAGAACTATCATCAGCAGTAGTCAAAATGATCTTACCAACTCCCATGACAAGATAAAAGGAGTTTTTGGCACATGTGATAGTATTCCATGTAGGGGTAGGCTCGAGTGAAGTGAAGAAACTGTCGTGTGAGGTGATTGTCGCCCCACTATCAAAGTACCAAACATCTGAGTCTACTGCAGACATGCACTACTCATGAGAAGATGAGTCAAAACTGCAAACAGTAGTAAACACCCATTCTTCTTCCTGCACAAGATTAGTAGACTCTATTTCTGGTGTAAAGGCCTCTGCAACAACCATTCCAGCCTCTTTCTTCTTTGCCTCTTTAGCAGCCAGCTTTGGACAGTTCTTTATGATATGATCATTTCCATTACAGTTCCCATGGGCCTGTGAACTGTGGAACCTCTTGCAAGGAATTGGATTCAAATCCTGAACTTTTTTCCTCTTGTTGATCTACTTGGTCTCCATAAATAGATGGAATGTCCTGTGGGAATTGATCATGAAGGTCATCAATCTCAAGAATAGGAGGGGGAACATCCTTCTCATTGGCCCATTTCTCTTCTTGTATTTCCCGCAAGAACTTTTGAGAGTGTTGTTGAGTTGAAAGAGGTTCTCCCTCATCTATGGAGTCAGGAACATAGACTTTCTTTGGTGATGAGCTTTCTCTTTCAACAGTTGGTTGAGCCTGTGGAGGTAAAGAAACTTGAGGTTTATTTACCACTACTCTAATCTATCTAGTAAGCCCTGGAAGTGCAGGCCAGGTGTAATAGCATTCGTCTGATTGAATGATTGATTGGCCTTGAACATAGCTTGAGCTAGTTCCACCATTTTTATGCACATTTTTGTCCTTTCAATCTCTAAATCTGCTCTAGGGTAGCTCTTGTCTAGGTTTGCAGGTGTTGGCCCTTCTTGAAGTGGAGCCCGGTATGCCTTGAACATCATGTCCAAGCCTTTTGGGGTTGGATCTGCAAGAACAGACCTTGGTTGTGGTTTATTTACTGTGGTTGGTGGGTGAGGATTAGGTTGGGGGTGAGGTGGTGTGGATGGAGTTTTGACATGTGAGGGGTTTTGAGAGGCAACATCTTCTATTCTTGTTTTTGCATCTTCCAAGATTTCTTCTAGTTCGGATAACTTTTTGGTCCACCTACGATTGGCCTTCTCCCTTGTATCCTTCCATGTTCTTGTTTTTCTCTTACTAGATTCTCCTAATTCACTTGGCTCTGATTGCTCACCTAGTTTAGCTTTTTGTAAGGCTTGTGCCCTAGTAACTGCATGTATAGGAGCCACATTATCGCTACTGGAACTTGAATCCCCTACTAAGCCTACTACATTAACTGGTGTAACCTTTGGTGCACTAGAGGGATGTCCGGGACAGTCTCTTAGGAGCTATTCTTTGCCACACTCAAGACAAACGACTTGTATTCTGATATTCTGCCCTTATGTCGGAGCTAGTGGGTGGGGTGGTTGTTTTCCTGGTATATGTTGAGGTTGGCTATATTCTCCATGTTCATACGGTCTAGTTTCTCCTCGTGGTTCTAGACATGGGTTATACCTAGGAACTTCTCTGCCTTTCCTCTAGGAGGGTACTCATATGGTCTGCATTGGGGTGGTACAAACGGTTGTGGCTGCCAATTCATTGGATAGTTTTCGGTGTTGTAGTTGATGTACTTCTGCTCACTGTAAGAGTACATGTTAGGCTCCTGAGTTGGTCGTCTATCGTAAGCGCAAGGTTGTGATAACCTTGATCCTTCTCTGGTGCAGACATGAGATGGATGATCTCCACCACAAAAGTGTGTAACTTCTTAACATTGGAAATCTCAAGGAAGAGTTTTGGTAGTTCCTTTGTCCTTGTACCCCTAATTTCTTGGCCACTAACTCTGCCACTTCCTCCACATAGCTCGAACTAGAAGTTTCATTGCTCCTTGTATCCTCTGATTTGGTAGGATCTTGTGTGATTTTGAGGTCCTCAGCTAAGTTGTCTTCCAAATCTATGCACTCTTGAAGACATTAAGAGTTTGCAGCCGTTTTACGTATACTAAGATTCTCAATGTTTCATTGCTTAGACCTTCTAAAAATAGGGATATCATTTTCTGTTGAGAAGGTCTCTCTGTCAGCGGGCATCAATTTACATATTGATTAAATCTTTGTGCTGAATTTTTTATTGTCTCATTAGGAGCTTGTTTGAAAGTATGTAGTAAGGATGACGAATTGTGCTTGATCCCTCGCTTAGTGAATTCCCAAATAAATTCTGGGAAGAATTGTTCTATATTGCCAAAGAAATTTGGATCCAAGGATTGAAACCAAGATAAGGCTATTCCCATGAGAGTTAACCCAAAGGATTCATATTGCATGAAAAAGTCATCCACTTGCTCCGCTTGCAACACCTGCTTGAATTCTACAATGTGATCATAGGGCTCTCCTGTGCCATCATAATGATTTTGCATACATTTGGCCAATTGGATTGGTCTCAATCTTCTGCCTAGCTTTGGAGACTGAATTATGATGGGAAAAGTAGGTTTGACGGGGTGTATTCCAGCTCCTACACCTTGGGGTGGTTCTACTCTAAAAGTGGTTCTATTCATATTTCCCATTCCCTAGCTAGTTTGGTTGTGGGAATTAATTCCTGGCATGGTGGATTGCACCTCTGGTCTGTTTGGCATACTATGTTGGCTTGTTTGTCCTAATATCACATTTTTCGTTCTTTGCTAGGTCTCGAATGGGTTTTGTGAGGTAGTTGCCTGATCTTGGGGAGGGAATATAGGTCGATCCATGTACTTTAATCTAGACCTCTACGCTTCATCTATAGGCCAATATCTCCTTTGATTTTGGTCTAGGTATGTAGCTCTAGATGGATTTTCGAGATCCCTTAACTCGTATATAGTTGTTGGGCTAATGCCTTCTCCTTGTATTAGTGAATCAGTTGTAGGAGTAGGTTTGATCCATATACCTAGTACACATCCATCAGATAGTCATCTTGGGGTATCCTGTCCGCTTGCAATACTTTAGTCATTACTGACTTTCCCCTAGGGGTAGTCACCATATCTCCATTGTTGGTTCTCCTAGCAGTTCCTTGTCCCTCTAACTCTCCTCTTTCATTAATCTGATCAGGGTTTTCAGTTACCACATACATCTGGCCCATCTTGTCCATGTAAACTCCACATTCATACTTGACAGCTGGTCTCAGAACTATCTCAAATTCTGTAGTATTTATCATTCTTGCTACTAACCTGTGTAGACCATCGAGGTAGATGGGTATTCCTTGAAAATTAGTGGATACGTATTGAAGAGACATCCGATATTCCCCTTCCAATCTAGACATAAAACCTTCCCCAAGTACTGAACTATGAATGTCTTCAGAGGCCAAGAGTCTCTCCCAATTGAATGACATTTCTGACTCACTTGTTTATGAACTCAGCACGTAGTGCTAACCACTGAGTTGTGAGTCCCTGACTTGGTTGTGTGGTTGATGCTAGGTTCAAGTGATTTGGTACTTTATCTATCTCTTCCTAAGTATCAACTTGATCTTAGGTTCATAAGCCTTGTATACAAGTCCAAAATTGTCCTTTGAATTGCTCAAAATCTTGTGGAACCCCTTGCTTCCTAGTCCAACCTGAGGGTCAACTTCAAAATACCCTATCGAATAATCCACATTTTGGTAGTACTCCCCACGAGCTTTCTAACAAACCCAAAATCACTCCGAACGGATTTTGTATGAGAAATTTATGCCAGTTTAGGGTTCTGGGGTTTAAAACACGGAATCAGGATCTCCTTGGGAGTACCTCAAGACACGTGATACGCTACCACTATAGATGATACCACCTTTAGACGATACAATACCACCGAGAAGACCAAGATCGCGATACCAACTTCCACGATACGATACTGCTATCCACATGATACGATACTAGAAATGGTCACGATACGATACCTCTGCATTCGACGATACGATACCACGTTAGTGGACGATACGATACCTGACCACTTCACGATGCAATACTAGAAATCACACGATATGATACCAGATTGCTCATGATACGATACTGAGTTTGCGATACGATACCACCGAGGCGATCGCGATCGCGATACCAGCACTTGACGATATGATACCAAAATGGTATCGTGATACCTCAAGTGGGCGTGCACGATACGATACCTCGACAAGTGTACCACTTTTTTGCACGATACGATACCTCTCGATCGACGATACGATACCGAAATAGGAGGCGAAATGATACTTAGTTGGTGATAGGATACCACCGAGGCGATCGCGATCGCGATACCAGCACTTGATGATACGATACGAGAATGGTATCGCGATCCTCAAGTGGGCGTGCACGATATGATACCTCGACAAGTATCGCAATGCATGGGAGTTCTCGTATCGCGATACCAGATCTCAACCGGACCAATACTTGGAGTTTTTGGAGTCCAAATTCAAATTTTTTTGCAAATATGTGTACCTTAGGTTCTCCTTGTCACTCTTAAGTGCCTGTAGGTGCCAAGTCACCCTCCAAATGCACGATATCACCACCATGATACCAAACACTGGTCTCGTCACTCCACGATACTGTCACCCAGATTTTGGTGTTTTAGTGGCACAAATCTCTATATTTCAAGGGCGCCTTAGATCTGAACCAACCGTGAACTCCTCGCATAGCCAAGAAGGAAGAAAAAGAGGTAAAATAGGGAGTGTACAGTCAAAAATGCAAAAAAATCAAAGAATATGAAGATGAGAGGAGATGATGGTGATGATGATGATGAAGAAGAAGGAAAACTCAAAAACTGAACTGAAAATGGTGATTTTTTACCTTGCAACGTCGCTACTCTACGTCTTACCATCACACGCTCGTCCTCCAAGCTCTCTCCCTAGCAACGGTGCCAGATTTGGTGTCACTCTAGCACAATACATTCCTCCTTGAAATGTGCCATGTGCACACAACAAAATTCTTATGGGACTCCACCTATGTGAATATAAGGTGACACATGGCTTATTTTGAACGGTTGGAGGCCAAGTGTTTCAAAAACCTCCACGCTTGTGAAACCCACCTATGTATATGGAAAACAAACACAAGGCTACTGTAATTATATTAACGAGAAAAATATAAGAAGGGTAGATAGAGGTACAAACGAATTCAATAAACCTCTCCTCCTTTCAATGGGGGTCCTTTGTGGATAGTGATCGATTTTTTTTTCCTCTCATTTCTCACTAATAGATCTAGTAACATGTGAAAAGAGGTCTCTTAGGGTTTTTAATTCTCACTACAAGGTGGGGCCCATAGAAAAACCAAGTCATTTTGTGAAATTGTAACTTGCATCGTGTTCGAAAACACTCATATATTTGACATCTAGAATTTCAAGCGATTCCATGTACTGTTGATACACGAAAACTGCATTTTTTTGAGATCAAACTATCACGTCATAGTGCGACAATGTTCAAGTAGAAGTGCTGCTTGTAGTGTTTTGCAGTGTTGTGAATTGCTACAGAAATGGTAAACACAGATGGAATGAGTCAGCTTATGAGCGATAAGCTAGAAAAGAACAACTTCCATGCTACGAGATTCAGAATGATGAATTTCTTGATGGGAAAAGGTTATTGGAAGCACATTGAAGGAGAGAGAAAAAATGCTCCATAGTTACCAGAGAGGAATCGGACTGCAGACCAGTTAAGAGCATATGAGGAATGGAATCAAGGAGCATGAAAGGTAATGTATTGTCTATCTGTTAGCATACATGATAGCATGATTGGACACATACAAGATGCCGGGACCCCGGAAGAGGCTTGGAACAGTTTGGTCACATTGTAGGAGACCAATACAAACACACAAAAATTGCATCTCAAGAATGAGTTGCATACACTGGAGAAAAAGGGCATGTCATTAAGTGACTACACCTTGAAAATCAAAAGCATATGTAAGTCACTTGCATCTATTGGCATGAATGTAGATGATGATGATAAGCTGGAAGTGTGCCTTCATGGTCTAGGAGCTGCATATAAGCAGTTCATAACTTCTATACATGCCAGGGAAAATATTTCGAATTTTGATAGTCTCGTATCTATGCTAATTATTGAAGAAAAGAATCTTGGTGAGGATTCAAACTTCCAAGGAAAACCAGTTCTGAGCAGGTATTCTACTCTAGAAGAGGAAGAGGAAGAGGTAGAGGCTTCGAAAATGGAAGAGGACACAATAACCAAGACCAAGGTTAACAACAGAATCATGCAAGAGGAAAAGGACAGTTTTGAGGTAGGGGGAGCCAAAGAGGTCGCAAAAATTTCCAAAGAAATGATTCATGTAATGAGAATAAAGGATGCTGGAATTGTGGTAAACTATGGACACTTTGAACGTGATTGCAGGTTGATGAATCAAAATAACAGAAGGCAACAAAACAACTATGCATCCACAAATGTAGATGATTCTGAGAAGATGTTCATGTTTCAACATCATATGATGAATACGATGTTTGCTGATGTTTCAAAATCAAATGGTAATTTCTGGTATGTTGATTCAAGTGCTTCAAATCACAGGACCAGTCATGCAAAATGCTTTAGTAGTTTGTAGAAATTGCAAGTTCTTGGATATGTTGAAATAGGTGATGACACATCACATCCTATCGAGCATACAAGAAATATCACATTGTCTATGGAGGACATAAAACATCTTGTTGATGTACTGCATGTTCCAAATATGACAAAGAATCTAGTTTCTGTTGGACAAATGGTTGACTAGGGATTACAAGTTAGGTTCAATGATGATGGGTTATGTCGTTTATGAAGACTCCAGAAGTAAGAAAGGCACATGTAGATGATACAAGGAGAAGTGACCCAGGACCAAGAAGATCAGGGAGGATACAAAATTGATTTCAATGATTGACATATGATAGTTACATGGCTCGTCATTGTGCCTATATGAAAAAGGTAATACAAGATGCTAAACCCTCTTGTTTTGGAGATGCAATTGGAAATGTAGATCAGGAAAAAGCTATGGATGAGGAGATGGCTACACTTTACGGAAATGATACATGGAAGCTAGTTCCATTGCCTGAAGGAAAGAAACTCATAGGTTGCAGGTGGGTTTACAAGGTAAAGCACAATGCTAATAGTAGCATAAGCAAGTACAAAGCAAGATTGGTAGCAAAAGGATATGCACAAACATATGGAATTGATTATGAGAAAACATTCAACCCTATAGCTAAAATCTTTATTGTCAGAATACTTGATGGATTAGCTACAAAATAAGGATGGATTTTGCATCAGATGGATGTGAAGAATGCCTTCCTACATGGTGAGTTATAAGAAGAAGTATACATGGACTAGCCACAAGGATATGAAGATTAAAAGCATCCAAAATATGTTTCCAGGTTGAAAAAGGCTTTGTATGGGCTTAAGAAAGCTCCTCGTGCATGGCATGCAAGGATTGTTGATTACTTAACCACCATTGGGTTTTCTATTTGTGATGCAGATCATTCAGTATATGCAAGGAAGGGTGATGATGGTATCACAATTGTTTCTATTTATGTTGATGACTTAATTGTAGGAGGTGATAATGAAGAAAGTATTACAGAGGTAATGCAACTTCTTATGCAAGATTTGACATGAAAGATCTTGGTGTGTTGTGCTATTTTTTGGGCATTAAGTTTATACATACAAAAATAGGCATACGGATGTTGCACAGGGAATATGCCTTGAATATGCTGCAAAAGTATGATATGGCTGATTGTAAGCCAATTTCTATGCCATTAGATCATAATTTGAAGTTAGATACTACATCAGGTGAAGCATTGGAAAATGCTACTATGTACAAGGAAAATGTGGGAAGTTTGATATATCTCACAATTACAAGGCCTGATCTTATGCAGGTTTCTAGAAGGCCAAATTTAGATGCTCTGAGGTGCACTCTCCGTTATGTGAGTGCTACTTTGGATTATGCATTATTTTATGAAGCTGGTGTAGATTTGCAGGTTCATGGATACACCGATGCAGATTGGGCTAGTAGCATTCCAAATAGAAGATCTACACGTGGCTTTCTATTCTCACTTGGGAGTGCAGCTATTACATGGAGCAGCAAGAAGCAACCCACTGTTGCTTTGTTGAGTACAATGATTGAGTTTAGAGGCGTTGCAATGGCAGCATGTGAGGCATCATGGTTGGAGATGCTACTTGCAAATTTAGGTGTGGAAGTGCAAAAGATTATCTACATCTATTGTGTTAATCTTAGTAGCATAGAGTTAGCACAAAATCCTGTTTTTCATTCTAGAACAAAGCATATCGAGGTACATTACCACTTCATAAAAAAGAAGGTATTAGCAGGTGATATTGATCTTGTTTATGTGAGAATAGATGAGCAAGTTGCTGATATTTTCACTAAAGCACTTAGAGCAGAGAAGCTGAAGAAGTTTCAAAAGATGCTTGGATTAGAGGACATGCCATTGAGCTTGAGGGGGAGTGTTGAGATATCAAGCTCAACATGTGATGATCCAGGAAGTTTTTGGTTCATCACATTCTAGATCAAGCCTTGGCACTTCTTCAACTTCAAATTCATTATTCTCTTCTTCATCAAATATTTGAACCTTTGATTTACCTTTTTGATCCAAAATTCGTTCATCACCTTTATGAATATTAATTGTACCTGCATACAAAGTGCTTTGCTCATCAAATGTAACATCCTTTGACACAAGAAATTGCTTTGTGGATGGACTCTACAACCTATAACCCATCTGCGTATCATCATAGCCAATGAACACATACTTCTCAGCCTTTGGTTCCAATATATGCCTCAATTGTGATGGCACATATGCATAGGCCAAAAATCCAAATACTTTGCAATGATCTAAGGTAATCTCTTACCCCACCAAGCTTCATATGGTGTCATACCTTGCAAAGCTTTACACGGTAACCTATTAACCAAGTATGTGGCTATACTTACAGCCTCAGCCCACAAATAATTGGGATAATTTTTCTCCTTCATCATTCACGTTGCAAACTCAATAAGAGTTCTATTTCTCCTTTCTGCTACACCATTTTGGTGAGGAGAGTACCTACAAGTAACTTCCCTTTTTATGCTTGCATTCCATAAGTAATCACTGAATTCATTAGAGAAATACTCTCCCCCTCCATCTGACCTTAGTCTCTTCAACTTTTGCCCTATGATTCTCTCTGCATACAAATGATAATGTTTAAATGTATTGAATACCTCTGATTTATCTTTGATCACATATATGGTGATCCACCTGGTAGCATCATCAACATAAATCACATAATATCTTGAAGCATTAATACTAAAATCCTTTGATGGTCCCCAGACATCTATGTGTACCAACTCAAGCTTCTCTGAATACATGAAACCATGCTTAGTATACAATTTCTTATGAGTCTTACCTAATTGACATGCCTCACATTTGTATGTCATATGTTGACCTCCAACATTAGGTAACCCAATCATTGAACCATTGTTAATCATATCCTTAATACCTCTTTCATTGAAATGTCCAAGCTTTTTATGCCAAAGATCTAACTCAGAGATCTTATGTTCTCCATAAGTGATCAAGGCATGACCAACATTGCCTTGAATCTTCAATGTGAAAAGCCTTCCTTCTTTCTTCCCTGAAACGATTTGTTTATACCCATTGCTAGGGTCTTCCACAAAAACTCCATCATTAGTGAACCTTACTTCATAACCTTTCTCAACAATTTGCCCTACACTTATCAGATTCTTTGGAATTGTAGGAACATACAAAACCTTACTCAAAAGAGTGCTCCCATCCTTAACCTTTACTAATCCAATCGACTTCACATTGTGTTTTGTATTATCACCTGTTTGAACCAGATGATTACTTACTTTATTCTCCAAATCAATCATCAAAGCTATATTTCCACTCAGGTGGATCCTACACCCTGAGTCAATGTAGAAGACTCTTTGATCTTCACTTTGTCTTTCACAAGTTGCATTCATGATTAAAGTTGAATCCTCCTTTTGATCAGAAGCATAGTTGTAGCAGATATTGTTGTAAGATTGACTTTGGAAGCCTCTACCTGCATTTCTTCCAAAGAAACCTCTACTACTTCTACCTCTGAAATTACCTCTTTGGTTTCTACCACCTCTTCCTCTTGAATTAAAGTTTTGATTATATCCTCCACTATTCTGATTATTATGCCAAAATTCATGAGGCAAATGATTTGTCTTACCACAAATCAAGCAAGCTTTGACTCCATCTTTATTGCTTCTACCTCTACCTCTTCCTTTGCCACCTCCTCTTCCTCTTAGGAAGTTAGCTTGGCTAGTAGTGCCTTCATCTTCATTCAATTGTTGCTTGCCTTTGTTAATCTTCTTCTTGTCCTTTGAATACATTGCTTGACCTGTACTCTTATCAACATCACCTTTGACATCCTGCTCAAAAGTTAGCATATGTCCTAGCAACTGATTCAAATCAGGGGTAAAATGATCTAGTGACAATTCGGTAGATAAAATGAATGGCTTCCATTTCTCATATCCTCTCAAACCTGTGAGGATTTTCCTTACCAATTTGTCCTCTTCAATATCTTCATGAACTTCTCCTAATGCATCTGCAAGGTCCTTCATCCTTGTTACATAATCACAAATGGATTGAGAAGCCTTCTTTTTGAATGTGGTAAACTTTGCCCATAAAGATGCCTTCCTTGACGTTCTAGTGTTTTGGAAATGCTCCTCCAAAGCATTCCAAATCTCACTTGCACTTTCAAGTCCTCTAATGTGAGGTAGCAAGTAATCATTGACTTCCATGTAGATAATGCTCCTTGCTTGAGCATCCTTCTTCATCCATGTCTTTAAATCTGCAAGCTCCTCCCTAGTAAGAACACCAGGATCTTTAAATTATGGCTTTTCTTCTTCACCTGTAATGTATCCTATCAAGTCTTTTGCTAATAAGATGAGCTTCCATCCTCATAAGATGAGCTTCCATCCTCATAGAAAAGAGGACTGACCAAAACAATATCATCAAATTTGCACCTGCTACAATCTTCTCTTTTTCACATTTACACATGTAAATGTTCCTACTCTTAATTCTCTCAGCTTGATCACAATTAGGATCTGAAAATTTGTACGGAGGTCACTCAACTATATACTTAGACTTGTAAAAAATCATTTCACAAAAGAATAAACACAGAAGGAGCACTGAGCAAAATATTGGGTGCAACTTTTCTTCTATTCAGGAAAACATTACATCTGAATGATGAGAGTTATTCAGTTTACTTCTAAAAGTTTCTAATGAATCTTACAACTTGTAATTGATCATCTCTCATACATGCCCCGACTTTCTACTTGTATATATAGGTTTTTGTACAAACTTGTGACCATTACAAAATTATAAGCATGTTTAATGTACATTGTAGCTCAGTGATGAGTAGCACCTCCTTTAATATCAATCCGGGAAGACATGAGGATGGTATGAAGACCTCGAGCAAGTGAAGGCACAAATGTGTGAGTGAGAAGCACACAAATATGCACACACATACACACACACACACGGCAAGAACAAAGAGAGTAAGACAATGGAATCACTTCTATTACCTCCAAGTTCTCATACAAGTTCAAAACTACAAGAAGCTACCTCAAAAATGAGCTCTCTAGCTCTATTTATAGTTTTTGACTAGCTTTGGCCCTGTCCAGACCTAGTGTCCAGCCTAGTTAAAAATTAGGTTCCAGGGCTTATTTGAGGGCTCAAACGAGGTCTAAAAAATTTGAAAATTGGTAGGCAATTACTTCTAAGGCTCCCCAAGCTCGAGGACTCCTCGGTTTGCACAAAATGGAGCTACAAAAAGGTGAAACGGTATTTACAAGGGTTTTCAGCGATGAGAATCACTTTTAAAATAATGTAAGGATTGGGAAATTTGGATGGGTTTCCTCAGTGCTAGATCTGCGTGTCTGCCCGTACTTGCTTCTTCACGTATGATGCCAGTATGATGCCAGCACTCTCCCCCCCCCTAGCGTCTGTTGTCTCTGACAGACCTTTCTCCATGGTTTGATCGATGTAGTGCTGTAGCATGTTGGTTGCCAATTCTTGTTCTCTGATCTGTAGTCCCCTGACCAGGTCTCTTTGAAGGGCATCCCAATTAATTGCACAGCGTTACAACATGAGGTTACCGCCCTCCAACAATCTCATGCGGAACTCAAAGCCAAATATACAGAGATGGGTAAGGCGATGGAAGAACAACTCAGAGATCAGCTAGCCCGCAATGCTAGACTACAAAGAAACATGGCTTTACTCCGACGACACCTAGCAGCTGCCCAAGAAGAGAACAGAAGGTTACAACAACAAAATCAAGACAATCTCGAAGCCGCCATAGAAAATACTCCAGGGGCACCCATAGATCCTGGTAGCTTCTGGGCTATCCCCTCAGAAAGTATCCAGCAACTATTGGAAACCTATGCCAACCTCTTAGAAGCACATGATCAGCTTGCCGACCAAGTGAAAGAACCACAGAAACAACCAATGCTTGTACCACACATGACAGAACCAAGAAATGTGGTCAATGCTGCTACTTCACCAGAGCCAGAATCTTCCATGGCCAACAAGGTACTTGAACTACGCTAACAAGTGGCAAAATTAAAGATTAAGTTGTTACAATATGAACGACCCCCCTCTCCACCTGATCAACCATCAAAGGAAGAAGCAGTAACCATTCTTGTGGAAGAAACCTTTGAAGATAACTATGAACCTCAACCTCTTCTAGGAGGCAGAGTTACAGAGGAAGGACAAGACACATATGAGGAGCCCCCTTGGGCATGGATGAAACAAGTAGAAGAAATGGGGCCAACTCATGGGGAGCATATATCCACTCAAATGCTGGCCATGAAGACCATTGAAGAGACCATACTTCAATCAGAATATTTCAGGCACCTCGCCTCTAGAAGATTGATAACTAGTTCAGAGTTACAGTATAAACCCTACTTTGTGCTCTTGGAAGACTACAATGCTGAAATCAAAAGAGTCACCAATAGGTATCCTTCCTTTGCAACACAGTTCCAATCAGAGGACATCCCAGAAGAAGCTAGAAAAGGTGCCATATTCCAACCCATATGGAGGCTATGAACATGGGATCATGCTCCCATGCATTTGAAGTATAACCCTTGCTTTGGGCCAGTGCAACGAAGAAGATCATGGAAGGCATTTGCCATAAAAGTTCAGAACAATATTAATTGCAAACAATGGCTAAATTACCCCGCAATTGCACCCCCAACAGGCACACCAACTGTAGCCTACATGATGGCTACTATCAGACACTAGATGCCACGCCTACATCCCATGCCTGATGTCGCCGCGCAGATGATGCTCAAAATCCTGGACATGATGCAAGTAGTGTTAAAGACTTTCCGCAATGTACGTAACATCTAGCCTCCAATTCCGGGCTTCATAGATGGTAATTATGACTTACTTTATGATATGAGCACGACCTCGAGTATTCGAGTTGCTTATGCATGGCATGCGAGGATCAGATATCTCCCTGCTTGCTACAAGCAAACCTTTGATGACATGTTCACCACGAGATTTTTCTCCAAGGCATTGACACGTGCCTGGAGGTGGGATGACAGAGTACAAAGCTCTTTATTGTTTTCTTCCAATAACCTGTATTCCTGTTTAAGCTGGGCGGCAGCTTCAAGCATGGTGTCTAGTGCATGACTAAATGAGGTGGATGCAGAGGTGGAGGTGAAAGATGGAGGGGGTTGGGAAATGGGGAAGGGAAAGGCGGATGTGGTGCTGACAGTGGGTGTATGTGGTGATGTGCGTGAAGTTACAAGTGGTGATGTTGAGACAAATGTGGTGGTGAGTGGTCCTGTGGAGGGTGAAATGTCCATGGGATCGGACGTGATTGTGTGTGAAGTGTGAATCCTGAATACTAGAATGGTGGGTGGTGTGTTAGTGGTGGTCGTGAATGTGGGGGAGGTGGGGTGGGAAAGGGACTTTCTATTATGATTCTCAAATTGTTGAACTATATTTACAAGGTTTGCCAAAAATGGAGGTAGGGTGGTTTGTGTAGGTTTTGGGAAGGTTAAGAAGGGCCCAGTGGGTTTGAGTTGGGAAGTGAGGGAAAATGGGTGTGTTAATGTTTGGGTAGGGAGATGTGGCTGTCCAAGAGCTGGTTGATAAGATGGGTGACCTAATATGGTTTGATGGGTGGCAGGATGACCTATATGAGGTTCAAAAAATGGGCAAGCAATGATAGAGGTAGGGATAGGTAAGGATGGCAAAATGGTGGTGTGCGGTATAGTCAGTAAGGATGGATGTGGGTTGTTCAGTGATGCTAGTGGCGAGGGGTTCGGTGGGTTGGGTGGGAGGTGATGGGGGAGATGGTATCTGTGTGCTGTTGTCATGTGCATCAGGGTTAGTGGGGCTGGTCATGTGGACATCTTCTTGAGCTGTGGTAGGGAGTGAGGTAGAGATTTCCATCTGAATCATTTTTCCCCTTCGCGGTCGGGTATCGATCCTTCGTTGGTCATATTGAGGGGTGGTACGATATACCATGGTTTGCATGGCTTCCACTATTCCACACGTATCTGCCAAAAGATTCAATGATTCTGCAAAATGAGGGTCTACATTCTCCGCTTGTAGCATCTGGTTCATCAGTGCTCTATTTGCCTCTTCTGACAACTTATGCCTTTTTTATACTTGCTTGATCGTCTTGTAGAGCCGTTTGAGTTGTGGAGTGTAGGCAGGGGCTTCCTCTTCACTCTCCTCTGATTCATTTTCCTGTGCCTTTTCTTGCTCATGTGTGCCTTCAACATGAGTGTGTTGTGCCTCATCTTCCCAATGTACTCTTTGTGCATCACTAAGTGTCCGTCCGCTCTGGGATGATTATCCAGGACCATCAGTGTCTGAGAAGAACTCACCCTCAGATAGCTGCGTTGTTTGCAAGAAAGTCTTAAAGTCAAAGGATGTATCCCCCTCCAATGCAGCCATGGAGGCAAACTCAACATCCGTGGGTAGTGGTGGGGCTGATGGAGTGGGTTGTACCACACCCTCTGACTGTGGTCGTTGGAGATGGATCGTGAATGGGGCTACTTGTTCTTCTTCTCTAGGGGAGATTTTTGTGGTGGATTCGCGAGGAATTAGAACATGTCAAAGTGATCCGCACATTCTTTTAGCTGGTTGAACCCCTGGTTTTCGTCCCTGGAAGAACTGTAGCTGTGAATATTTAAGTGCCCATGCAATCGGCACATCATACGCGAGGCATCTGTAGATGATTCTTGTAATGGCACAACAACCGTTCAAAGTAGGCTTCCTCACTCCTCGTTTGCCTGCTTCATATAATTGGTCAAGGATCCATACTGGCATCTTAATAGGTAGGCTCCCGGTTTCCGCTAGGTATAGCCCGTACCAAATCTTTTTATGAGGTTGTGTGAATCGGTCCTGAGCCAGAAAAGCAAAGTATTGAAGACACATTCGCAGTGGTATGGTGATGTTTGGGGTGAGAGCACACATCTCTTTCAACTTCTTGAGTTTACTGTTCTTCATAGACTCTGGTATCAAAGGATCTCGATCGGAGGGTACATGGGTGTCGTACATCTGAAGGGCTTCCCTGATTAAAGTTATGTTCAGCCCAAACTTTTTCATTTCCTCCTAGTTCGATAGAGAGGGCACCAGGAATGTGCCTGACTGATCTTTATCTCGCTTTAAGAGTTTCTATCAAGTAGTAGCGTATATATGTGTGTGTGTGTGTGTAGCTCAAGCGTAAGCACCACCTCCTTTACTTGTCAATCCGCGGACACGTGAGGACCGGTATGAAGACCACGAGCAAGTGAAGGCACAAGTGCGTGAGTGAAAGCACACAAACATGCACACACAAACACACACACGTGCACAAGGTAAGATCAAAGAGAGGAACAATGGAAGGGTTTTGATTACAAAAGAAATCTATTACAAAACTAAAATCTACAAGAAGCTAACCCCAAAAATGAGCTCTCTAGCTCTTTTTATAGTTTTTGGACTAGTTTTGGCCCTGTCCAGACCTAATGTCCGGCCTAGTTAAAAATTAGGTTCTAGGGCTTATTTGAAGGCTCAAACAGAGTCTAAAAATTATGAAAATTGGTAGGATGATACTTCTAATGCTCCTCAAGCTTGAGGACTCCTCGGCTTGCACAAAATGGAGCTACAAAAATAGAAAATGGTATTTACAAAGATTTTAGTGATGGAAATCACTATTTTTGTAGGGGATTCTTCTGAAAAGTTGACATGTACTTCATGGAGCTCCCTACTTGCTCCTTCTTCTTGTGTGTGTCCACCTTTCTGATGTGCTTCCATGCTTGTGCTTGACCTTGAGTTCCAACACTCCCCCCCCTCTCGAGTCTGTCGTCCCTGACAAACCCTTGTTGTAGTGGTTGTTCCATGTAGTGCTTTGAGAGGTAGTATCCACTCTATATGAACAAGAGCCATCTAACTTCCAAATTGGCAGCGTTGGTTGTCTAGTTCTTCATTTGTCACTGCAAGCCTTTGCAAGTCATAGTCCCTTGGTATGTGCTTCTTTCGTGGATTCCGCATGAATGCGTCGTTGTGAGCTTTCAAAGATTGTGAGTTGCTCAAAAGAGGTTATCAAGATTGAGTTGGAGCAACTGCTAGCTTCGAATTGCTTCCTAGGTATTGATGTTTCCCCCAGGATGTCCTCTAGCTCTTCTAAAGATGATGTTCAGAGTAGTCATGCCAAGTACTCATAACCCATAGTGAATGATGGATAAGTGTGTCAGTGCATGGGTTGAAAAAATTATGTGCCTTGTGCACGGCCTTGTAATGTAGCCCTATGCATGCTTACTTGGAAAGTGCATTGGAAGAAGTATGGTGCAAAAATTTGGGGTCTTGAGCTAAGTGCTCAAGGGTATGCTGATGAAGAGGTTTCCTACGCTATCATGGTTATAATGTGGCCCAAGTAGGAGATTCTTACCATAGTGAATGGTTAGTCAATGCGGATCTCTTTGTGTTGTACACCTGTCATTGTGATGGACCATTGGTTGGTCTATCATTATCGATGAATGCCCTGGTTGATGGTCCATAGATGGGAGATTCGTCGAGAACCTGGTCCTGTCCCCTCTCTTCAAAGTAGCATTTGCCAAATACCAAGAATTGAATTTCTTTATATTCCTTGACAAACAGCATTGGGTAACTACACTGAGCTTAGTTTCACATATTCTCTTTGCCTCACCTTGAGCAGGAGTCTTCTCACCTTCAAGTTCTTCCCTCCTACCATGGTAAGAGGAAACAATAGTTTTGGATGCTATGTTCATGCCAAGTGCTTGCCATCTACCAAATACGGCGGCAATAATATCATCTGCAAGCCATTACACACTTCTATTCAACTGATAAATGCCCAATAATCAACGGTTCCACCTTCCACTAAGCAGGACTCATTCGTGTTCCATGAGCCAAACCTAGGAACAAGCTTCTTCTCTCTTTTTTTTTTTTTTTTTTACCATGTCACAAGCAAGAAGGCAAATGTTAGTATCAGAAAACATAGTTGACATATGGCAATGTGCTCTTGTGCATGGGACTCTCAAATGTGTATATGCACAGCCATGTAATGTGGCCCTATAATAATGTATTCTTTGGAAATGCATGACCTCAATGGTGCATAAGACAGGGTTGTGCAAGGAGCACATGGTTGTAGCTCGTCGAGGCTTTCGATGTTATTTGCAGATATTGATGCCATCTTTGTTGGAGGTATCCATTGTATCTCGAGATGACAACTTATCATTCCACCTTATAGGGATCCATTTGAGAACGGTTTGCGACTGGGTAGAGATCACCTTTGGCCGCTTCATGTTTGAATGATTTCGTGAGGGTTTGATCCATTGTGGCTGGCTCTTTATTTTGGTGGATGCTATCGGTACTTTCATCCTCCAAACCCATATCCTTGCAGAAGAGGTTCTTTGATCTTTATTGGAGCTCTGTGCTTGATTCAGTCCTTTACCTCGCCTTGGTGTCTTTGTTGTGGAGGTTGTTGCCTTGAAGTCCCCCCTTGCATTTTTTCTGAGCTTAGGCTTGATTGCTTGGGATCCTTGGATTGGAAGTGGTCTTTCTTGAGGATAAGTCATGGTAGGCCTAGACCATAGATTTTGAAGTCGAGTGTGAGGGGACTGATTTTGTGCAAGGGCTTTCTTTGGTACCCATATCACAGTGCGATTTGGTTGGGCTCTAAGTAATTTCTTGGCCACCCAAATTTGCTTGACATTATCAAGAAAATATGATTTCTGTTTCTTGATGTAAGGGTCTTTTGGGCCTTCTATGTGAGTTTTTTGAGAAAACTCATGTTTACATGGGGAATGCAACAAGGGTTGATCTTCTATACATACATCAGGCTTATGCAAGGGATCAATGGGTTGTGTGGTTTGAGATTGATTTAGAGATTCATCGAGACATTTATCCTTATTACACATAGAATCCCTAGGTGTACAAATGGGTGATGGATTGTCATGATTCACCCTAGAGTCGACATCATTTTCCAGATCAGTGATACAAAGCATTGGTTGATCATCTCCTTCTTGATCATATGAGTGTAGATCATCCCTGCTTATGGTTTCATGAGGGGAATCCAAATTTACAGGAAGAGAGGGCCCTTTCACATCCCCCAAACACTTGGAGTCCTCCATTTCTCCATTCTCTAAGGTTTCCTGTGATATACTCAAAGAAGGATTAGATTCAAAAACATGAGTAGAAAGAAAAAAATTTTCATGAAAAGCACACTCTTTGGAAAGATGATTTTGCCCCCAATTATCATAAGGCGGATAGTCATTAGGATTTTCCATTGACAAATATGTAGAAGCACAGGTAATAGGTGGAGAAGACTCCTCAAATTCTTGATGATTTTGTGTAATGAACCTTTGGGTGCCAATGATCAAGTCTTCATCTATACAATCCATGACAAAGAATGTTTCCGAAAATTGCATATCATCCACCATAACAGGCAACACAACTTGACCCATGCATTCATACTGTTCATCATCCATGAGGATAGAAGAATGAGTTGTTGGTTGAATGTTCTGAAAAATAATGGTCAATAGGTCAATATGAATTAAATTCCACTCACAATGAGGATTGATATATGCACTCAACCTTCTGTAGTCACATCCTATCCTGATATCCACAAAAGTATTATCATATTCTCTTGTTGCAAATAAGGATCCCACCCCCCTAGACATTTCCTCCGTTTCCTTGACTCCTTGCAATTTTTCTCTAGATGTTTCACACTCATGTGAGATTATTTCATGCACTTCATGTTTATCTTCCTTCTCTTTTCCCATCTTAGCCCCCTTTCTTCTCTCTTTTGCTTTCTTCTTTCCCATGATACAATTTTTCTCCCCCTTGGTATTGCTCAAAAATCCTTGGGAGCCCCCTTGGTTTCCTAGTCCCACTTGAGGCCCAACTTCAAATTAGTCTATCTGAAAATCAACGCATTATTCTTATAAAAAACAATTGAGGCCGTGTAGGATTCGAAACGAGCTTTCCAACGAGCTATAGAGCTCAAAAAATGGACTTTGGATGAAAAAGTTATGTCAAATCAGGCTTCTAGGGTTCAAAACAGGCAAACAAGACCTTTGGAGAAAATCGTGATTTTGTGAACTTTCAGAGAATCGCGATGCTGTGAAGTCAAAAAATCGCGATGTTGAGCACAAAATTGTGTTTTTGAAAATCACGATTTTGAGCAGAAAATCGTGATTTGAAAATCGCGATGTTGAGCACAAAGTCATGTTTTTGAAAATTGCGATTTTGACTCAGAGAATCGTGATTCACAAAATCGTGTTTTTGGCTGAAAATCGTGATTTGTGAGAATCGCGATTTTGAGCCCACTGAAAATCGTATTTTCTCAGAATCGTGTTTTTGGCATGAAAATCGCGATGTTGAGCACAAAGTCGTGTTTTTGAAAATCACGATGTTGAGCACAAAATCGTGTTTTAGAAAATCGCGATGTTGAGCACAAAATCGTGTTTTAGAAAATCGTGATTTTTGACATGAAAATCGCGATTTTGAGCACAAAATCGTGTTTTAGAGAATCGTGAAAATCGCGATTTTGAGCACAGAATCGTGTTTTTGAAAATCGCGATTTTGACTCAGAGAATCGTGATTCACAAAATCGTGTTTTTTGCTGAAAATCGTGATTTGTGAGAATCGCGATTTTGAGCCCGCTGAAAATCGTATTTTCTCAGAATCGTGTTTTTGGCATGAAAATCGCGATGTTGAGCACAAAATTGTGTTTATGAAAATCGCGATTTTGAGCACAGAATCGTGTTTTAGAGAATCGTGTTTTTTGACATGAAAATCGCGATTTTGAGCACAGAATCGTGTTTTTGAAAATCGCGATTTTGACTCAGAGAATCGTGATTCACAAAATCGTGTTTTTTTGCTGAAAATCGTGATTTGTGAGAATCGCGATTTTGAGCCCGCTGAAAATCGTATTTTCTCAGAATCGTGTTTTTGGCATGAAAATCGCGATGTTGAGCACAAAATCGTGTTTTTAGAAAATCACGATTTTGAGCAAAAAATCGTGATTACACAGAATCGCCTTTTTTTTCACAAAATCGTGTTTTTTACTGAAAATCGTGATTTTTTGAGAATCGCGATTTTGAGTAGGGAATCGTGTTTTCTCAAAATCGTGTTTTTTGATTGAAAATCGTGATTTGTGAGAATCGCGATTTTGAGCACACTCACAGAATCGTGATTCTGAGAATGACCATAGAATCGTGATTTTTTCAGCCAACTTTTAGGCGGGAAAACAGAAAATCGTGATCTTTCAAAAAATTTTGAATTTTCACAGAATCGCGATTTTCATCAGAGAATCGTGTTTTTTGGCGGGAAATTCAAATTTCTGAGCGCCGGCTATGGCGAGCTCCATATGAGCAGAAAATCATGAAAAAAAACACAGCGCTTGCTCTCCCTTGCTTCTCCTAACTCCTTCCCACACAATAATGCATGAAAAATGGTATGAAGATGGTGAAAATGCACTAAAAAACAAGAATTTTCTATGAAGAAGAAGATGGAAGAAGGTGGAGATGATGATGATGATGAAGATGAAGAGGAAAAAACAGAAAATGAACTGAAATGACAGTTTTTTTACCTTCCAACGTCGCAAATCTACGATCTTACCATCACAATGCTCGTCCTCGAAGCTCTCTCCCCGGCAACGGCGCCAAATTTTGGTGTAGCTCAAGCGTAAGCACCACCTCCTTTACTTGTCAATCCGCGGAGACGTGAGGACCGGTATGAAGACCACGAGCAAGTGAAGGCACAAGTGCGTGAGTGAAAGCACACAAACATGCACACACAAACACACACACGCGCACAAGGTAAGATCAAAGAGAGGAACAATGGAAGGGTTTTGATTACAAAAGAAATCTATTACAAAACTGAAATCTACAAGAAGCTAACCCCAAAAATGAGCTCTCTAGCTCTTTTTATAGTTTTTGGACTAGTTTTGGCCCTGTCCAGACCTAGTGTCCGGCCTAGTTAAAAATTAGGTTCTAGGGCTTATTTGAAGGCTCAAACAGAGTCTAAAAATTATGAAAATTGGTAGGATGATACTTCTAATGCTCCTCAAGCTTGAGGACTCCTCGGCTTGCACAAAATGGAGCTACAAAAATAGAAAATGGTATTTACAAAGGTTTTAGTGATGGAAATCACTATTTTTGTAGGGGATTCTTCTGAAAAGTTGACATGTACTTCATGGAGCTCCCTACTTGCTCCTTCTTCTTGTGTGTGTCCACCTTTCTGATGTGCTTCCATGCTTGTGCTTGACCTTGAGTTCCAACAGTGTGTGTATATATATATATATATATATATATATATATATATATATATATATATATATATATATATATATATATATACACACACACACACACATATATATATATATATATATATATATATATATATATATATATATATATATATATATATATATATATAAGGAAATCTAGTTTAGGCAGAGATGCACTAAAATAATCCTGCACTCCCGCTTTCTACCAAATATCTTGAAGAGGTGCTACATTTTGTAGTGCTTCAAACTCTCTTGAGAAGAATTGAAATGTCCACCAAACTCCTCCAAATTCCAACTTGGATTCCCAGATGTGGTCTGCATCTCCCAAATCTCCTAGCATCTCATTGAACCAATGAGAATGACCCTTGACTCTTTCTGTTAGGCCACTTGGTGGATCCGAGATGGGAATTCGTCTCACGTTCAGAAACTCCTCAGGCCTAGCTGTTAGTGGGACCTCCACAGGCATGGTATCCCAATTCATTTGAGTATTCGTGCTTGCTTGCGAGCTCGTGCCTGCCGCTGCTGCCATGAGACTTCTGATGCTTATCTGCTAGAAGAAGAAGGGCACATTAGTGTTGCATAGGAAACAAGATGTAATGGTTTTCCCTTCACAATAATAACATGACATTCCAGGTGGTTAGTGGTTAGAGGTGAAGTGTTTGTGATAAGTCTGAATGTTGATTAGAGGTTAGTGTCATCCTAGATGCATACTTTGGATATGCAATGGACTCAGAATGCACCTACATCAGAGTGGATGGATTTACTAAATTGGGTCAGGGGGTTTGATACATGGTTTAAGTCTCCAAACTTTGATTGAGGATTCATGGATCTTAGAGCTGATGATAAGTAAAGATCTATGAACTAGATTGTGCTGGATTTGGGACCTTTTGGGTACCCATTTCCAGACATTTCTAGGTTCGACAGAAGGTGTAAGTGTGGGGTATAGGTATCTTCCCTGAGCTGTTTGCCAAGAGTGCTTGGAGTGTTGACTTATGCTAGTGAGTGGAGGTGAAGCTATTTGGGCTTCTAAGCAGGTCTTGGGCACCCATATCTATCTAGCATTGGGGATAGCCTTCATTGACCGCTTAGGGACCCAAATAGAAATGGTGTAGCTAGAGTGTTGCCTAGGGAACTCCTTCGTTTTAGTCCTTGACGGTGTGGCTCGCTTGATGATTTTTTGAGAACCTTCCTCTAGAGCCGTGGTTTTTCCCCCTTGCGTATCCAGATCTGCTTCATGCCACAAGGTACTTCATATTGCCCAGGTTGGTGCTCATGCTTCTTGATCATTGGTCTCCTAAGTGTCGTGTGTTGCTGATCATGCCCCTTTAGAATCTTCTCTAGAACAGATGGGAACTCCTCAGTGACTTCTGTACCTTCGACAAGAGGGACAATCCTCTGCACCATAGAACTTTGGACAAGAGAAACATTGTTATCTTATTGTGGGTTCCTGGAGGGACCAGGAGTTGGTGCCTTTTCTAATGGTTTGAGTGCTTGATTTACCAATTCAATCATAAGGCGGCTTTGGCCTGCCCAAGCCTGAAGAAGTCCACTTCTTAGGTTGAGGTTGACTGCGTGATCATAGATCCAGTCTTGGCCCAAGACAAGAGGTTCGGTAAGATCCTCGTCTTCACATACTAGCACTTTTGCTGACATTAGGACCTCTTGAATGTAGAGGGGAAGCTCCACCAATGAATGTTTCCTTCCTCAGTGCTCTAAGTATTGATGTTTTATGCATGGTTGCAGTTTCTTGCTATTCTGTTTTCATATGATATACAAGACAGACTGATGTGGTGCTTGGTTGGGAAGTTACACACAGGGTTGAGATGCACTGATGATGGTTGTTAAGTTCTGTGAGTGCCATATGGGGATAATGTCCAAAATTCCATCTAGAATAATGGAAGGAACTCTACTTTTAATTGTTTGCATTTCATGAAATACCTTGGGGGTGATAAAGGTTGTTTGTTTTTCTTTCAGTCATTATGTTGAGGTACTTCATCCTAATAGACTATAATGATGTGTGGACATCAAGATCATTTGGTTATTTACATCACTTTCAGGCTTAAGTGTTCGCACCATTTATACTCTGTTTAAAGGCTCTAATTGTGTTTTTCTTCACAAGCAATTGATCAATACTATAGGCATAGACTCTGAAGAATCTCTTGTAGCTTTTGTGTTTGGTATTGTAGAGCATTTTTTGATTAAAGGGAATTGCTGCATAGATTTAGACTTGTTCTATAGTGTTTGTATCCCAGATTTTAGGTTTGAAGCTCTTCAAAATCTCAGTACAGCTAGGGGTTGGTGTTATGTGGGGTTTTGGTCGCTATGCTTCCCCTACCATATGCTATAATGACATTATGATTGCTTTGATTGGTGGTTCATATCACTTTCGTACTATTATATTCACATGATAATACATAGGCCATTGCACACTCATTAAAAGCAGTAAGATGGCAACATCTATCTCATGCTTAACAATGCAATCCTTCACACCTGCATTTGTTTGATAACAAAATGGGATTGATTGTGGCCTACTTAGGATATAAGAAATTTGGGGCACCATAGGTTCCTGCTTCTTATTGGATCCTTGCCTTTTGAGCTATGTGTTTGGAATGAAAGATCCGCATAAGGGATTCTCTTTGGAAGAGAAAGTATTGTAGGACTTGATGCTCCCTGAAGTGGAAACTAATTTGGAGTGAATGTTTACTGTCTACTTCGTTTTCTAGAAGCAGTCTACTTGCTTTATGTATGTCATTTCATGTTTGGGAGCTTCCTCAGAAGGCATTTCCAGTTTTACAAAGGACTGCATAGGGGGATGGATGCTGGGCTAACTGCCCCTAAGGGGATTGTGGTGCCCAACTCTAAAGACCAAAGATTTGCAGATTGAAGGACGGAAGACTTGCATATTGGAAGATTAAAGTGATGCAAATTTGAAGATCATTGAAGACTTGAA
Organism: Ceratopteris richardii; assembly: GCA_020310875.1. NCBI lineage: Eukaryota > Viridiplantae > Streptophyta > Polypodiopsida > Polypodiales > Pteridaceae > Ceratopteris > Ceratopteris richardii. The sequence goes on along the minus strand of CM035407.1, from coordinate 56,416,252 downwards.
GAGTTTAGGACTTGCTATTGACCCAAAGACTTGCACATCTCGAAACTTGAAGATTTGAAGACTTGCAGACCTGAAGATTTCCAGACTTGAAGACTCCAACTTGGAACAGTTCAGCTGTGTATGTCCCTCTTATTTTATCTTTATCAAGGACAACAAAGTCTTAGGGGAGGAGAATGTTGGATTGTAGGGTATGCACACATCTTCAACTATGCATGGAAACCCTCCCTAGACCATGAGAATAACCTTCTTTGTATATACTTAGAGTGTCACATTGAACACCCTCATAAGAACTTTTTGATATTTCCTTTATGCTATGGTGTGGAAGCATCCTAAATATATCTCACCTTTTTTGCACACATATAAGAAAGCTACGTAAAAATCCCACGCATCTAGTTTCTTGGGATTTGTTGGTTACACAAGAGATCTTGGAATCTCCTAGAAGATATGTTAGTTAGAGATATTCCCTTTTTGACTTTTCAAAAGGAGCACATGGGGAAATGTGCTTAGCCTATATATAGAGGCTCATTTTTGTAAAGAGGGGAGCTTTTGGTTCGGCGTGCTCTCATGTGTATATCTTTTTAATGGAAGAACTCTCTTTTCTCTTAAGGCTTTGTGCATATGTGTATGTAGTCTTAGAGTGTGAGGTGTGTGTGCATGCTTGTGTTTCCTATGTGTGTAAGTAGAACGTTGCAATTATCTTATATTTTACATATTTGACTAGGATCCTTGACTCCCTTCTCTCCATGTTTTCAAGCATGTGGCATAGCTGAGGGGTGACGACCAATGCCTTGAACATGTTGGAGGTTGGGGTGGATAAAAGGAGAGTCATTCTTGAGCTGTCCTTCTTGCTTCCATGCAAGGTGGTGTGGGTCTAGGCTTCCCAAGGGCATACTACAACAATCTTGGAATGCAAGACCCGAATGTAATTTCTAGAGATGTATTAACCTACCAATTGCCAAAATCTCTCCAAAGGAGAAAGAAAATTGTTGATAAATTGAAAGCAACTGTGAATTGATGTACCATTTTGGATAAATAAAATTTGTATTTTCCATATGTTGTATTTTCCATTGTAAGTTATGAAATTTCATCCACACTTTCTATTTAATCAAGATCTTTTTTTATCTTCTCTATGTGCATGTAATGGCATATGTGTGCTCAAATAGTCATAAAATGCCAAAAAAGCCCCATCCACAAAAACACAAGATTCACACCTACAAAAATTTTGCAGGCTTGAGTCATGCATTTCTGTGGCTGGGGCTTTTTTTCCATTTTTAAGACTAATTGAAGGCTATTTATGGTAACGACATTCATTAGGAGACAAACTATAGGGGGTAATGAGGACAACAAGTACTCGCTAAAAACCTAGGCAATCCATATGGAGAGTTTGCTTACATATGTGCCCAGTTTACCATGGCCAAGTCAATAACCAACCTTACCCAAGTCATGAAAATAGACGAATAGGCTTACCCAGGTTAAATAATGCAAAAAACCCCCAGTCACAGAAATGCGAGATTCAAGCCTGTAAAATTTTTGCACGCTTGAATCCCATGTTTCTGTGGCTGGTTTTTTTTTTTGCATTTTTTAGCTTATATCAGGACTTTGCTAGGTAAATACATTCATATGGAGTCAAGAACAAGAGCTAATGAGGCCAATAAGTATCCAATGAAACCCTAGATAGTCCATAATAAACTAGCAAGATCAAAAGTAATAATCCTTGAACACTTATGGTAGAGAGTCGAGGAGAGAATAAGATACAAAAATAGACAATAATTAAAGACAAAACATTTCATTAATCATTGAAGTACATTGCAAAATATGCTTCATAGAAGCTACAAGATACAGAGGTCATGGGTTATTTCCTCTAATTCTTCTTGCTAGTTGAATATCTTTGGGTTATATGGTTACTCTCTTGGCATGGATAGCACATATGTTAGAATCTTTAAGCATGGAGATGAGGTAGGCCTCTACTGCCTCTTGAAGTGCCTCAAGTGATATCCCTTGTATTTGTAAACCTGCACAATAGCTTTGCACTTCTTCCTTTATCACTCTTGCAAATTCTCTTCGTAGTATTAGAAGCTCAAATTATTTCTGGTAGTGTCATATCTCTACAAATGCTCTGTAGTGTCTCCATCATCTTTGTGGAGCTCTTGCATTGGGAGATATGTTAGGTTGTCATTGAGGGCTACATTGTGGTTGATAATTCTTTTTCCTCTGATGTGCTCGATGTGAGGGTTCAGCTTCATCTGCCACATTATCTTGTTGAAATGCATGTTGACTTTGCTCCCTTTCCTCCTCTGTTGGTATTTGGCCTTGTCCCTGTGGAAGTGTTTTGCCTCCATGTGTTATCATATGGCTCGTTGGAATGTGCACTTGATTCCATGGAAGTTGAGTGTTGCTTTCCTCATTAGTTGATGGTTCTCCATTGGAATCGCTCTCCAATATAATGGTTCTCCTCACCACATTTGGGTCTTGCCTTGATGTGTGTCCTCTCTGGTGGCTCATCATCAGAATCTGAATCTAACCATCCTTGAACAATCCTTTTGTTTATTAGACATTTCGTATTCTCCCGATGGATTGCTCCCAAATGGCGTGCCATCATGTGAGAGATGCCTAGAAGTGGTGTGGAAACACTTCGGGGTCTTTAGGGAGGTTGCACCCACAGTGGGCATTGAGTTCCTTGAACATGGCTAGGATAGACCATGCGGTCTTTCCTCACAATTTTCTTGGTGCATGCCATTCTCTTGAGTTGCAAAAGTGTGAAATGGAGTGAGTTCTCTCTATTTATAGAGTTTCTTTTAAAACTATCTGTTCACACCAGAATGGACAAAACTAGTTTAGAAACATACATAATATAATAGTACAAATAGTAACACATTGATACCAAGATTATATTAATCCTATGATTTCCACATAATGGGATATATTGAATTCACTTTACTTCCAAGATGAGCCTTCTCGTTTTCTTTTAGCACTCCACTGAGCATGATGGAGAGGTCCTAATGATGACTTCCATTTCTCATTAGCAATGTTGTGTTGCATCCGTCTCGCAACTTTTGCCAAATGTGACTCCCTAACTTGTTCCACAAAAAACATTCTTGAGAATGTAGTGCAATAAAACCAATTAAACATCTCCTTCATATAGTTTGATTGCATTGGACCACCACCATGTCATGTGTTTTTGAAGTACACACCTCTCGCTTTGTAGTGTGACTTCTCCATTCCTTGGGTACTAAAAATCTCCAATGACCCATATCGATGCATGAAAAATGCTCCATGTGCAAATAAAATATGCTAAAAAGTGTTAAGTACATTGGAAAAAAAGTAACTATAATGAACAATTTTAAAGATCAAATAGGCTTAGAATGTAGTGTGTTATATTTCTCTCTCCCCAAAATTGAATGAAACACTTTGTGAACTCCAGTAATGTCTCTTGAAACAATTGATGTTGAATAGCACTAGAGCTAGTAAGACCCATTAAGCTTACCAACTTATCTAAGCATGAACAAACCTTCTTTCTCTTATTACAAAGATAAACTTGAGAATCATTGTCTATTGTGATCATACATAAATCTTTCCACATCTCATAATGTTCATTATTTTGATTGCTAGTACCTCTTCTAAAAAAATATCGTGCTTTATTCATTGTCATTGACACATTGTATACTATCATGAGATTCCCTAACTTTTGTAACAACCATGGTTACATTTCCACCATGAAAACTAATTGAATTAAGGAGTTCCTCCAATTTTTTTATAGCTTGTACATATTTATCAATTGTCTTCATGGAAAATGCATATTCTATATGGAGCTTCAATAGTTGATAAACAATTCTCATGAAGGCATGTAATGTGCAAAAGTGAACATTAACTAAAGGAAATGGAATAATGAGAATCCAATCCTTATTCGATATGTCACAATTAGGTGTACCAAACATGTGACACCTCATTAAAGGTATATCCCATTCACTAGATGGAGATCATCTGTGTCATCAGTTAAATCCTCTATGTTGTTTTGTTTTCTCATTGTTTGTTTATAACCTCATGTGCAATATGGACAAGGATAGAGAGTAGATGTACCTTGTTTGCATCGTAACATGCATTTGATAGTCTTTAAGTCTCCATCCAAGTGCCACTCTACCTCAAAATCACCTAGGCCTTCAACATTGATTTTTGCACCATGAATTTGAGAAGTTATCACATCTGTGATCCATGGGGTCCTACTAAAAATCCATGAAAGAACATCATTGGATTCTTTAGGTACCTCAATAGCACCGAACCACCATATATCTTTTCCGGATTGAACATTGTATGTAAAGTGATGGGTAGAGTTTCACTTTCATCAATAATGGTATAGGCCATAGCTTCATTCATGAGTGTCACACTAAGTCTCTCCATATGTCGTCCCTTTATGATTTGACATTCGTCTAGCTTCAATATAAACTTGAGTCTAGAACCACAATCTACATCAAATAACAAACATTATATTAATAAAAATACTATGAATGTCATTAATTATGGACTACATGCAAAGAAAGGAGTTTAGCAATTCACAGCTCCATCTTGACATTCACGGGCTACAATACTTATCATACCAGTGAGCAAAGATATGCTAATATTTGAGGATCTCGAGAAGCAATGCTTATGAAACATTGTAGGATTATAATAGACAGTATGCTGATTCTATCATGCTTTAAATCATGGCAAATGATCCACTACACACTGAGGAAAAGCTATGAGAAAACCACTGATTTGATGGAGTACTAACAAAGAAGTAAAATGAGAATATAATGATCATATATGTATTAAAACATGTACAAATACAATGTCATTGGAAACCATACATTTCTCAATGTGTGAGAGGTGAATAAGCTATTAGATAAGCTCTCATTCCACAATAAAATTCACTCAAAGTGATTCATGGGCTTGAGATGATACCCTGATCTTTTGATCCCCTTTTTATAATCATATTTGGAGCCAAGGTTGAGTTCAAATTCAATAGATTCCCTCATCACTCAACAACTGATTGACTGATGATTTTAGAGCTTCCTAACGCTACGTGGGTGTAACCCACTTTTACAAGGATAAATATGAAGGATTTTTTGAAGAGAATATTCATATATAGTCTTGCATAGGTTATGCCAATAAATCAAGCATAAGTTAATCAACCTAGTATGTGGGCTTGGGTTTAATTGCACCAACAGCTCCCCCTCAAGCCTAACAATTTCTTATTCCATTGCATGCCCCCACTCTGATTTCTTCTTTGCTTCCTCAAATGTTGAGGGTTCCTCTTGATTTATATCATGTGCTAGATAGATTGAATGTTTAGTAACTAGAGAAGTATCAGGGCCACATTTCTTGCCACATGATTTGAGCAACCTGAATCCATGTAGAAAACATGCTCATTAGGTTTACCTTGTAACATTGTCATATTCATGAGAAGTAGAGAGTCTTCTTGATTTGATTCTTCTGTGTAATTGTTGTAATCTCTTCTCCCTTTGTATCCTCCTTGGTAGGTTGAATTGTTGTAGTTGTTGTGGTTGCCATGAAATTGTTGAACCTTCCTCTTGAGTAGCCATAACCTCCTCTATTGTAGCCTCTGCCTCTTTGAATATTGGAATTCGTAAAGCAATTCTCAGTTGTGTGATTAGTTAATCCACAAATAGAACAAGGATTAGAGTCTTGAGGTCTCCCCCTGCCTTGTTTTCCTCCTCTGACTCTATCTCTACCATGTCTTCCTCTACCTGCATAGTTAGCTTGATGTGTACCTGCTTCATAATCCACTTTCTTTCCTTTCCCTTTGTTGTCTTTGGTTTTATTTTTATCAGTATACAAAGCAAAAGATTGATTACCTTTGGAACATTCTCCATTCTTCATGAGCTTGGCCTCTTGAGTAAGTAGGTGTCCCATAAGTGTATTGAAATATGGTACATGCATATCCATGTAAAAATCAATTTTTGTTGTAAAGGCTTCCCACTTTTCATCTGCCTTTAGACCATTGATGACTTGCCTTACAATTTTTTCTTCATCTATCACTTCTCCAATGCTTCCTAGCTGATCAACAATATCTTTGATCTTTGTGCCTAAATCAGTCACATTTTGCTTGGAATATTTCTTGAGTGTTGTGAAGTCCAACCATAGTTGGTTCTTTTTGGCCTTTGTGCTTGAAGACAAGAAGGTCTCGAGTGCATTCCACACTTCTTGTGATGTTTTACAACTTCTAATGTGAGGAAACAAAAAATTTAAGATAGAGTTGAGGAGATAAGACCTTGCAAGTGCATCCTTGGAGCACCATGTGCTCAATCTTTCTTGCTCTTCTTATGTAGGTTGACCTTTATTCCTGAAACTTGGCATAACTTCATCTCCAGCTACATAACTATATAGATTCGTGCCTTGAAGATAAGCTTCCATCCTTTAAGACTAGGCTAAGTACTTACCTCTATCCAATTTTTCAATTGATGAATGAAATCCATCTCCCATGTTGTCCAACCTTCCTCTGATACCACTTTGAGGATGGATTTGTACTTGATGAAGATGAAGTGGTGCTGTAGACACTTTGCACTACACCAGCCAAATGAACTCTAGAGATATGTAGTGGGTCCTTTTAGATTGCCAAGGGATGTATTAGAAACCCTACATACCTTGGAAGATCACTCTCAAAAAGATGAATAAAAAAAGATAGGTAAGAGTTGATCCAAGAGTAAAAAACTTGCTATTTTTTATCCTATACTTGTTTAGTGTTTTGAACAGTTCTCTGAGCACAACAACAATTGGCTTAATTCCTTTTGGGGAAGTCTAATTAAGTTATTAAGCTAACAATTGAGTGATTTCATAAAAAATGATGGACTACATGCAAAGAAAGGAGTTTAGCATCACAGCTCCATCCCGACATTCATGGGCTACAACAGTCATCAGACCAGTGAGCAAAGATATGCTAATATCTGATGATCCCGAGAAGCAATGCTAATGAAACTTTGTAGGATTATAGTAAATAGCATGCTGATTCTATCATGCTTTAAAGCATGGAAAATGATCAACCACACACTTAGAATAAGCTATGAGAAAACCACTATTCTAATGGAGTACTAACAGAGAAGTAAAATGAGAATATAATGATCATATATGTATTAAAACATGTACAAATAGAATGTCATTGGCAACCATACATTGCTCAATGTGTGAGAGGTGAATGAGCTATGATATGAGCTCTCACTTCACAATAAAATTCACTCAAAGTGATCTCATGGGCTCGAGATGATACACGGGTCTTTTGATCCCCTTTTTATAATCATGTTTGGAGCCAAGGTTTGAGTTCAAATTCAAACTTCTACCTAAAAGTTGAATCCTAAAGTGTAGGATAGATTCCCTCATCACTCAAAAACTGATTGATTCGTGATCTTAGAGCTTCCTAACTCCACATGGATGTAACCCACTTTTACAAGGATAAATATGAAGGATTTTTACAGGAGACTATTCATATATAGTCTTGCATAGGTTATGCCAATAAATCAAGCATAAGTTAATCAACCAAGTATGTGGGCTTGGATTTAATTGCACCAAAAATACCATCCAATCTATCCTCAATAGCCAACGTATGGGATACATCATTGCTTTCAGCCATGGCCATTGACTAAAATATCATGATGCAAAAAAATGATTGTATCTTGAAAAGTTAAAGAAAACTACCCTATTGAGCTCCCCTAGAGCTATAGTAGACTTTGAGGTGCTTGTAATGGTGAACCAAAACTTGCATATATGTTTGGCACAAAAGGATGATATTTTTTGCACATGCACTCCGATAGTGCATTTAGAGGCTGAAACGAGCTCAAATCGTGCTTTCAACACCACATCAAAAAGCTATTTTGAACTCCTAATAGCCCTAAGTATGATCACCAATTTTCATGTGATTTTGAGACTATGACCAAAGGGTTTGTAATAAAGTAAGTCTATGAACTAACGGTCTGGCTAGTTCATACATATATGAAACTAGACGTTGTTTGGTCACTCATGTGTATGGCCAAAGATCTTGAGAATAGACTTAAGCATAAGTCGATGTGCTCTCTTAAACAAGTAATCCACTTAGCTTAGTGGTTGTCTCAAGGTTGTGAAGGAGGAGGTCTTGGGGTCAACCCCCATGGGGAGCATGGGGAGAGAGTTTTGCCCAAGGAACTCTAGGGCCTTCTAACTCAAGTTAAGGTGAGTTAACTTAGTCAATGGACTTAACTCGAGAGGCGAGTACACCAACCACTAGTGGAATCTAGTGGAAGGTACTAAAGTAGTGGTTGAGATCACTCAAGCCACTAGTAGACTCTAGTGGAAGATATGAAAGGAGTGGAGGAGGTTTCACATGCACTTCTAAACTCTAGTTACATTTGTGGTCCTCATTGATTCGAGCAACTATATATACAGGCATAAGGTTGGGAGGAGAGTCATCTCTCTAGCATGTGGTGGTCATAATCATTAGTTTCGTGCATAACCAATTAGACTAATGTAATAGAGTTTCCACAATACCAGCTCACGAATGAATGTGTACTCACCTCCCAACCATATGCCTCTATATATAACTGCTTGAATCATCAAGGACCACAAATGTAACTTAAGTACACAAGTGCATGTGCAATCTCCTCCACTCCTTTGATACCTTCCACTAGAGCCCACTAGTGGTTGGAGTGATCTTGTCCACTACTTTAGTACCTTCCACTAGAGTCCACTAGTGGTGGTTGTACTCTCCACTCAAGTTAAGACTCTCTAGACTCAAGTTAACTCATGTTAACTTGAGTTAGAAGGCTCTAGAGCTTCTTGGGCAAAAGTCTCTCCCCATGCTCCCCATGGGGTTTGAACCCAAGACCTCCTCCTTCACACTCTTGGGAATTAATCACTAGGCTAACTGGGTCACTTGAATATTAGAGCACATGAACTGATGCTTGAGTTTATTCTTGAGATCTTTGGTCCTATACACGAGTTACCAAACAATGTTTGATTTCAGATCTGTCTAAAGCGATCGGACCCCTAGACCATATATATACTTTATTACATTCTTCCCCCCTTGGGAAAGATTTTTTTCCTCGAAAATAAAGCTACATATAGTATTCGTAGGCAATCCCCGAGCCTCATGTTCTAATACCGAAAGAACATGGCATTCATTCGATCGGTTATCTACTTAGAACTTGAAAGCAAAAAACCTTATCTTTCATTGACCAACTTAAAACTGGAAAGTTGGAAAACATCGGTCGATTGTAGAACCTTTTTCTCAAGCTGAATTTTCTTTAGTTCCATCCTTCTATTTTACTAGGCACTCTTTGTACAAATAACTTCTTGTATGTTTATCTCGGGTGCGAAGTATCCTTTCAGGTTCATGAGGAACTGTTTCACTTACAGGAAGTGGAAGAATAACTTTTTGTCCAACTAGATTACCTGAATATGTTAGACTATTCCTAAGTCGGCTAACGTGGAACACTTGATGAATCCAACTATCTTTTGGAAGTTGTAATTCATAAGCCCATAAGCCAACTTTTTTGGTGATTGGAAAAGGATTGCAATATCTAGGCAATAATTTGGCACATTGACCAGTCTTAAACTTTTCGGACCTTTCAAGAACATGAAGATAGACTTGAATGACAAACTGAAAAGTAGTATCTCTTTGCTTAGGATCTGCATAAGCTTTTGCATGATCTTGAGCTTTCTTTAAGTTTTCTTTAGCTGTCTTTAACTTAAAGTTCATGTCTTGAAGGAATTCTTGAGCTGCTTGAACTTGTTCATTTTGAAGTCCCACTACAAATGGAGACCTAGGCTGGAACCCATACATCAACATGAATGGATTAAATTCAATTGATAAATTCTTGGCATTGTTATAGGCAAACTCGGCTAAAGGAAGGTAGTCTTCCCAATCAATTTTTTTGGAAGTAACATAAGCTCTGAGTATGTCTTCCAAAATTTGATTGAATTTCTCGGTCTGTCCATCCGTCTAGGGATGTTCGGCCGTACTTAAACTTAGTTTAGTTTCAAGTCTACTAAATACTACTCATAAAAAATGACTTGTAAATCGAGCATCCTGATCAGAAACTATATCTATTGGAAGAGCATAGAGTCTATAAAGTTGATTTACAAATATCTTTGCAAGTTCTGGAGTCATATATGTAGTTTTGACTGGAATAAATTGAGCAAGTTTAGTCAATCGATCAACTACAACCCAGACTGAATCGAAGCCTTTTTGAGTTCGGGGTAACCTTGAAATGAAATCCATGGAGATACTTTCTTATTTACCTTTGGGAATCTCCAACGGATGCAACAATCCTCCAACTTTAAGTCAATCAAATTGATTGACTTGACATTTATGGCACTTGGATACATAGTTTTTTACATCTCGATATAAACTAGGCCAATAAAAATGTCGTTTAACTAATTTCAGGATGTCCAACACTTGGAGCATTGTGGCATTCGAAAAGTACTTGATTTCGTATGTCCAAAAGACTTGGGACACAAACCTTACCTTTATAAAGCAAATATTCTTCTTGGAGAGAATGGTGTTTAAACTTTCCCTCTGAAGTACTTGCTTCATTTGTTTGAGCTTGTTCAGTTGCCTTCCATGCTTGACTATAGCTTGGATCTTCTTTGCAACTTCCTTTTAAAGTTGAAATAAATTCACTTTGAATTTGTACAAAAGTTAGGTTGTTCAGCATAGGCATCCGACTTAAGGCATCTACCACTGTATTGAACTTTCGAAATAATCAAAGTCTTGCAACTGTTCAACCCATCTAGATTTTCTACCTCTTAAATCTGGCTAGTTTGCAAACCATTTGATGCTCTCTTGATCAAAGACTATGGTTAACTTTGATCCATACAGGTAATGGTGCCATTTCTTTAAAGCATTCATTATAGAAAACATCTCTTGCTCATAGGTAGAATAGTTTTGTTGAGCAGGATGTAGCTTTCTACTTTTGAAAGCTATTGGTAGACCTTCTTGGCTTAGTACTGCTCCTACTGCAGATGAACTTGCATCTGTTTCTAATTGGAAAGGTTTATTCGGGTCTACTATTTATAAAATCAAAGCCGAAACTAAAGCAAGTTTAAGGTCCTGAAAACTCTTTGCTTGTTCTTCATTCCAATTAATCTTTTGATGCTTCCCTTTGAGCTGATCTGTCAAAGGTACCGCTATCTTATTCAAGAAAACTTTGTAATTCTTGAACTATTTTGGACTCAGCCCATTCAAGAATCACTTTGACCTTATCTGGGTCTACTTTGATTCCTTTCGAGGAAATAATATGGCCTAAATACTTTACTTCTTGGGTAAAGAAATCACATTTTGACTCACTACCATAAAGTTGATTATCACGAAGAAGTTAAAAAACATTTTTTTAGATGTTCTAGATGATTTTCATGATCTGTACTGTAGATCAATATATCATCTAAAAAATCTACTACAAACTTTCCTAAGTATGGTTGTAATACTTGAATTTGAGAAATTCAAGAACTTGGAATGATACTTGGTTTTTCTTTTTGAAAACCCTAGATAAGAAGGATGAATGTTCCATCAAAAGGTTTTCAAGTTCACAAAGGAAAGCACAAGATCATGAAACAATCATGTGAAGGGATCAAAACCTAGAAAATCTAGTTAGAGGTAATGCCTGAAACTTCAAAATTCTTTTAAAGAATTGAAGCAAGAAGGTACTCTATCTTGAAGAGATGATTAGAATTTAAGATAAGTATCACCCACACATTAATGTGAATATAAAATAAGGTGGTATGGAACACCAGGTTTTATACTCGGATGGATGTAGGAAAGATGGTATGGGACATCGAACCGTGGAATGATAATTATGTTTTAGTCCTAGAATGAATCTTGAAGTTATATTTGATCATCAAGGGAATTAAAACTTCCAAGGATAAGTTTTTATTCAAGGAGGATAAAAGTATGATCTCAAGATACTTCAAGATCAAGTTTGTGTAAAGCATTATTTGAGTTAAAAAACTCATCAATAGAAGCTCAATTGGTTGACACACTGATGTTGGATACCACACTAGTATCTTGTGGTTGGATGATGTTTTACTCTATGAATCTTTTTCGAGAATCTAGTTTATTTCTCTTAAAGATAGTAAAAATGTTTCAATACCTTGTTGAAACAGATCTTAGTAAATTTAAAGTCCTGGGTCACCAAGTACTTAACTCATAGAAAGTTTATATCTTAGAAGTTTGAATTAGTTATATAGAGTTTTAGTTCTTTCCTTCGGCTTTCCAAATCTTTTGGAATTGACTCAGATATGGTATATGATTCCTTTCACAAAAGTCTAGGGTTAGTTGATTGGAACTAGATAACTAAATTAAACATCCTAGATAGATGTGCTATACAAGAACTTATTCAATCTTCAAAAGATGAAAAGTTTAAGATTGACTTATTCATTTGGGTTTGCTTCTAGTTATTAGCATAACTCTCATGATTTTCTAGAGTCTAGTATACTCTAGAATAGAGAAGTTAGGAATTGCTCATCAACTTGACAGTTCGCAAGAACTTAAAGATAAAGACTTTCAGTAAAGTCCTCAGTTGGATTATTTTCATTTTGAATTTGACTTGGTCAAGATATAGTAAGGTTGATCCAAAGTAAATGGAAAACTTTCTCCTACAGTTTATATAGGATTTTCAAGCCCATTAGGATAAATTAGTCCTCAAGTCCGGTGAAAAAATCAAGTAACTGTTACTTGGGAGTTAACCATTGTACAAACATCAAAGTCAGGTGTTTGGGACAACCAAAATTCAACTGAATCAAGATTTCTGAAAGTCTTGATAAGGATAAGAATCCCACCTTAATTACCAAAATCCATACACTACTTATGCCCAGAAATGGACTACTAATTAGAATTCATTTATTTCATATGTTTGTGCGTAGATCACACATTGAGAAAAAATGAAGTGGTTGAGGATATTTTTAGATCCACCCTTATAATTCATTCACTATTTTGTACTTTGACCAGTTTCTCAAAGTGCAAAGCCAGATAGTGTTTTGAATCATTTGTGCAGGGATCCCACCATATAGATGAGACATGTTCTTCTAGTTTTAGAACATGACCATGTTCTTTTGGTTTAAGAACATGAGGCTCGGGGGATGCCTACAATTGTTATATATAGATTTATTTTTTACGATGAAAATATTTCCCAGGGGGGAAAGAATGTAATAAAGTAAGTATGTGATCTAGGGGTCCGGCTAGTTCAGACAGATCTAAAATCGCAGACCGTTTGGTCACTCATGTGTATGGCCAAAGATCTCAAGAATAGACTTAAACATAATTCGATGTGCTCTCTTAAACAAGTAATCCACTGAGCCTAGTGGTTAAGTATCAAGGTTGTGAAGGGGTAAGTCTTGGTCTCAATCCCCATGGGGAGCATGGGGAGAGAGTTTTGCCCAAGGAACTCTAGAGCCTTCTAACTCAAGTTAAGGTGAGTTAACTTGAGTCCAATGGAGTTAACTCGAGAGGCAAGTACACCAACCACTAGTGGACTTTAGTGGAAGGTACTAAAGCAGTGGTCGAGATCACTCTAGCCACTAGTAGACTCTAGTGGAAGATATGAAAGGAGTGGAGGAGATTGCACATGCACTTGTGGACTCTAGTTACATTTGTGGTCGTCGTTGATTCGAGCAGCTATATATACAGGCATAAGGTTGGGAGGAGATGATGGAGAGTGTTAATCTCCAAAAGAACAAGTTATCCTTGATGTTAGAGCACCTCTATATCAAGAAAAACTCAAAATCGTAACCAATTTTGGAGGACTCATGCTAGATTACCAATCTTTGCATTAACTGTGAAGAGAGTGATTACTCAAAAAAGTTTGTTGCACTTAATTCACTCATTGAGTGATCCGATGTGTAAATTTTTCAATGAAACATTGTATGAGGTGTCGGCTAGTGTTTGCACACCTTCTCCAAGTTAAACGGTCTCAAAAAATTTAGTAAATCTTGAGATTTACTCCAAACAATTCACCTATGTCTAAAACTATACTTCTGTACAATCGACTTTGACACTTGCAACTTCTTAAGCATAGTTATCTTAAAGTAGAACCCATTTATTCAAATGCTTTTAGCCATAGGTAGCTTACCTTCCAACTTAAAGAATGAGTGCTTTCTTGATCAAAACACTACATTGTGGAAGGAGAACTGACCAAAACATTATCATCAAATTTGTGCCTATTGCAATCTTTTCTTCTTCACATTTACACATGTAAATGTTCTTGCTCTCACTTCTCTCAGCTTGATTACAATTAGGATCTGAAAATTTGTACAAATGTCACTCAATTATAGACTTAGACTTGTACAAAAGCATTTCACAAGATGATAAACACAGAAGGAGCTCTAAGCACAATATCGGGTACAGCTTTTCTTCTATTCAGGAAAACTTTACATCTGTTTGATGAGAGATATTCTCTTTACTTCTAAAGTGTCTAATGACTCTTAAAACTTGTAATTCATCATCTCTCTTACATTCCCTAAATTTCTACTTGTATATATATGCATATATGTACAAGCTCATGACCATAACAAAAGTATAAGTGAGCTAATTACAAGTTTAGTGTACATGTATATACAAGTCTTCATTCTCTGATCATGCACTAACTTTAGGCTTCATATATTGGTCTCTGCTTTATCCTATGACTTCAAACCTTTTTCCAAAACATCAATTGATGGTCGTCATGCACCAACAGCTCCCCCTCAATCATCAATTGAAGTTTTCGTTGTCTTCTTTATACCTGCCATGTCTTTAAATCTTTGTAGCTTTGGTCCATCCAAGCTTTTGGTTAGCATATCTACAATCTGATCTTTTGTTGAAGTATGTATGAATTCAGTCTCCTTATCAATCACCTTCTCTTTCAAGAAACGATACTAAATCTCAATATGTTTAGTCCTGGCATGAAAAACAGGGTTAGTAGCTAGATACAATGAACTCATATTATCTCCATCCATGAATAGTGGGGTGTACTCTGAATGATGTCAAAACTCTTCATGAGAGTCTTCAACCATATGACCTCTTTTGCAGCTTCAACCATACCTTTATACTCTACTTCTGTAGATAACAAAGCAACTGTGTGTTACTAAGAAATTAACTTATCTGCCACATAACATAAGTACCCATAGGTTGATCTCTTATCATTAGGATTACCTGCCCAATCTCTATCACTATATATCTTGATGTTTGTATCTGATGTGAAACCATAATACAAACCTTCCTTGAGTGTACCCTTAATGTATCTTAACACCCTTTGTCTTGCAACCCAATGTTCTCTTCTAGGACAATGCATGAATTGAGACAACACTCCAACTACATATGACAAATCAGGTCTAGTTAATGTAACATAGATTAAACTACCAACCTCACTTTGGTATAGCTTCATTTCCTTGAATTCTTCTCCTCCATATTTGCTTAATTTGTGATTCACCTCCATTGGAGTAGGTGCTACCCTACAATCTTCCATTTTAAACTTGATTAGCAAGTTCTTCAAATGTGTTTCTTGAGTCACATATACTCCATGTTGAGTATATGAGACCTCCATGCCCAAGAAATATGACGTCTCCCAAGTCACTAATCTTGAGCTCTTTCTCCATTTGCTTCTTGAGACTTTGTATGCCCTTCTCATCTGTACCTGTAAGAATTATGTCATCAACATATATGCACATATAAATGAACCCATCATCGCTTGCTTTAACAAGCAAGCTACTATCTGTTTTAGATAGTTGGAAGTCACTTCTTGTGGTGGCAACACCCTCTTTTGAGCTAGAATCTTGTTCTTGAAAGCTTCCAAAACTTAAGAAATACTACTTTAGCCCCAAAGGTCTGTATAAAGTGAAGAAAAGAGGAAAAAAGAGTGTAGAGAATAGTGGAAACATGAAGAAGATGAAGAGGGAACTAAGCTTTAATGGAAATCCTAAAACCTAATTTATGCTTATTTTGACTAGCTACCTAATTAGCCATCTAAAGTGATGAATAAGATGGATAACTACCTAGAACACATGCAAGAAGCACCAAAAACACATACCTCCATTGAAAAGCTTACCATCAAGTGTGCCCAATAAGAGATCTCGACACCAATGTTGAAATTCTAATGCTCTTGCCATCATAGTTCAAGAGTGAACATGATAAGAAGAAGGTTTTATCCATGGAGCGAACAATCAATAGGTATGAAGACCTGTTGAGATATCAAGCTCAACATGTGATGATCCAGGATGACACGTACCAATTTTTCGTTTCTCTGACATGTATAGTGGTCACGCCAATATATGTGAGGGATACTTCATTGAGCTTTATTAGATTTATCTACCGAGAGTAATGGCACATTTGTTTCTTGCCAGCTCACTCATTCGCGGACATTAGATTTTTCCTTATGTACTGATCTTTATATATTGCACTTGTTGTATTCTTGTTTTAGGTCATTCTTGTACATTCCTTTTATGTAATAGAAGAAGAAGAAGAAGATCATTCTTCCTTGCCTCAATTTATGTGTGTGCTTCTCCTTGAGAGTGAGAGTGTGTGTGTGAGCTCTCTTCCTTATCTCCTTCCTCGTGAATTGGTATCAGAGCCAGCGTGGCTGTAGAGAGCTCGTGAAGAAGGCGACGGTGAAGACTACGCGGCAAGGCGTGGAGAAAATGCGATTTCACAAACGACCTCCATTTGCTACGAAAATTGGCGTGAAGGTGGGGCCCACAAAAAAATCGGCCTTTGTCAGATCGAAGTTTTGGAGCCATCTCGACCTTCATTTTGAGCCTGCAAGGTGGGGCCCATAGAAAAACTAGGTCAGTTTCAAAAACTATAACTTGCGTTGTGTTCAGCGACACTTATATATTCCACATCCAGAATTTCAAGCGATTTCGTGTATTGTTGATACACAAAAACTATGTTTTTCTGAGATCTAACTATCACGTCATAGTGCAACAGTGTTCAAGCAGAAGTGCTGCTTGTAGTGTTTTGTAGTGTTGTGAATTGTTGCAGAAATGGCAAACGTAGATGGAATGAGTCAGCTTATGAGCAATAAGCTGGACAAGATCAACTTCCATGCTTGGAGATTGAGAATGACGAATTTCCTGATGGGAAAAGACTACTAGAAGTACATCAAAGAAGAGAATGAAAATGCCCCGTAGCTACCAGAAAGGAATCGGACTACAGACCAGTTAAGAGCATATGAGGAATGGAATCAAGGAGCACGAAAGGTAATGTATTGGCTATTTGTTAGCATACAGGATAGCATGATTGGACACATACAGGATGCCAAGACTCCAAAAGAGGCTTGGAATAGTTTGGTCACTTTGTATGAGACTAATACAAAGGCACGGAAATTGAAACTCAAGAACGAGCTGCATACATTGGAAAAGAAGAGCGTAAAGTGACTACACTCTAAAAATTAAAAGCATATGTGAGTCACTTGCATCTATTGGCATGAATGTAGATGATGATGATAAGGTGGAAGTGTGCCTTCGTGGTTTAGGAGCTGCATATAAGCAATTCAGAACTTCCATACAGACCAGGGAAAATATTGCGAATTTTGCTGATCTGGTATCTATGCTGATTATTGAAGAAAAGAATCTTGGTGAGGATTCAAACTCCCAAGGAAAGCCCAGTTCTGAGTAGGTATTCTACTTTGGCAGAGGAAGAGGCAGAGGTAGAGGTTTTGGAAGTGGAATAGGAAACAGTAACCAAGAACAAGGTCAACAATAAAATCATGCAGGAGAAAGAGGACAGTTTCGAGGCAAGGGGAGCCAAAGAGTTCGCACAAATTTCCAAAGAAATGATTCAGGTAATGATAGTAAAGGATGCTGGAATTGTGGTAAACCTTTACACTTTGAATGTGACTACAGGTTGAAGAATCAAAATAACAGAAGGCAGCGAAACAACTATGCATCCACAAGTGCAGATGATTCTGAGAAGTTGTTTATGGTTCAACATCACATGATGAATACAATGTCTACTGGTGTTTCAAAATCGAATGATAATGTCTGCTATGTTGATTCATGTGCTTCAAATCACATGACCAGTCATGCAGAATGGTTTAGTAGTTTGCACAAAATGCTAGTTCCTGGATATGTTGAAACAGGTGATGATACATCGCATCTATTGAGCATACAGGAAACATAGCATTGTCTATGGAGGATGTGAAGGTAAAACATCTTGCTAATGTGTTACATGTTCCGAATATAAAAAAGAATCTGGTTCTTGTTGGACAAATGGTTGACCAGGGATTACAAGTCAGGTTCAATGCTGATGGATTATATGTAGAAGAGTACAAGCAGGATGGACGATTGGTTGCCAAAGGAAACAAAGTGGGTAGGATGTTCACCTTAAATGTGAAGATTCCTAAAATGAATGCAGCCATGTTTGCAAAAGGTGCATGAGTTATTGCAGATATAGAGATGTGGCACAAACGGATTGGACATGTAAACTTGCAAAGGCTGAAATTGATGCAGTCAAAGGAGATTGTCCATGGACTACCAAATTTCAAAGTTGCAAAAATGCAAAAGGTATGTGCAACATGTCAATTTGGTAAACAATCAAGAGCATCATTTTCACATGACAAGCATCTTAGTGAGAATGTACTAGAAGTAGTACATACAGATGTTTGGGGTCCAGCAAAGACAACATCTATGGGCGGTTGCAGGTTTTATGTTACTTTCATTGATGATCATACACGCAAAGTATGGGTATATTTCATGAAAGAGAAGAGCGAGGTGTTCACTCACTTCTAGAATTTTAAAGCTATGGTGGAAAAGTAGACAGGGAAGTACATTCAAACATTAAGATGATCTGATGGAGGAGGTGAATACATGTCAAATGAGTTCAGTAGTTTTTTAAAAAATCATGGAATTTGGCGTCAGTTTTCATGCAGTTACACACCACAACAAAATGGCATTGCTGAACGCAAAAATAGACATATTGCAAAAATAGTAAGAGCCTTGATGGCTGAGAAGAATATGCCTCATTGTTATTGGGTAGAAGTTGTGCATACTACTGTATACATCATGAACAGAACTCTGATTGCTGATGTACATCAAGTTACACTTGAAGAGAAGTTTACAAGTAAAAAGCCAAATTTATCACATCTGAACATTTTTGGATGTATTGCATATGTACATGTTCCAGATGAGTTGAGGACGAAGCTTGATCTGAAAGCAGAAAAATGGGTCTTCATTGGATACTCCCTTGAGAAAAAGGGGTACAAATGTTATAACCCACTCACACGACAGGTGAAGGTGAGCAGAGATGTGGTATTTGATGAAATGTCAAGCTTCTATGCAGATGCCAAAGAAGAACTGAATCTTGAACCAAATAACAAAGAAAATGCTGAATAATCAAGTGTAGAATCTCAAGTTTTGAGTGGACCAGATGCATCACCAAGAAATAGTTCCAACTCAAATCCATGGAGTGGAAGATTGGGTGGAAATTTCAGTCCATCAAATTCATCAAATACATCCAAGAAAGGTAAAGAAAAGCTTTCTGCTGGTAGCAAAACATGTGCAGGTTTTGAAGATGTTGATGGAGATTCAAGTGGTTCAGAAAAGTGTCTTGATGAGGAACTTGGATTTCCCTCTGTGAAGACTCCAGGAGTAAGAAGGGCACATGCAGATGATACAAGGAGAAGTGAGCCAGGACCAAGAAGATCTGGGGAGGATGCGTAATTCAGTGCAACGATTGACATATGATAGTTACATGGCTTGCCATTGTGCTTACATGACAAATGTAATACAAGATGCTGAAACTTCTTGTTTTGAAGATGCAATTGGTAATGCAGATTGGGAAAAAGCTATGGATGAGGAGATGGCTGCACTTAATGGAAATGATACATGGAAGCTGGTTCCATTGCCACAAGGAAAGAAACCCATAGGCTGCAAATGGGTTTACAAGGTAAAGCATAATGCTGATGGTAGCATAAGCAGGTATAAAGCATGATTGGTAACTAAAGGTCATGCACAAACATATGGCATTGATTATGAGGAAACATTCAGCCCTGTAGCTAAAATGTCTACTGTCAGAACACTTCTTGCATTAGCTACAACAAAAGGATGGGCTTTGCATGAGATGGATGTGAAGAATTCTTTCCTACATGGTGAGTTACAGGAAGAAGTATATATGGACCAGCCACAAGAATATGAAGTTTCAAATCATCCAGAATATGTTCGCAGGTTGCAAAAGGCTTTGCATGGGCTGAAGCAAGCCCCTCGTGCATGGCATGCAAGGATTATTGATTACTTCCAAAACTTCTCGTACCTTTGATGCCTTCTCCTCTCTAGAAACTTTCTGCTCTGATACCACTTGTTGATGTATAACATCACAAGAAATGAATTAATGTGACGCTGAAGCTCTATGTCACAATTAACTCAATGCTCCTCCAAACTTTACTTCTTGAGAAATTTCTAGTCACGAAAATGACATACCTTCACTCTTTTGCTTATTTCTCTTAGCACAAATATTATTCTGCATTCTAGTGGATGAAAATAGAAGAGAAGAGATTTTCAACAAGCTATTACATGCTAAAACCTTTGCACTACACACCAAGTTATGGTCTTCACAAGTTGATCCTCTATGAGATTCCAAAATAGGAAACCTTTCTTGTTTAACTACAAAACATGTTCCTATATTGCAAGTTCGATGCCTAGCATCAACTTGGTGCATGAAAGTCCCCTTTTCAGTAAGAATTCGATGCAGGGCATCAATTTCTCACATAAACCCTCACTTTTTCAAGCACAAATCCTCAAGTGAATCATAGGCATAGAAAATAAGAAGTTATCAACTACAACTCGATGCTAGGCATTCAATTGGTCCAACAACCTCTTATTTTGAAAAACGTTACAAAAGTAGCTAAAGAAAATAGATAAAACAATGACTTATCATCTCACTCTCAATGCCACACATCAAATTGCTTGGAAATCTTGAACTTTTGAAGTCATTACCACAATAGCCAAAGCATGGACATGGAGGAGAGAGTCTCATACACATAACTTCTATTAATCCTACTGATAGCTATGGAAACTCAAAAATTTAAAGGTGCTTTCTCACTTAGAGAAACTTGACTATTTCTCAGTCATACAAAATCTCTCTTTCTCACATTCTCTCATTCTCTTTCTCTCGTCATCTGTTGATACAAACTAACTTATATAAATTTTCTTGATCTCATGACTTTTGAAATTCAAGAACTAAATTTAAGTCTAACTTTACAAATATACGACATGTGTGAAATTGTCCCTTCACATAGGCATGTGCTTTTCTTCTTAGACTTTGACCTTCAACTTTATGTCCAATTTGTGATTGTTTCTCCAACAAGTACAAAGTACCACCACATATGAGTGAATCATGTATGTGGTAATATGGAGAAAAAAATATCTAGCTAGCACTAGAGTAAAAAGTGCCCATGTATAGGGAAAAGGTTCACATCAAAGCTACTCAAGGAACACATAAGTGTAACATTGTTACTATGGGAAAAAATAGGAGTTAGTTACACTATGTATACCTTCATTCTATCAATGTGGACCCCATTCAAATAATGCTCTTAGCGATAAAGTAAGCATGTTGTAAATTGAAAATATTTCACAATATGAGTATGTGCCTAATCCAAATCATGTGAAGAAAATGATCTAAAATCCTTCTTGAAATATGCATCTTACAAAAGCAAAACATACTAGGATAGTAATTTATGGCATTCAAACAGAGCTATAAGCTCCATAGCAATGATATATGTTTATAGATCCATTGAGGCAAGCTGAAATCTTCTCCTACTTTCATACAGTAAAGGCTTATAAGGAATTTCATGTAATAATTTTGTATCCATTTAAGATGCAGTAAACTATTTCTACAATTTATAGTTAAAGGTTATAAGGAATTTCATCTAATCATGTTAGATGCATTTAAAATGCAGTAAACTATTTCTACAGATGATAAACATCAATTGGGGGTGTGTGGTGTATTCATAAACAGTTTGAATATGCAATTTATGATCCAAGATTCAAAACTCTGAGATTCACCTATGGACTATGATAAGTAAGTTTAATTATCAAATCTAGACCCATGGATTTTATACTATCCTAGTCTTTTGTAAAACAATGTTCTATGCATAATGTAACTAACCTTTGGATTTTTCATAAGAGAAAAATGTTATAAATGATACAAAGAGAGGTGGGTCAACATAACATTGCTAAGTGCACAAATATGTGTATGGTGTTGTTGGAAATAAGTCACATTGGTCCAAGAACTTCAAAAGTTGTAGCATAACATGTGTTCTTTATAGAAGCTTTTACAAGAAAAAGTGGAAATCTTGGATACCGTAAAATCCTCTCAGGAAATTGGCATGGCTTTAAATCCCATGGATGGAAAACACATTTGGAGGTTTTATTTTTTCATAAAGCAATAAAAATCGGTGCCTAATTTTTTAACGATGATCGTAGCTTTTTTGCGATAGCTTTTAATTTAGAGAATGTAAATTTGTAGCTTGCTAATAGCGATGGTGAGCACATGCTTTTAGCTTTTGTTTTATCATTTTTTTCTTGGACATAGAATTGCTATATAAGAAACCCCTTGGATCATATGTAATTATCACTCAAGGAGAAATCTTCTCAAGACTCAAGGAGCTCAATGCAAGTTGAAGGATTAGCTTAAAGATCTTGTAGAAGATCTTGGAGGTGATCAAGAAGGAGGTCCTCTACATGAGGAAGAGTTCATACACTCGTGGAGAAGGTGTGCTCTACATTTGGAGACATTTGGAGGACGTATCAGCAACATACTGTGAGTAACAAGTCTAGATTTTTCCCCACTTGTTCATTCATTAGTTTTTTATTTAGATAGTTAGAATTTGGGTTTGTTATAAACCATTTCTACATTGTTTATATTATCCATATTCACACACACAACTATTCATACCTTTTAGGCACATAATTTCTTGTATCTAGTTCCTATTTTTACTTAGATTGAGATATTGTTAGTTTCTATCATATTCACACATTGTAATTTGACATTGACATATACGTTAGTGTAGGTGAGAATCCTAGCTCACTATACACTTTGAAAATCTTGTCTATTCTCTCTCTATCTCTCACTCATCTTCTTTTTGAGTCTTAAGGCATGTATGTCAAGGTTCATCTGTTGAAAGTGCTAAAAATAAAGAAGCAAGATCATATATATTTTGCAAAAGGATTTTCTTCAAATAGAAGGAAAATACAAAAATGAAAAAGGAAAGCATGTACTTCAGCATATTGTGGAGGCCAAAAGAGAATGAAATCCAAAAACTGAACTGGAAGAGAAGAGTGGCTACTCAAAGTAGTGGACGAGTTATGGAGAAGAACTCTCGAACTCATCATGAGAGCTTGTGGTCATTTGGCTACAAATGAGGTAAGGTAGGACACTCAAGAATAGAGGAAGAAGGTGTTGAACTCCCCTTGTAGTTAGTTCATTTGGTTTTAGTCATTTCGTTCTCTTCAGTCTCATAGACTATGTCCAACTGCATACTAATTTTTGGCTAGCCTGATTGTGACAGTCATATCTCTCAATATATGTATCCATTTTTAAAGTTTAAATATTATTTGGAAATCTTATCTTGCGTACTTTCTATATCTAGAATA
The DNA here is from genome assembly GCA_020310875.1 of Ceratopteris richardii. NCBI lineage: Eukaryota > Viridiplantae > Streptophyta > Polypodiopsida > Polypodiales > Pteridaceae > Ceratopteris > Ceratopteris richardii. The sequence continues at coordinate 56,392,678 of CM035407.1, read as the reverse complement.
TTATAAACTTCTTTATGCTCTGTGAGTTATTTAGTTTTTAGTGAAGTCCAATTTTCAACCTAACTGAGTGGACATGCAGCCTGTCTTGAGGCAAAGACTTGCCAAACCAAAACTACTCCCAATTGATTGTTTGATAGCTCATTTAAAAGCTATTAGTGTCTAGCTTGAGTGACCAAAGTCTCAAGTTCATTGCATTCTTCAATTGATACCAATTTTCATTTTAAGGTTTAGCTATAGGTAAAAATCTTGATCTTGAGAAGGTCTTCTACACTTTCTACTGTGAATAGGAGGGGAATTATCCAACAATTGGTATCAAAGCATTGTATTTTGAAGAAGCAAAGCAGTGGAACTAAATAAAAGCAAAGGAGAAGCCACAAATCAAGGGGCAGCTTCATAAAGTCAAGATAGGGTGCCAAAACATAATTGAGGTAAACTTCAAACTTAGAAGTGTTCAATGGTTGATTTAGGACAACAAGTTGAGAAGTTAGATAAAGATAATTTTCAGTTTTGGAGGTATATAATGACAAATTATCTTAAAGGTAAAGGTTTATGGAGTTTAGTGTTGAAGATAAATGTACAAGCTCATTTTCATATGAGCCATGCTTGGATAAATTTACCAAATATAAAGATAAAGAAAAAGTGGAGGAAAAAAGGAAAAAATAATAAAAGAAAAAGTCTAGTCAAAATTCATGATGAGTAAGAGATACAATATCTTGCCTTGTAGTTAGTAGCATGTAGTGGAGAAAGTGGTGAGTTAAGAAGAAGGCAAAAACTTCTTCACATGCTCATTGGTTATAAAAGTGAAGTGGGAGCACATTCAAAACAAGGAGAGAAAGAGGCAAGAGCTCCCAGTAGTCGGATCTAGCCATTTTGTCATTTTGGCTTTCCCTTAGACTCCTTCCAGCCGCACGTCAGTTTGTACATAGCTCTGTTGCAGAGCTCATATCTCAGTGCATATGTAACCATTTTGTGCGTTTAAGCACTCATTGGAAAGCTTATCTTGTGTACTTTATGCATATCAAATATCTCTTTGAAAGCTTATGTACTCTGTGAGATATCAGTGAAATAGTGAAGTCCAGTTTTTCAGTATACCTGTGTAGATAGGTATTCTATTTTGGTCGGTTAAATTTCCTGAACAAAAACATATCCAAATTGCGTGATTTTTGTCTTGTTGGAAAGATCTTGGCATCTACTTTCACTGTCTCAAATACCTCATTGAGATCATTTATATTCTGTGAGATATCTGTCAGATAGTAAAGTCCAGTTTTATAGTGTACTTATGTGTGCAGGTGGTCTATCTTGGTGAGTTGAGTTTCCTGATCAAAACTCATCCAAATTACTTGATTTTAAGCTTTTTGGAAAGCTACTTGTGTCTACTTTCTCTGTACTAAATATCTTTCTCAAAGAATATATATTCAGAGAGCTATCAGTCCGAGAGTGAAGCTCAGTTCTTCAGCATACCTGTGTGGATAGGTAGTTCATCTTTGACAGTTGTGTTTCCTAATCAAAACTTGTCCAAATTAAGTCATTTATAGCTTGTTAGAAAGCTCTCTTTGTCTACTTTGATTGCCTAAAGTCTCAAGTCCATTTGAGTTTTGTATTGAGAGCAGCAAGCTATCTAAGGTGCAGATGTTTGTCCAAGTGCTGGACATACAAGGGCTCACTACACACTTCCGTTGCGCATAGGAGAACTCATTCTCCACAGTTGGTATCAGAGCAAACTTGGTGTTGAAGCTTCATCAACAGAGCTGGAGATAAAGAAAAGCAAAAGAGGAGCTATAAAACAAGGAGGAGCTTCACAAACGCAAGAGCAAAAGGACTATAACTATTCGAGGTAACTCTCAAAGTCTTTGATACTCTTCAATGGCTGACTTGGGTCAACAAGTAGAGAAGTTGGAAAAGGATAACTATCCCGTGTGGAGGTTTAGAATGACCAACTACCTAATGGGCAAAGGCTTATGGGGTATTGTGAGCAGCGATGATGCTCAACCTCAAATCAATCAAGCTATGGCCACCGAAGTCCAAAGGAGGCAAGCAAAAGAATGGGAGGAGAGGAATAGGAGAGTCATGTTCCTCATTTCGCAAGTCATTACTAATGCCATGGTAGGTCATATTCAACATTTAGAGAAAGCTAAGGATGCTTGGGAAGCTCTTGAAAGGATGTATTCAACAAATACCAAAGGTAGGAAACTTCAACTCAAGAATGAGTTGAACACAATCAAGAAAAGTTCGAGTCAATCCATAGCTGAATATACTTTGAAGATTAAGGAGCTAAGCGATGCTTTAGCTTCTATTGGGACAACGGTTGAAGACGAAGATCTTGTGTGTTATACTCTCAATGGCTTGAGAGATGATGAAAGATGGAAGCCGTTTATAACTTCCATTAACTTGAAAGATGTATATCCAGGTTTTGAACAACTAATCCCTCATCTTGTCATAGAAGAGCTTAGCTTTGGTGGTCTCAAAGGAAAGGATAGCCACAACCAAATGTTATATGCAGGCCAAGGTAAAGGAAGAAATTCAAGAGGAGGCTCAAGAGGAAAAGGAAGAGGTTATAACCACTCCAACTACAACCAAAACAGTTCGGAAGACAACAAGGATGCATCAAATGCCAACGCACAAGGAAGAGGTCGAGGTAGAAGTAGAGGAAGAGGCCGAAGCTCTTACAATTCTCATAAAGGTATAACATGCTATCATTGTGGTAAAGTAGGACACTATGCTAGTGATTGTTGGCTGAAGAATGGAAGACAAAATGGAGGCAATCAAAGGAACCAAAGCAACTATGCAAGCACCTCAAGTGAAGGAAGCAAGGACACACTACTTGCAATGAGACATGATTATAGAAGTTCTTGTGAAGATGACAAAAAATGGTACATTGATTCAGGTTGTAGTAACCATATGTCATGCCAAGGAAGTTTGTTCACTAATCTACAGGTACCAAGTGGCAAAGGATGTGTTGAAACAGGTGATGATACTCAACACATGATTGAACACATTGGAGATATAAGGCTTGGAGATAAAAGTAGATCAAAGGTACTATCTAATGTTCTTCATGTTCCTACAATTTCAAAGAACTTGATTTCAGTAGGACAAATGGTAGAGAAGGGTTATCATGTCATATTCAATGAGAATGGGTGCTTCATAAAGAATCCAAAGGAAGGCTTCAAGGTCATTGCTCGAGGTAGAAGAGAAGGAAGGATGTTCACTTTGGATGTCCACATCCACATGGAAAGGTCATGTACATTCAATGTGGGAACAAGAAGATTTCAGAGCTGGACTTATGGCACAAAAGAATAGGACACATCAACATTCCAAAGCTGAAGGACATGAGCAAACATGAAGTGTTAAGAGGTCTTCCAAAATTTAATAGCATTGGACTACATGAGTTATGTGAAGCTTGTCAACTAGGAAAGCAAACGAGGCAGCCATTCAAGAGGAGCAATTATGTGGCTCCAAATGTCTTGGACTTGATACATACGGATGTATGGGGACCAACTCAAGAGGCATCAATGGCTGGTAATAGGTTTTTTGTCACCTTCATTGATGATCACTCAAGAAAGGTATGGCTGTTTTGTATGAAGCAAAAATCAGAGGTGTTTTCTATATTCAAAAGATTCAAAGTTGAAGTTGAAAAGGAAACAGGAAGGTCTATCAAAACCTTAAGGTCCGATGGTGGAGGAGAATACTTCTCCAAAGAATTTTCAGATTTTCTACAAGAGAATGGAATCAAAAGGCAATTCACTTGTAGGTACACACCACAACAAAATGGAGTAGCTGAGAGGAAAAATAGGCAAATTGCTGAAATTGCAAGATGCATGCTCAATGAGATGAAGGTACCATTGTACTATTGGGCTGAAGCTACCACAACCGCCATTTACTTGATGAATAGGTGCACAATATCAGGAATACATCACTTGACTCCAGAAGAGGTATATTCCGGTAAGAAACCTGATCTTACACACCTCAAAGTGTTTGGATGTGTTTGCTTTGTTCACATTCCACAAGAAGTTAGAACAAAGATGGAACCAAGGTCAGAAAAATGCATTTTCATCGGCTACTCAACGGAGCAAAAAGGATACAAGTGTTACAACCCTAGAACAAAGGAATTAAGAGTCTCGCGAGATGTGGTCTTTGATGAACTAAGACCATGGTATGAAGATAAAGGAAAGGAAAAGATTCTTGAAGAAGATTGTGATGATTATGCAGGAACAAATCAAAGAGAAGTTCAACAATCAAGCACAAAGGCTTCAGCTCCAGAGGCATCTACATCAAATGAAGAATGTTCAACATGGAGGGGGAGTCATTCTTTGTCTCCAAATTCAGCTCATAGTAGAGCCAAAGAGGCAAGTGCTACTCCAAACAGTGAGGAAGATGCAAGTGAAGAAGAATATGAAGAGGTGATCACTCCGATGGTAAAGTTGAATAGGTTAAAGAAGCAACTTTCTAAAGGCAATGAAAGAAGATCTTCAAGGACAAGGTATCCAACTCAAAGGTTGAGTTATGATAGTTTTATGGCGACACATTTTGCATACATGATGCAGGTTATCAAAGACAAAGAGCCTGAGACATATGAAGAAGCTTGTACACAAAAGGAATGGAAGCAAGCTATGAAAGAGGAGATCAAAGCTCTCAAAGATAATCACACATGGGAGCTAGTGCCAAAGAAAGAAGGTATGAAGATTGTTCCAAACAAATGGGTGTTTAAAGTAAAGAGGAATGCTGATGGTTCTCTAGCTAGATATAAAGCTAGATTAGTTGCCAAAGGATTTAAACAAACACAAGGTATAGATTATGATGAAGTTTTCAGCCCTGTTGCAAAGATGGGAACTATCCGAACCTTAATAGCAATTGGTGCTTCAAGGAGATGGCCATTATATCAACTCGACATAAAAAATGCCTTTCTCAATGGAGAACTACAAGAAGAGGTATACATGAGTCAACCGGTTGGATTTGAAGATGAAAACCATCCAGATTTTGTTTGCAGGTTGAAGAAGGCACTTTATGGCTTGAAGCAAGCACCAAGAGCATGGAATCAAAGATTGGTAGAGTATCTAACTAAGTGTGGATACAACCGAAGTAGTGCAGATCCTTCATTGTACATGAAGAAGGAAGAAAATAGAGAGGTATATATTTGCATATATGTCGATGACCTCATCATAACAGGAAATGATGTTATGGGGATTGAAGATATCAAAAGGAAGCTTGGTAAAGAGTTAAAATTTCAGATCTTGGAGAGTTGAAATATTTTTTAGGAATTGAAGTTGTTTATGGAAAGAGTGGCATCTACTTGATGCAAAGGAAGTACTTGTTGGATGTTCTTTTCAGATTTGGAATGAGTGAATGCAAACCACTCACTCAACCCATGGACACAAATACAAAGCTTTGTTCAAATGATGGAGAACCATTGGAAGATGTTACGACATACAGAAGCATTGTAGGATCATTGATCTATGCAAACATTACAAGACGTGATTTATCTTATGTTGTCGGTGTACTTTCTCAGTTTATGCAAGCCCCGATAAGTGAACACTTAAATTCAACCAAGAGAGTGTTGAGATACATAAAGCATACAGTTAATCATGCTTTGTTTTATAAGTTTGATGAAGAACTGCAGGTCAAAGGCTTTAGTGATGCTGATTGGGCAGGCTCAAAGGAAGATAGAAGATCAACCTCAGGTTATGCGTTCATGATAGGAAGCAAACCTATCACGTGGAGCTCAAAGAAACAACCAACTGTTGCACTTTCATCCATGGAGGCTGAATATACAGGACTAGCATTTACCACATGTGAAGCAATGTGGATTAAAAATCTTTTGGCTGATCTTGGAGTGCAAGTTGGAACCATCCCTATATATGGTGATAACATGTCAAGTATCTACTTGGCAAGCAATCCTATGTTTCATGCAAGGAGCAAGCACATAGAGGTCCACTACCACTATGTAAGGGAGAAGGTGCTAAGCAAAGATGTGGAGGTAAAGTTCATCAGAACCAAAGAGCAGGTTGCAGATATGTTTACAAAGTTCTTGGATGCTTCTAAACTCAAAGGTTTCAAGGACGCGATAAATTTGAAGGACATGGACGAAGATAACTCCCAAATGAGCTTGAGGGGGAGTGTTGAAGATAAATGTACAAGCTCATTTTCATATGAGCCATGCTTGGATAAATTTACCAAATATAAAGATAAAGAAAAAGTGGAGGAAAAAAGGAAAAAATAATAAAAGAAAAAGTCTAGTCAAAATTCATGATGAGTAAGAGATACAATATCTTGCCTTGTAGTTAGTAGCATGTAGTGGAGAAAGTGGTGAGTTAAGAAGAAGGCACAAGCTTCTTCACATGCTCATTGGTTATAAAAGTGAAGTGGGAGCACATTCAAAACAAGGAGAGAAAGAGGCAAGAGCTCCCAGTAGTCGGATCTAGCCATTTTGTCATCTTGGCTTTCCCTTAGACTCCTTCCAGCCGCACGTCAGTTTGTACATAGCTCTGTTGCAGAGCTCATATCTCAGTGCATATGTAACCATTTTATGCGTTTAAGCACTCATTGGAAAGCTTATCTCGTGTACTTTCTGCATATCAAATATCTCTTGAAAGCTTATGTAGTCTGTGAGATATCAGTGAAATAGTGAAGTCCAGTTTTTCAGTATACCTGTGTAGATAGGTAGTCTATTTTGGTCGGTTAAATTTCCTGACCAAAACATATCCAAATTGCGTGATTTTTGTCTTGTTGGAAATATCTTGGCATCTACTTTCACTGTCTCTATCTCATTGAGATCATTTATATTCTGTGAGATATCTGTCAAATAGTAAAGTCCAGTTTTATAGTGTACTTATGTGTGCAGGTGGTCTATCTTGGTGAGTTGAGTTTCCTAATCAAAACTCATCCAAATTACTTGATTTTTAGCTTGTTGGAAAGCTACTTGTGTCTACTTTCTCTGTACTAAATATTTGTCTCAAAGGATATATACTCAGAGAGCTATCAATCCGAGAGTGAAGCTCAGTTCTTCAGCATACCTGTGTGGACAGGTAGTTCATCTTTGACAGTTGTGTTTCCTAATCAAAACTTGTCCAAATTAAGTCATTTATAGCTTGTTAGAAAGCTCTCTTTGTCTACTTTGATTGACTAAAGTCTCAAGTCCATTTGAGTTTTGTATTGAGAGCAGCAAGCTATCTAAGGTGCAGATGTTTGTCCAAGTGCTGGACATACAAGGGCTCACTACACACTTCCGTTGCGCATAGGAGAACTCATTCTCCACATTTAGTTACTAGAGCTAGTGGACCTTCAAGATCCCAACATTACTCTAGAACAAAGGAGACAATTTGCTGATTGGGAAGAGAGGAATCAAAGGGTGATGTTCCTCATTTCACAAGTTATTTCTAACACTATGATTGGTCATGTGAAAAGCCTAGAGATAGCCAAGGAAGTTTGGGAAGCATTGGAGAAGTTGTATGCTACCTCAACAAGGTCTCAAAAGATGCAACTCAAGAACGAGCTCAACAACATGAAGAAAAGCTCAAACCAAAGTATTAGTGAGTATACATTGATCAGAGAACTTTGAGATGAGCTAGCATCAATTGGATGCATAGAAGAGGAAGACATCATTCAAATAGCCCTCAATGGCTTGAGGAGTGAAGAGAAGTGGAAGCCTCTCATCACAAAAACTCTTTATAGAGACCTTCTACCAACATTCAAGTAGATTACACGAAGTAATGTTGTAGGAATAAGAGATAAAAAGAAAACTTGGTAAGGAGTTTAAAATTTTAGATCTTGATGAGCTGAAATACTTTTTAGGCATTGAGGTAGTCTATGGGAAAGATGGCATCTACTGGATGTTAAGAAAGTACTTGTTGGATGTTCTTTTCAGATTTGGAATGAGTGAATGCAAACCACTCACTCAACATATGGACACAAATGTGAAGCTATGCTCAAATGATGGAGAGAAGTTACATGATGTAACTACATACAAGAGTATTGTAGGTTCATTGACCTATGCTACGATCACAAGACCAGATTTGTGTTATATCGTTGAAGTTCTTTCTCAATTTATGCAAGCTCTAACAAGTGAACATTTAAATTTAGCCAAATGTGTGCTAAGATATGTGAAGCACTCCATCAATCATGCCTTGTTTTATAGACATTATGAAGACTTGCTGGTAAAGGGCTTCAGTGATGCTGATTGGGTTGTTTTGAAGGAAACTAGAGGATCCACTTCAGGTTATGTATTCATGATAGGTAGAAAACCTATCACATGGAGCTCAAAGAAGAAACCTACTATTGCACTATCATTTACAGAAGCTGAATTAGCCTTTCCAAATTGTGAAGCTATGTGGATTAAGAAGTTGTTGGCTGATCTTGGTGTGCAAGTAGAGACCATTCCAATTTATGGTGACAATGTGTCAAGCATTCACTTGACAAACAATCCAATGTTTCATGCATGAAGGAAGCACAAAGATGTGCATTATCATTATGTTCGAGAAAAGGTGCTAAGCAAGGACCTGGATATAAAGTTCATTAGAACTAATGAACAGGTTGCAGATATGTTTACAAAGTCCTTAGATGCTGCTAAGCTAAAGAGGGTCAAGGATGAAATCAACTTGCAGGATATGGTTCAAGGTGCAAGCTCACATGTGAGCTTGAGGGGGAGTGTTAAAAATAAAGACGCAAGAACTCAAGAATACAGAAAGAAGGCATTGAAGTTATCTTGTAGGTAGTTCATTTGGTTTTAGTCATTTCATTGTCTTCAGTCTCATAGACTATATTGTCCAACTGCATACGAATTTCTGGGTAGCTTGATTGTGAGAATCATATCTATCAATTTATGTAATCCATTTTTAGAGTTTAAATATTCATTGGAGATATTATTCAGAGTTATTCATCTATCTAAAACAAGTTTATCAAATTCTTTATGCTCTGTGAGTTATTCAGTTTTTGGTAAAGCCCAATTTTCAGCCTCACTGAGTGGACATGTAGCCTGTTTTGAGGCAAAGAGTTTCCAAACCAAAAGTACTCAAAATTGAGTGTTTTATAGCTCATTTGAAAGCTATTAGTGTCTAGCTTGAGTGGCCAAAGTCTCAAGTTCAGTGCATTTTTTACTTGACACCAGTTGTCATTTTAAGGTTCAGCTATAGGTAAAATGCTTGATCCTAAGAAGGTGTTCTACACTTTTCACAACGAATAGGAGAGGAATTCTCCAATAGGAAGATCATGTAAACTTTTGATTATTGTTATTATGGCCCATCCCAATTTCAACATTTGGTATGAGATCATAGTTGACATACACCCTTAACAAGATGAGTGATTATAGACTTGAGAATGAAGATAAGCTTGATGGAATGACTAACTATCCAATGTGGATTTCTATGATGATGAATTTGTTAACATCAAAGGACTTGTGGAATATTGTCAATGTCACTTATTCAAGGCCAAGACAAGTTGGATAACATGTTTCTTCATATTCTAGAAGATGTCTACCTATTTCTACTCAAAAGGAGGTTAGTGAAGAAGAAGGAACTACTTCATCATCAGGAGTCACTAGTACTACTATCAGATTACTTCCTACAGAACAACAATCTAGATGGGATTCAAGGGGTGCACAAGCACTTTCATATATTTCTATGGGAGTGGAGTCATATTATACCTCAAATTAGGTCATGCAAAACCTCTCATCAAGCTTGGTTGGAGTTAGAGAATCTCTATTAGAGTAGAAACCTTGCTCAGAAAGTTTATCTAAGGAGACAACTAGCCAACACAAGGATGAAATTTGGTGAACTATTTTAGTCACATATTTTAAAGCTTAAATATTTATGAGATCAGTTACTCAATGTTGGAGTCAACATTTCAGATGAAGAGTGGTAAACACACTTCTAAACTCACTTCCATCTACATATCATGCTTTTGTTACTTCTTTATCTCTCTCTATAAGAGATAGATAACTTTCATTTAAAGAGCTATAGTTCCTATTACTTCAAGATGAAGATCAACAAAAAGATATGGAAGAGAATGATGAAGCCATGTTATCATCATCGAAGCGGAAGAAAACTAAGTCTATAAATCTTTCTCCTAATGCTTCCTCTACACCCAAAGAAAATTCGTCAACTACAAATGTTCAAGGAAAGGAGTATGCCATTACTGTAAGAAACTAGATAATTACATAGTAGAAAGTGAAACAAGGATTTTTAGTGAGAAGAAGAAAGCATCAAGTAATAGTGTTGAAGATGATCCAAAACCTGAATCTTCAAAGGTAGATTCATATGCAGGTAGAAGAGTGACCATTGCAAATGTTCATAATTTCAATGTTCTAGGTGTTGGAAAAGTGAACCTAAAGTCAAGAGGAGGTGGAAATTTCACAATTTCCAATGTTCTTTATGTTCCAAACATGAAGAAGAATTTACTCTCTATCTCTACTTTCTTGTCAAATGGTTAAAAAGTTGTTTTTAAGAAAGATTCATGTTAAATCCTCTCACCTGATGAGGAGCATTGTCTACTTTAAGGCAAAAACATAAGTGGCATGTTTGTGCTATCCAAAATTAGTCATGTTAATGTTTCTAGGTCTACTACACCTACAAAGAACATGAAGTTATGGTATTCTAGATTTGTTCATATTAGTTACATAGCTCTAAAGCATATCAAAGATCAAGATATGGTGGAGAGTTTAGTTACTTTTGATGTACAGATGATGCAAATTCATGCGAAGGATGTCTTGAAGGAAAGCTTCATAAACTTCCTTTTAAAAAGCATGGATACATCAAGGCCACAAGGAAGTTGCAAATCACACATTAAGATATGAATGGACCAATGAGAATAGATTTTGTTCAAGGTTTTGGGTACTTTGTTACGTTTATTGATGATTTCTCAAGATGTTCATGGATTTATCATCTTAAAGTAAAGTGAGAGGTTTTTTCTACTTTTAAGAAGTTATTAGCTATGGTTGAAAATGAAAGACAGTCAAAGATCTAGATTTTGAGAAGTGATAGATGAGGAGAATACATGTCAAAAGACTTTGAGTCTTTTCTCATTAAGACAAAGGTAGTTCTCATCAGCTCACTATTGCTTGTATGACGGAATAGAATGGTGTTGCAGAGAGAAAGAATAGGATACTTGTTGAGATGATGTGTAGTATGATCCCATCCAAAAAGCTTTCTCCCAAGTTTTGGTTTAATGTAGTACATACAACTAATCACATTTTGAATAGATCTTTGACAAAAGCTTTGAAGGTCATTATACCCTATGAAGCTTATTGTGGGAAGAAACCCAATGTGAGTTATTTCAAAGTATTTTGTTCCCTAGATTATGTCCACATTGAGAAGAAGGAACATGGTAAGATTGATGTAAAAGCCATTAGAGCCATCTTTATTGGTTATGCAATTGAAAGCAAAGGATATAGATTCTATTTTCTAGATACATGTGATATCCTAGTCTCATGCAATGCATATATTGCAAAAAGTCAGATTCATGATAAGAAGGAAGAGATTCAAGAATTCATAAAAGCATATGACTATGGATTTTTAGAAAGAATTTGGATTCTTATATTCAGCCATACAAGGGGGTGATAAACCTTCTCAAACCCTAAGAGATGCAGGTGAAGAGAGAGTTACATTACCTACATCAACACCTAGTCCAACATCAATACCTCTTGAAGTTCCACCGTATGAAGTTGGAGAAGGTTCCAAAGTTCTAGAAGAAAGAGATACCAAAGAACTAGAAAGAATACCATCAATTTTTAAGGATACGCCAAAGAGGTTATATCAAACCTGGAAAGACAGTTGTATAAAGCAATACACTAGAAGAACCAAAAGTCAAATAAAAAGATAGCAAGATGACCAGGTAAATTATACAGAACATTTAGAGATTCATAACATTTTAGCTCTTTCTTCATATGAGAATGAACCATCTAGTGTTCAAGATGCACTACAAAGTGATATGATTATCACAAGTAAAAAAAATGCAGTTGTTTAAAGGATAACTTAAGCATACATTTGATGTAAATGACTTAGGGATGTTAAATTATTATCTTGGGATTGAATTCATGTACATAGATGAGTGTATCTACATGACACAACAAAAATACATTGAGAAATTATTCGAAAGGTTTGAGATCTCATATTCCAAGCCTATGCAAACACCTATGGATGTCAAGGTGTCATTACAACCAACAACAGATTTGGAATCATTTGGTGCTACATTATATAGTCTAGCAGTTGGTTGCTTGATATATCTATGTAATACACATTTGTACATTTAGTTTGTATATTCTCAAGTATCTAGGTTCATGCACAATCAACTTAAGATTCAGTGCAAATTAGTTAAAATATATATTTTAGAGACATGAGAAGTTTTGCAGGTTATTAAATCTTGGACCACTATGACATTGAAGGGAGGATTCTTGGAAACAAGTGGTCCAAAAACTTCAGAATTGTAGCATAACATGACAAATCCAAATGTGTGTCTTGACTTTGGCAATGCCTTGAAAATTTGTGCACCATCTCTGGCTCCAAAATTAACCACAGTAAGACTGCTTTCTAATTCGTCTCTCAACTACCACTTCAACTTCAATGGGAGCATGGGTGCCTTGAACTTGCCATGGGTGAAAGCTTTTGACTGCTTGGGGTCTTATTAGGTTTTGAGGTTTGAGTGGGTCATAGATGGGATTGGGTCCTTAACAAACTTTATTCCAAGCTTCAATACAAGAAGGGCATGTAGTTGAATGTGGCTAGTAAATTGAAGGTGATCAACACATTTTTGATATCCTCCACCATATTTTTCCTTGCTTATTGGAGATTGATAAACACCAAATCAATGAAGATGAAAAGGATTTGTAGAAGATTTCTTTGGATGGGTGACCTTAATTGGAAGGGTTCTCAAAAAATAGGTGGGACATCTGCTCTTTCCTAAAAGATTATATAGACCTTGACATTCTTAATATTGAGGCCATGGCAAATAAGCTTGCTACAAAATGGATGAATAAAACTTGTATTGAAAATAGTGAGATTTGGTCAAAATTTATATAAATAGTCAAAACTTTATGTTTAGAGATCCTAGATGGCATGACCTTGGCCTCCTTACTTTACTCTTTTCCTCACTAGAACATCAATAATGACTTGAAATGTCCATTGGAATTAAAAAAATGACTCCGTTTGGTTCTCTATGTATGGTATCACAGAAACCGAGAAGGAGAATCTTCAAAGAACCAAAAATATTTGCTCTAAATATTTCGTCTTTAGAAGAGCCTTTGGTGCTAATTGAGAAGAGATTGGATAGGATTTGTGGACATGAATAACAACCACAGACTCATTGGACTTTGACAATTGGTTATTTTTAAGACATACAATCAATGCTTGGAAGGAGTGGGAGCATCAAATTCCCCTAGGCCAAGAAGACATGCATCATAAAGGGATAAAGCAAATAAATGGAAATAAAATTGAAGATGTCTCGAGAATAAAGAAAAACCTCAAATTTCACCAAGCTTTCAATAGAAAATGGTTCTGGAATTGGTCTTGGATAAGATGATACTTAAAGTTCAAAGCTACTTTGAACTTGCTAGTGAAGTTTAAGAAAGCAAACCTTCTTTGGCAAGTCCTCTACAGTGGGATTTGGACCAATTTCAAATATGCTAAAATCTGTAGTGTTGCATCCGGGGCAAGAAAATATCACTCATATGTTCTTCTCATGTCCTTAGAGTTCTCCTATTTGGAGAGGCATCCATGAGTGCCTCAAGTTGGATTGCCCAATTGGTTGGCTCCTTCTCAACCCTTTGGAATGGTATTGAAATCAAAGCCATCTAGAAATTGGAAAGGATATATATGATTATGATAGAATGGTCTATAGAGACTTCCTTTGGCCCCATTGGCTAGAAGGATTAGGAATTCAAAAGACCCCCTCTTTTTTTTCTCAATCACCACATATTTTTTGTTATAGAGAACAATAAGCTCAAAAACAAGTAGCTTCCACTAAAGGGAATGATAAAATAATTAAGCTCCCTAGTTTTACTTTGTAGTCCCTCATAGTGATCTTGGAAACTTCCTCTTGGTAGGAAAGATAGGCAACTTCCTCTTGGTAGGGAAGATATGCCTATTGGTCTCCTTTGTATCTTTACTTTACTTGACCCTCTTCTTTCGTTAATACGTTTAAGATATGCCTATTGGTCTCCTTTGTATCTTTACTTTACTTGTACCTATAGAAAACTTGAAAACACTTGCATTGTTGAACAAAAAAAAAAAGAAAATTGGCATATAAGAATATAATTATCTGCACAATTGCTATGATAGTGCATTAATAGAAAAAAAGAGTTTGAAATGTTTTTTGAGGTGCAACAAATACATAGGAAGTCATGTCTTGCATTGATGCCAATTGTTAGAGTTTGGAAAGCGGGAATGCACACAAATAATACAAAAAATAATAAGCTTGGGAGCACAATAGAGTAGAATGTACAAAGGTAAGTAGCCATTTAGGGTTATGGACATGTAAAGATCCAAGTAAAAGACCTCCTAGAGAGAGAAAAAAGCACCTTGATGGTCTTAAGTGTGTTCATACACATCATTACCTAAACATACTAGAAGATTGTGCAATGGTCCATTTATAAAAGAAGGCATACACTATTATTGATTCAAGTACATACTTGTTTACTTGTAGAAAATAAGGGATGATTAGGATTTTCAATATTTAGCGACGTTCTAGTAAGATTCGCCTACTAGAAGAGAAATGAGGCATCTAGAGGTATATTCCTCTTATTTGAAGGTAGGAAGTTATTATAGAATTTCCTTTTGAATTCCTCCCAAGTGTGTGGATCCATTTTATCTTGTTCATCTATTTCAACATTAGTTTGCATAGCATCATATTATAAGTTCGCTACTAATTCTTCTAGCATCAATGATTCAACATGAAAACATTGCTCTCATTTTCTCAACCATTGATCGAGTGCATCTACCATGAAAACTATGGCTATATCATGATCTTATTTTTTTCTTAAGATGTTTCATCGTCCACCGAGGCTATTTCACAGGTGTCCCATCTTGCTCTTATAGTGGTTGTTGACTAAAAAACAATTTGGGATTTGATACATGCACTTTAGTAGTGTCAACTATTTGTATAATCTCTAGGATTTACTTAAGAGTGTTCTCCATCCTCATAACTTAAGAATCGAGAGCATTGATATGTGCATTAATCGATACTATATATATATATATATATATATATATATATATATATATATATATATATATATATATATATATATATATATATATATATGTATTATGAGCTTTTCTTCGATGCTCTTCTCTCATTTTCAGATAAATAAAAAATGATAAATGAATAAAAATTAAGTTATGGTAAGGAAATCAGAGGTATAATATCTACATGGAGGAATGCCTAGAGGGATATGTTAAAATCTTTATGCAACAAAATGGTAGCCATCCAATTTTTCAAGATTTTACACAATCTTCTAATTTAGAGGTTTCCAATTTCGTAGAGTATGAGAGGGAATATTTTTTCCACCAAAACTCGCAAGAGAAGAAGCACTTGGGAAATTTTAGTTCTTTTATACATTTGGTAATCCCAAAGGAAATGTAAAGTGGTACATGAGAGGGCCACCATATCCGTGATTTCTAACTAGTGTGGGGGATCAAGAGTGAATGGATTTTAAAAACCAAAGAAGCTATCAAAATATTTATAGTATCCACAAATGATGAACTAGATGTGAGAGCACCATATCGAGATAGATAGTTGCTAATAATGAGAAGTTTGAGACCTTCACATGTAGTAAATATATAAATGAGAAATTTGTATGGTGGAATAAATGATCCATGAGATCACATAATATAGATTAGACAAGTACAAAGAGTGGAACAAGTCTTGGATGTCCTCACTTAGTTTTAAGTCTTTCTTTGCATAAGTCCCTCATGGTTTCAACCACTAAGATGGGCAAAATTCACGAGGGAATTGGTTCACTTCAGATATACCCCTGCTTTGTGGGATATGGGGGATCCCATGGGTGATGTGCCCATTCACTATACAATTTTTGTTTTCTTAATTAATACAAGCAAGGAAGAATAGGCTTCAGCCGAACTTCCATAAAAAAAAAAAAGAGAGAGAGAATCTGGTCCGTGATGGAAGAGTTCATATCCAAATTTCCTAAATATGCATTTAGCATGATACGTCTTTTGTTAATACCTTATCTTCAAGTAGTGAACACATGAGTCTATACCAATATCCACTAGAAGGTACAAATAGTACATAGACAGTTGCCCAACCAAAGAGTTACCCTGTAAGAGTAATTCATCTCATTGTTTCTTAATGTATTGATTAGTAGAATGCTGAGGTCACTACTCTGCATAAGAGCTTGATTGGACAGAATGAGTGCTTAAAAGAGTGCATAGATCTAGTAGATAATGTAGCATGATACTAAAAATTAACCATCCAAACCCAAAAATCATCACAAGATACCATGCTTGCAAGCGCAAATGACATGCAATCAATAGAGAATATAGTTAGATCATGATAGGAAAAGCAAGCTTCTATTGAGCAAAAGTGGACCAATAATTACACTTTAGAATGCATATTACAATAGACAAGGATGTAGAAAACAACCTCCACCAACACAACAAAACAAAGGTCCGTACATGCACACACATCAGAAGATGCCAAGAACTCAACCCTCTACGTATGACTATCAAAGGTAGGAGCAATCTAGGCCAGTATAGGAGCAATAGCCTCCTCCTCAGAATTCTGTTTCATTGCCATATGTCGAGGAATATTTAGAATGTGCATTAGTGTCAACTGACCTGGCAACAGTTGACTCTAATATGAGTTATCAAGAGCATTAGCTTGAGGAGAATATGAACACTTAAGCTCCAGATTCGTGAAAGGTCAAATTGAACACTATTCGGTCAACCTTCATACACAAAACTCAATATGGAAGGGTTAGCTGCTTTTACTAATGCCGTTGACTTTATGATCTCGACTATTTTTACTAATGCCGTTGACTTTATGATCACGACTATTAAGAGAAAAATAGAGAGTCTCAGAACGTGAGCACGTCTATATAAAGAAAATGGAGACCCTGGGAAGGGGAAATGCGAGAAATGGGTATCACAGGGCACCAGCATGCATGTCTAGAGGAGCTGAGTTTGAGTGAGGGGGCACAACATCTATAAGATGTCATGTGATTGCTTTTGCTAACACATTATCTTTTTAAAATGAATCTCAAATCATTGAGATAGTCTTTCGGTATGGCTTGAATTAATTGAAAGTACAATGAAAAACAGGCATAACACCTAGAACTCCGAGAGCTTACAAAGCAGGGGTTAGATGCCCAACAATTACTAGGATACAGAGTCCAAAGGCTCGTTAAGGTAGACATTGAGAAGGGAGGGCCCTAAGTCTCTAAGTCTGAACAACATGACTAGTTTGACCCAGATGGTATGAAGGCAAACGGGACTACTCTGATAGCTCACCACCGGAATGATGGTATGAAGACTAACATGAAGGGATTGAGCTTCCACCCCGAACTCTGAGAGGATAAGGCTGATCTGTACGTCGTTTTACAAACGCCTCTCAAAACATTGGTGTGGGTTCAAATCCCATAAATAACGAATGCGTTTGGGAGATTTTTTTTTTGCAAAGCAATAAAAATCGGCACCTCATTTTCGAACCATGATCGTAATTTTTATTGTGATAGCTTTTAATTTAGCGAACGTAAATTTGTAGCTTTTTAATAGTGGTGGAAAGTGCATGCGTTTAGCTTTTGTTTTATCGCTTTTCGCTTGGACATAGAATTAGTATATAAGAAACCCCTTTGCTCATATGTGATTATCACTTAAAGAGCAATCTTCTCAAGACTCAAGGAGCTCAACGCAAGTTGAAGGATTAGCTTAAAGGTTTTGGAGAAGATCTTGGAGGTGATCAAGGAGGAGGTCCTCTATGTGAGGAACAATTCATACGTTCTTGAAAGAGGTGTACTGCTCTACATTTGGAGACATCTGGAGGAGTTCATGTTAGCAACATACTATGAGGAACAAGTTTACATCTATCCCCACTTGCTCATTCACTAGTTTGTTATTCAAATAGTTAGAATTCGGGTTTGTTGTAATACATACCAAGTCTTGGAGGGGATCTCTACCAATACGAAGGTAGGATAAAACTACGTACCAATCTCTCTCAGCTTGCACACTCAGCAACACAAGAGCCATCCAATGAACAAAGCTGTGTAAGTCTATCACGCATATGCCATGACCTTACCTTCGAGAATACCATCACCAATCTGGGCCCAATGTAAGGCCTATCTATGATGGAAGAAGGCAGACTACCTCTCCTGGATCTCTCCAGCTTGTGCTCTTCCTCATGAGTTGAGTGCTAGTCCACTTGTTGTCCGAACAATGCTATAAGAACCATTGAAGGGAGCAATACTCTTATGCAAGCAATGCTCGCTCTCCCAAATATGAACCAACCGTTATCTCCTCTCCTCATGCAAAAACAAACTAACTTGCTATAATCCAATTGCAAGGGACTGAGATCGGCATCCTTGGCCCAAGAAAGTTGGAACCAAATCATCTCAATCTGATCAATAACTCTCCCATCAAGCTTAATTTGCTCAAGAAATTATGTCTTGTCATGTGTCACTATATATGATCACTTCTTGTAGTGTCAATGCCCTCTTTTGAGCTAGATTCTTGTTCTTCAAAGCTTCCACAACTAAAGAAATACTACACTATCCCCCAACGGTTTGTAGAAAGTGAAAAAAAGATGAAAAATGAGTAGAGAAAATAGTAGAAATGTGAAGAGGATGAAGAGGGAAACTAAGCTTTAATGGAAAAACCTAAAACCCAATTTATGCTTATTCGACTAGCTACTTACCTACCCATCTAAAGTGATGAAAAAAATGGAGAAATACTTAGAACACATGCAAGAAGCACCAAAAATAGATAAACCTCATACAAAAGCTTGCCATCAAGTGTCTCCGATAAGAACTCTCCTTAGCAATAGTGTTAAAAGTCTAATGTTCTTGCCGTCATAGTTCAAAGCGCACCATTAGGGAAAAAAATGAACCATGTATGGGTCGTTTAGATTAAGGAGTGATTAGTGATGGACCAATGAGAAGAGGGTGGTGGACACAGTTTAGTCCCTTAATCACATAGGCTAGGCATAGGGTTCCCTTGGTTTTGTCTGGTCAAAGATACCAAAACCACTTAGAAATCGTGGGTTTAAGCTTGTAAATGGTTTTGAAAGGGTGGCGAATCAATTATAGCCCTTGGATTTCCTTGAAGATCCAATGGATCAAATTAAGTGGCTAAAAGTCAAGGCATCTTTGCACTAAGACCCTTAGATTTGAGTCATATTCAATGGCCAAGATGAAACCATGGATGAAAAAAGTGCCAAACGGTGTCCACCCTTGGATTGGGGACTTGATCTTATGGTCAGGTTTGAATCTAGCATGATCTTGGGCGCATCAAATCCTCTGCTTTGGATCTATCCAACATTTGATGGTTCTGAATGATGCAGAAAAAGAACAAAGCTCCTTTGTACATCCACCATTGGATCTAGATCTGATCTGACGGCTCAGCTTGACTCCGAATTTGAGATCAGCCCAAAGCTGGTTTGCGATTCAATTAGAGTGCATCCAAGGGCCCATATTTGCTGTGAAATGGTGACCAGCCCCATTTTCGACGTGCTGTTAGATATGGAGACCATTGGGTGGTGCAAAACACTGCAGAGATTGTTGCACACATGCTTGAGATTCTATGCGCTCCCATGACCTTGTCAGACACTATCTCATCGATTTAAATATTATCCATTGATTTCAAGGATCCAAGGGCCATGAGTTCTCACATTTGAGGATTGGAATAAAATAGAATATAAATTTCACTTTTTCCCCTAATGCATGATAAGAAGAAGGTTTTATCCATGGAGCGAACAATCAATAGGTATGAAGACCTAGACATGAAAATATATAAGCACACACATCTATAACAAGAGCAGGTCAAGCATGCACATAGGTGCACACATATGTGAATGCACACACTCATTAGTAGGCAAGAGATAGAATGCCCCAAGAAGTTCACTCTACTACAAACTTAAATTAAATTATCAAAACAGTTGTTAGCTCTAACTGAGTAACCCTAACAAATGAGAACTCTTTCATTTATATATACTTTTTAAGAACTCTATTCGCACTCAAGTGTTTGGCCTAACTTTTTATACAATATTTGGTGTGTCACACGCGCATGAAGCTCAAATACTACTTAGATTTTACAATGTGGGTTGCTTCTTGTTGAAACTAAGACTTTATGTTCAAAATAAGCATTTTATATGTATCTTGGATACGAAATGAAAATTTATTTAATATAGGAGAGATTCGAAATGAGAAAAATTAGTAGACCCCATCTCCTTTACATCCATGCTTGTGCTTCCCTTTTAGTGCATTCCTCATACTTTAATTGAACTTTGAATGCTTTGACTTAGTGTTTCTTAGGCCGAATTTTGAGCTTCTTCCAAGAGGTCGATAATCATAAAAGGTTATGAAGATAAAAATCAATGGTCATCTGCATTGTGGATTTTTTACATGATTATAATTCCTGAATGTAAACATAGATAAATGCATGGTCTATTCTATTCTCGTGTATATACACCATTATTAGGCGGTTTTCGTTAGAAAATTTTGAAAAAACAAAAACATATAGGCATTTTCATGAGGCTTGTTACTATGGGAAAACATAGGCATTAGTTACACTATATAGACCTTCATTCTATCACTATGGACCCCATTCGAATAATGTTATTAGCGATAATGTAAGCATGGCTTTAACTTGAGAATATTTCACAATATGAGTATGTACGCAATGTGAATCATGTGAAGAAAATGCTCTAAAATCCTTCTTGAAATATGCATCTTACAAAAGCAAAACATATTAGGATAGTAATTTATGATAGTCAGACGGCGTAAAAGCTGCATAGCAATGATATATGCTTATGGATCCATTGAGGCAAGCTGAAATCCTCTCTTACTTTCATATGGTAAAGGCTTATAAGGAATTTGATCTAATAATGTTGCATGCATTTAAAATGCGGTAAACTATTTCTACAAATGATAATAAAGGCTTATAAGGAATTTTACCTAATCATGTGGGATGCATTTAAAATGTAGTAAACTATTTCAACAAATGATAAAGCATCAACTTGGGATGTGTGATGTATACCAAACATTTGATGTGTGGTGTATACCAAACATACACTGCTTATGAGAATGCTTATGAGAAGATGGGTCATAGCTACAAACATTAATAAATGCCCATTCTTCATTCTGAACAAGATGATCAGACTCTATATTAGGTGTAGAGGCCTCTGCATCTACCATTCTATTTTATCGAATCCAGACCCATGGATTTTATACTATCCTAGGCTTTTGTAAAAGAATGTTTTATGCATAATATAACTAACCTTTGGATCTTTCATAAAATAGAAATGTTGCAGACTTCTGCAATACAAAGAGAGGTGCGTCAACATAACATTGGTAAGTGCACAGATATTTCTACGGTCTCTCTCTCTCTCTCTCTCTCTCTCTCTCTCTCTCTATATATATATATATATATATATATATATATATATATATATATATATATAGTACAATCTTGGCCTACTCTACCATTGAAATATTGCCTGCTCGTGCGTGAAACCATGGCCATGAGCGGAGACTCTACCCTCCAAATCCTGTCTCTCTTCTACACACGCTCTCACATGAATGGAGGCTCTACCCTCCAAATTCTCTCTCTCTTCTACACAGCATGATATGGCAGCGTAGCCACCCAAGCAATATGACAGAATACATGCATGCATATATCTGTGTACGTGTGTGTGTATGTGCACGCATACATCTGTGTGACTGTGTGTGTGTGCGCGCGCATGTGGCAAATGTTTCTGTTGATTTTGGCAATCCTTTGGTATATATAAAAGTCTATGTATGATCTTTCATGATTCTTATCATAGGAATCAGGAACTCTTCAACGTCCCTTCAAGGAAAGTTGGAGTGCTTCCATGGCTGAAAACATCAATAGCAGAGCAAAAAGAGACGTAAACTTATATTATAACCAGTCATGAATGCTTAGCAACAGCAACATAAGCCTCAACTAAACGACCTAATGTGCTTCAGTAGCAGCATATAAGGTCGAGATAACACGCTAAGTTTCCACTGTGAATAGAGAGATAGCTTGCAGGAGAAGGAGAGGATCAAACTGAATGACCAATTCTTGGACTGAGGAAGGGAGCTCCAACTTGCTTAATCAATGTCCCTTAAGATCAACGTGCTGCAGAGCGAAGTTGTCGATCACGTGCCCAAGCTGCTGAGAAAATACCACCGATGAGATGAGATGGTTGAGGTTGAATGTTTTCAGTGCTAGTATTACATTCCGCCCATTCTGAGGTAAAACGAATGAAGCCGAGAAATTTTACCTTGAGCATTGAGGAGGATGAGAGCACCAGAAGCTTCCAAGTAATCGACGTTCCCAACGACAGCTTCGGATGTGGGGACAAGACTCTGTGTGTGCCTGCTTATATTGGTCGCTACTAACCTTGCCTCCGCCCGCAGCTGTGGCGTTGCCATGGAGAGCTTCAGAAAAGCAGAAAGATTTCGTTTGCGTGCTCGAAGGGTTTCCTGAATCAAGAGGTGGCGGGCCGCGGCTATCGTGTTTGTATACATATCGCATCGTCGATGGTTGTAACTCGTCAGCCAAGCAGCTACTCTTCAACGACCTTTCTCGCGAGAAAGACTGCTGTCTCATTGTCATGCGCGCTATCAGCGAAGCGCTACCAATCTATGAGAATGGATATGGATCATCTCGTCTAGAGTGCCAATCTATGAGAATGGATATGGATCATCTCCTCTAGATTCTACTGAAGTTCTCATTTACTGGCTTTGTCTATCGACTCACAACCTTTTCTTAAGTTGTCGCTGCCCAGGTTTGCACGTGACAAGCCACATCCATCCCTGCGTGTCCTTCCGAGTGTTTGTTTTTTTCCAAACAATAGCTCAGGAAAAGATAGCGGGCAGAACTCAAAAGCAATACAAAGGAAGTTAATGATCCTCTCGTCCTGAGTGGCAGATCTTACTCTATTCATATTTTTTAAAGGAAGTTTTGTTTTGTTTTTTTTTTTTTTTAATGGAGGTCCGGCCGAGGCCTACTCCCTCAGACTTTAACTTTGAAATTGCAACTGTACAAGGAAGGGCATAGTACCCATGGGACCCCCCTTATCCCACAAGAACAGGGGTTTACAATACTGGGTTGAACGGCGGTCACAACTACCGCAGGGCTAGTCAAATGATGGCACATCAGCCATATGCTACATCATTCCGAGTTTTTCTGAGCAGCAGAAAGAGTAAATTAATGAAAAAAGAATAGTACAAAATGTGCAAGGGCAACAGCTAGCACACGTGACACCACCTAGAGTACAAGGACGACCAAGACACTACAAGAGATAGCCCCTTATAGAGAGGCATAAACAAGCTTTACAGGGGAAAACTAAATCATGGAAATCGAAATCCTACACCTGAAAACATTTGCACACTCTCAATAGAATATAAAGAGAAAGGAACTTTCTTCCACCTTTTGGGGGGGATGTTCTAACATAAAATCTCTGAAACTTTTGCCCACTTCCAAGGCATCTTTAATGGGAAGAATGTTCGGTATACCACTTTTTTCATCGACCTTACGCATAATATATAAGAAATTCTTCTCTACATTGTGGAACTTCTTGAAATTTCTGCTTAACCAGATGAACCACAAGGTTTCACATCTCCATAATTGCCATAGGGAAATGTTGGGTGACCCCAATAATATTTCTTGATAACCTTGTTGGGAGATTCTTGGACAAGAAGGGATTTGAGTGTTTGTAGGAGAAAATGGAAAGACAAGAAGAAAGATACACACTCGAAGCCTCTTTTGATTGATTATAAGAAGACAAATACAATGGTGATGCACAATACAATCCAATAATACAACCCAATGCTTCTGTACAAAATCCCACAGAGTGCTCAATCACAAAATACCAAATACCCAAGGGTCTTGTTGTTGCCGGCCTTCTCCGCACCAGACCTCCACCTTCTCCAAGCCTGCACTTGTGCACACCTTGCAGCAAGCTTCCAATAAGGGGGAGGGTTGGACACCTTCTGTTTGCACGTGCACAACTTCAATGAGACCTTGGGATCCTTGGGGTGAATAGCTTAGCACTTCTCTGCACACTTCCTTGGTCACTCTTCATGCACACCTTGCACTTCACTTCTCTACGTCGCACATTGTGTGGCTCTTGCACTTCTCTCTCTTTCCTAGCTTAGACTATGCTCTCCTTGATTAGTCTTGCTTAGTCCAAGAATAGTCCTTGCCTTGATTTGAGTGTCAATTCCCGTACGCTCCTAACTGCAATAGTATCTTGGTGCTCACTTTGATGTCCCAAGATTGTCTCCACAAGTGGCAGCCAACGAGATCTATGAATTTTGGTTTTTCTTCTTCATCTGTGATATAACCTATCAGGTCTTTGCTCATGAGATGAGCTTCCATCCTCATTGACCAAGCTGGATAGTTTTCTCTATCCAATTTCTCTATCTGAAGAGAATCTCCCATCTTTTCTTCACTTATGTATTAAATTCTTCAAGCTTTGTGAGAAATAAGTGTACCTTTACTTCGAATGTAGTTCCTTTGGTCTTCATGATAACTTCAGGCTTCCTTCTGTAGCTTTCACTTCAATCTTTCACCTTTTGAATCTTCAAAGGTTGATTTTTGTATAACTACAACATTCGAGGTCCTCCTTTCTTCAATTTTAATGATTCTTGCTCTCATACCACTGATGGAGAGTGTTAGTCTCCAAAAGAACAAGTTATCCTTGATGTTAGATCACCAAGAAAAATACATTGAGAAATTATTCGAAAGTTTTGAGATCTCATATTCCAAGCCTATGCAAACACCTACGGATGTCAAGGTGTCATTACAGCCAACAACAGATTCAGAATCATTTGGTGCTACATTATATAGTCTAGCAGTTGGTTGCTTGATATATCTATGTAATACACATCCGTACATTTATTTTGTACTTTCTCAAGTATCTAGGTTCATGCACAATCAACTTAAGATTCAGTGCAAATCAGTTAAAATATATATTTTAGAGACACAAGAAGTTTTGCAGGTTATTTCTTGTACCACTATGACATTGAAGGGAGGATTCTTGGAAACAAGTGGTCCAAAAACTTCAAAATTGTAGCATAACATGACAAATCCAAATGTGTTTCTTGACTTTGGCAATGCCTTGAAATTTTGTGCACCATCTCTGGCTCCAAAATTAACCACACTAAGACTGCTTTCTAATTCATCTCTCAACTACCACTTCAACGTCAATGGGACCATGGGTGCCTTGAACTTGCCATGGGTGAAACCTTTTGACTTCTTGGGGTCTTATTAGGTTTTGAGGTTTCACTGGGCCATAGATGGGATTGGGTCCTTAACAAACTTTATTCCAAGCTTCAATACTAGAAGGGCATGTAGTTGAATGTGGCTAGTAAATTGAAGGTGATCAACACATTTTTGATATCCTCCACCATATTATCCTTGCTTATTGGAGATTGATAAACACCAAATCAATGAAGATGAAAAGGATTTGTAGAAGATTTCTTTGGATGGGTGACCTTGATTGGAAGGGTTGTCAGAAATTAGGTGGGACATCTGCTCTTTCCTGAAGACCTTGGCATTCTTAATATTGATGCTATGGAAAATAAGCTTGCTACAAAATGGATGAATAAAACTTGCATTAGCAATAGTGAGATTTGGTCAAAATTTATATAAATAGTCAAAAGTTTATGTTTAGAGATCCCATATGGCATGACCTTGGCCTCCTTATTTTACTCTTTTCCTCACTACAACATCAATAGTGACTTGAAATGTCCAGTGGAATTAAAAAAATGACTCTAGTTGGTTCTCTATGTATGGTATCAATATAGAAACCGAGAAGGAGAATCTTCAAAGAACCAAAAATATTTGCTCTAAATAATTTCTTCTTTAGAAGAACCTTTGGTGCTAATCGAGAAGAGATTGGATAGGATTTGTGGACATGAATAACAACCACAAACTGACTGGACTTTGACAATTGGTTCTTTTTAAGACATACGATCAATGCTTGGAAGGAGTGGGAGCATCAAATTGCCCTAGGCCAAGAAGACATGCATCATAAAGGGATAAAGCAAAGAAATGGAAATAAAATTGAAGATGTCTCGAGAATAAAGAAAAACCTCAAATTTCACCAAGCTTTCAATAGAAAATGGTTCTTGAATTGGTCTTGGATAAGATGGTACTTAAAGTTCAAAGCTATTTTGAACTTGCTAGTGAAGTGTAAGAAAGCAAACCTTCTTTGGCAAGTCCTCCACAGTGGGATTTGGACCAATTTCAAATATGCTAAAATCTGTAGTGTTGCACCATGGTGCAAGAGATGTCATCCGGGGCAAGAAAATATCACTCATATGTTCTTATGTCCTTAGAGTTCTCCTATTTGGAGAGGCGTCCATGAGTGCCTCAAGTTGGATTGCCCAATTGGTTGGAAATAGGCTTTGTTGGGTAGAATTGGTTGCTTCTCAACCCTTTGGAATGGTATTGAAATCAAAGCCATCTAGAAATTGGGAAGGATATATATGATTCTGAAAGAATGGTCTATAGAGACTTCCTTTGGCCCCATTGGCTAGAAGGATTAGGAATTCAAAAGACCCCCTCTTTTTTTTCTCAATCACCACATATTTTTTGTTATAGAGAGCAATAAGCTCAAAAACAAGTAGCTCCCACTAAAGGGAATGATAAAATAATTAAGCTCCCTAGTTTTACTTTGTAGTCCCTCATAGCGATCTTGGAAACTTCCTCTTGGTAGGGAAGATAGGGAACTTCCTCTTGGTAGGGAAGATATGCCTATTGGTCTCCTTTGTATCTTTACTTTACTTGTACCTCTTCTTTCATTAATACGTTTTCCATTGTAAAAGAAAACTACTACACCATAACTCAAATATGAAACATCCTCAACATCACCTCCAACAACTATATTTTGATCATTTGTAACTTTGATGAAACGTATTTCAAAACTTTGCACAATATTTCATAATCCTTTTGCAATCAATACATGGTGCATCATGTGGGTAGCTAGAACCATCCAACTTATTCCCAATAGCCAATATGAAAAATACATCATTGTTCTTAGTCATGCTAATAATTATTGTACCATGATGTAGAAAATTGTTTGTTTCTTGAAGGAATTGAATATCATTTCTCAATGCACCTCTACTAGACCTATAGAAAACTTGAAAACACTTGCATTGTTGAACAAAAAACAAAATTAAAATTGGCATAGAAGGATATAATTATCTGCACAATTGCTATGATAGTGCATTAATATAAAAAATGAGTTTGAAATGTTTTTTGAGGTGCAACAAGTACATAGGAAGTCATGTCTTCCATTGATGCCAATTGTTAGAGTTTGGAAAGCAGGAATGCACACAAATAATACAAAAAATAATAAGCTTAGGAGCACAATAGAGTAGAATGTACAAAGGTAAGTATCCATTTAGGTTATGGACATGTAAAGATAAAAAAAAAAGACCTCCTAGAGAGAGAAAAAAGCACCTTCATGGTCTTAAGTGTGTTCATACACATCATTACCTAAACATACTAGAAGATTGCGCAATGGTCCATTTTTAAAAGAAGGGATATACTATTATTGATTTAAGTACATACTTGTTTACTTGTAGAAAATAAGGGATATGATTAGGAAATTTTAATGCGATTTTTAATATTTAGCTACATATTCTTGAATAGTAAGATTCTCCTACTAGAAGATAAATGAGGCATCTAGAGGTATATTCCTCTTATTTGATGGTAGGAAGTTATTATAAAATTTCCTTTTGAACTTCTCCCAAGTGTGTGGATCCATTTTATCTTGTTCATCTATTTCAACATTAGTTTGCATAGCATCATATTATAAGTTCGCTACTAATTCTTCTAGCATCAATGATTCAACATGAAAACATTGCTCTCATTTTCTCAACCATTGATCGAGTGCATCTACCATGAAAACTATGGCTATATCATGATCTTATTTTTTTCTTAAGATGTTTCATCGTCCACCGAAGCTATTTCATAGGGGTCCCATCTTGCTCTTATAGTGGTTGTTGACTAAAAAACAATTTGGGATTGGATACATGCACTTTAGTAGTGTCAACTATTTGTATAATCTCTAGGATTCACTTAAGATTGTTCTCCATCCTAGAGTACAAGGATGACCAAGACACTACAAGAGATAGCCCCTTATAGAGAGAGGCATAAACAAGCTTTACAGAGGAAAACTCAATCATGGATATCGAAATCCTACACCTGAAAACATTTGCACACTCTCAATAGAATATAAAGAGAAAGGAACTTTCTTCCACCTTTGGGGGGGGGGGGGATGTTCTAACATAAAATCTCTGAAACTTTTGCCCACTTCCAAGGCATCTTTAATGGGAAGAATGCTTGGTATAACACTTTTTTCATCGACCTTATGCATCATATATAAGAAATTTTTCTCTACATTATGGAGCTTCTTGAAATTTCTACTTAAGCAGATGAACCACAAGGTTTCACATTTCCATAATTGCCACAAGGCAATGTTGGCTGACCCCAATAATATTTCTTGATAACCTATATAATGGATTTTCTTCATATATATAAGAAATTATTCTTTGCATTGTGGAACTTCTTGAAATTTTAGCTTAACTAGATGAACCACAAGGTGCCACATCTCCATAATTACCACATGGCAATCTCCATGTGCTTGGCTGACCCCAATAACATTTCTTGATATACTGACTAATGAACTGCCAAAATTTCTTAGCATGATGACAATCAATGAAGAGGTGGTGTGAATCTTTCTCACTGCCTTAAAAGGGGCAATTCTTATCATTAATTTTACTCTTTTTGGCTCTTGCACTAGACCATAAACCATTATCTATAATGAGCCACTAGAAGAAGGCCTTCTTCATGTGTGTGGAGAAAGCCCAGATGCAATTAAATCTGTATGTCCATTGAGTTGGGGACCACTCAACCTTCCATCTATTGTTAGGTTTAGTGACAATACTTGTAATTGATCCTTTCATCTTCTTAAATTGCAACCACATGTCTTTTGCCACTTCTTGTATGTGTAGGGTCCGCTCGAAGCAAAAACTCCATTTATCCTTCAGCAACCTTTTATAATTTCACAGGACCCGCAAAAAAGCATTAGATAAATTAGGAGAGTCTCTTAAGTATTCATCAGAAGCAATCTCTTCCTAATTAATCAAATCCTCCCAAGATTTGAAACCAACTTTATAGCATTTGTGTTCTTTGATATCAAGAGTACAATTATTCCAGAGAGATAACCAACCTAACCAGGGTGAATCCTACAGATAAAAGTAAATACTAGTAAGAAACTCATGATTGGTTCTATAAGCTGCTTTTACTCTCATCGAGCTGTTCCATAGTCTACAAGTTAGATCACTGCCAGTAGGAAGAAATTGTTGAGGGGAGACAATGATGTCCCAAATCTGGTTATTCTACCAGGCCTTATAACCTTTAAGAGCAAAGAGATCAATTTTCCTTTTGATAAGCATGACCCAAATATCTTCTAAGTATAGACTCCTCAAGATCCGTTTTGCAGATAGAGAGTCAGTCATCTTAGAAAGACAAAAAAGACCAATTCTTGCTTTAGATTTAGGCAGACAACAAATATTCCAAGAGGCTCTAGGAGTTTTACTGATCTATTCATTACCCCTCCCAAAGGAATCTCCTAGCCGGAGAAGTAGCTTGAGAGAAGTGTTTCTTAGAAGGTAACCAACAAGACAAAAAATAGATTTTACAAAGAAAGATGTAACGATTTAAAAGAAACACTCTGTGGGCAAGAGAGGAAAGACAGTTGTACCATTTGAATATTTTACCTCTAAACTTTTGACTAATCCAATCCCATCTTTGTTGGACTTTAACTTTGAATCCTACAGGTATACCACGAAGCATGAAAATAACACCTTCTTGGATAATCTTACAACCAATGTTAGTAACACAAGGAGGAATTGATGGAATTTAATCCCTCAAATTCGCACACTGGAAATGAAATGAACCCAATACCTAGGTCTCTTCATACATCTTTTTTGCTATCGTGAACCAAAACTCTGATTAACCTACCTTACAAAACTCTAAATCACGTAACCTTTTAGAGACACTTAACATATTCATAAGCTTTCTGATAAGATATAGAACACCTCAAATGGATTTGTTTAGGTTAGTCAATAACTCTATACAAAATAGACTATGCAAAGATGTAGGATATGTAAAAATAAGGGTTATAGAGATACACCAAATTTCTCTGCACATAAAATTGATTTCAAGAAGCCCTCTTAGGAAAAGTAAGATACATACATAAGCTACAAAGTGCACTTTAAAACTCTTGAATTGAATATGTACACAAGACATTACAACTATTATAAGTAGACTATGTCTATACGTACAAGAGAGTAGAGGGAGTGTGGGCTTGATAGCTCCTCCTTACTCCTCCTCTATGCATGTAACACCCTCCTCTGCATATTTCCTAGATTGGATAGTTGTGTTTCAGCTCTTTCAACCTTGAATGACTCTCTCCTTGAGCTTCCTTGAGCCTCCTTGAGTATATGTCTCTTGGTCTTCAATGACCTATAAGACCCATGCATTTGGTGTCTCTTCACCTCCTTTTATAGATTTTGGATGCTTCTCCTTCCCTTTCTCCACCTTAGGACAACCTTTCTTGACCTTGCCGAACATTGCGACCACCCTAAGTGATCTAAATCATGAATTTTTTCCATTTCAATGACCCGTTTATCCACCTAAGCTTGCATAGTTCACATTTTTGACACTCCCCCTCAAGCTTAAGTTGGTAGTGTCCTTATCAAGAAAGCTCATAGCCTCTGAAAACTATGTTAACTTGGTCTCGTCCAAGCTTTTGGTGAAGATATCAACAACTTGTTCCTTTGTACCTACAAAATGAACATTAATGTCCCCAATTGCAGCCTTTTCCTTACATAATGGTAATGCACCTCAATGTGCTTGCTCCTTGCATGATACATGGGATTGTTAGCAAGATGTAGGCTTGACATGTTATCTCCATAAACTGGAATTGGTCCAAGTTGTATACCAAGATCTTTGAAGAGCTTCTTAAGACACATTGCTTCACATCAGCCTCTGCTGAACTCAATGCAACTGTGGGCCACTTTTGGTTCATCCATGAAATTGCTTTTGTACCTAGCATGAAAACATAGCCAGAAGTTGACCTTATATCATCAACACTCCCTGCCCTATCTACATCACTCCATGCTCTTACTTGAAGTTCTTCATCATAATTGTATAGAAACTCATAATTGATCGTACTCTTCACATACCTTAACACTCTCTTTGCAAGGAAGGGCATAGTACCCATGGGACCCCCCTTATCCCACAAGAACAAGGATTTACATGGCTAGGTTAGATTGCAATCACAACTACTACGAGGTAGGACAAACGATAGCACATCAGGCACAATATACAACTTTCCATGTTAAACATGTCCCTTACATGATGTTGGTGGGGGTTGAACCCTCACCCTCGCCTCAAGAGGCAAGAGGGCCAACCACCTAGACAAGCGGCCTTGTACAATTGGAATTTCAAAGTTAAAGCCTGGAGGAGTAGGCCTTGGTTGAACCTCCATTTAACAAAAAAAAAAATGCTCTTTGCATGATTGAGATATGTATCTATGGCTACATGCATGAACTGAGATAGAGCTCTAACTACGTAGCACAAGTGAGGTCTTGTGAATGTAGCATAGATCAATGATCCCATAATGCTCCTGTACAGTATAAGGTCTTCTAGCTTCGTACCATCTTCCTTGCTTAACTTGAAATTTGAATCCATAGGTCAATCTATTGGTTTGCAATCCATCATGCCAAACCTAAAGAACACATCTCGTAGATACTTTTTTTGAGAGAGATAGATACCTTGCTTCCCATAGATCACCTGAATGCCAAGAAAGTACTTTAGCAAAGCCAAATCTGAGATTTTGAACCCTCTTCCAAGTTTCTCATTGATGGTCCTTATCCCTGCATCATCATCACCTGTCATAAGGAGATCATCTACATATATGCATATCAAACATATCTTGTCATTTGTTGTCTTCATATACAAGGATGGATCTGTATCACTTGGAGAGAAACCACATCTCTTCAAGAAGTCCACTAGCCTCTGATTCCAAGCCCTTGGGGCTTGCTTTAGGCAATACAAGGCCTTCTTCAACCTACAAACAAAGGTAGGATGTTGTTGATCTACATACCCTTGAGGTTGTTCCATGGACACCTCTTCTTGTAACTCACCATTCAAGAAAGCATTCTTTATGTCCATCTGGTAGATAGGCCACCTCCTTGCTACACATAGGGCTATGTGAGCTCTAATGGTAGCCTTGTTTTCCACAGGGCTAAAAGTCTCCTCATAATCCACCCCTTGTGTTTACGTGAAGTCTTTGGCTACTAGTCTAGCCTTTTACCTTGCCAAGCTTCCATCTACATTCCTCTTGGTCTTGTACGCCCATTTGTTTTGGACTATCTTCATGCCTTTCTTCTTGGGTCCTACTTCTCATGTGTTGTTCTCCTGAAGAGCTTTAAAGTCTACATACATAGCCTTCCTCTACTCTGGTTGGCTCTTTGCCTCCTCATAAGAATCTCGTTCTTGATCTGCAATGACATTCATCATGTATGCATAGTGCTTTGCCATGAAGGAACCATATGTATATATTTGTGGGGCTGCCTTCTTCCTTGTAGACATCCTCTCTTGACCTTTGGGATATTGCTTCTTGAGTCTATTGAGCTTTACATTCGGAGTAATGACCTCCTCAAGCTCTTCCTCTTTTGGCTCCTCTTGAGCTTCCCTAGTGCCATAGAATGTCTCTTGAAGCCTTCTATACTTTAAAGTAGGGGATGATGTTTGATAATAATAATTGTAAGAGTGATCATATGATTGTACCTTAGATGTAGATGCCTTTTGGTCCACTGATTGTGATTGGTTGTTGAGGTTGAATATGCACATCAAAGTCTCCATACTCTTGATCATATTCATCCAACTTTGCCTTGCCCTTCTCTCCATACCATGACCTTAACTCATCAAACACAACATCTCTTGAAACATATAGCTTCTTTGAGAGAGGGTTGTAGCACATGTAGCCTTTTTTCTCATTTGAGTAGCCAATGAACACACATTTCTCACTCATGGGCTCTAGCCTTGTTCTCACTTCAAAAAGAACGTGAACAAAGCATACACATCCAAATACCTTGAGGTGCTCCATGGTTGGTTTCTTGCCATAATAGACTTCATGTGGAGTCAAGTTGTGCAGAGCAACTATTGGAACCGTGTTTATCAAGTAACAAGTTCTATTCATAGCCTTAGCCTAATAAGAGAATGGTAACATACCTTCATTTATGAGATATCTCGCTATCTTAGCCAAATCAATCCTTTTGTTACCAATCATCACATAACATACCTTGTTGTGTGTAGGAGAAACATCTAGGGTGAACAATCTACGTTCGTTCCTTCCCTTGGCAATGACCTTGCCTCCTTGCTTCACCATGCACCCTTGTGCATCAAATATAACCTGCATACCCCTCTCTACTATCTATCCTATAGAGATAAGGTTCTTGGAAATAGATGGAACATGGGGCACATCTTTAAGATTCCTGATAGATTTACCTTCGCCTAGCTTCACATCTCCCACATTTGTAATGGGATGCTCAGTGTTATCTCCTATCTCCACATAAACTTTTGAACTTGGATCTGCATGTGAGAAAAAGATTCCTCCATACATGATATGTGATTAGAGCATCCAAGGATAGTTCCCTTGATCTTCTTCTTCTTGAATTTTTCATCTTTGACCCAGCAATTTCAAGAAATATGATTATGCTTACCACATATAAAACACGTTTCACCTTGATAAGGGTTGTTCTTCCCTTTGCCATTCTTTCCCGTCCTTGAAGATGATGCCTTGCTCTCCATTTCTGAATTGGAATCTTCTTCCTTGGACTGCTTCTACTTGCTTTTTCCTCCTTTACCCTTCTTGCCACTCTTGCCTCTGATTTTTCTAGCATATAGGACCTATGAGTGACCATCCTTCTTGGATGTGTCTCCTATGGCAACCTCTTTTGCCACTAGGTGTGGGATCAACTCCTCAAGAGTTGGTAGAGGATCTCTATACAAGATGGTAGTAATGAGGGGTTTCCACTTTTCTTCCCCTCTCATCCCATTGAGGTTAATCAACACAAGGTCTTCCTCATCTACTTTGCAGCTAATGGCTGCCAATTGCTCCCTCAACTCCACCTTCAGGGTGTAATCAACAATAGATTGACCACTACCCTTCTTTAAAGAGTGGAGTTCATTCTTAAGCTGCATCTTTTTGCTTCTCGTGGAAGTGGCATATATATACTCTAAGGCCTCCCAAACATATCTAGCATGATTGAAATCTGATATATGACCAATCATAGTGTTAGAGATTACCTGTGATATGTAGAAGATAAGTCTCCTATTCCTTTCCTCCTAATCCTTCAACATCTTCAATTCTTAATTGGTGAACTTTGGATCTTTGGGATCCACATTAGGCTTCTCTTCATCTCCACACACAAAAGGCCATAAACCTTTGCTCATAAGGTATTTCATGACTCGAGACCTCCATGGCAGACACTTGTCTTTGTCAAGAAACTCCACTTTTTGACCTAGATCTGCCATAATGAATGGGAAATTAGGGTTACACTAAGAAGTACCACTTATCCTTGATTTCCAAGCTTTTCATCCTCCTAGATTCCTAGAAGGATGTTTTCACCTTTGATACCAACTGATGGAATTTAATCCCTCATATTCGCACACTAGAAGTGAAATGAACCCAATACCTAGGTCTCTTCGTACACCTTTTCTGCTACCCTGAAACAAAACTTTGATTCACCTACCTTACACTACTCCAAATCACATAAGCTTTTAGAGACCCTTACTATGGTTCATAAGCTTTCCAACAAGCTGTAGAAGTAGTATGTGCAAAAATTAGGGTTACAGAGATACACCAATTTCTTTGCACATAAAACTCATTTCAAGAAGCCCTCTCAAAAAATGATATAAGCTACAAAATGCACTTTAAAACTCTTGAATTGGATATGTACACAAGAAGTTACAACTGTTATAAGTAGACTATGCCTATACCTACAAGATACTAGAGGAGGTCTTGGCTTGATAGCTCCTCCTTACTCCTCCCCTGTGCATGTAACACCCTCCTCTGTGTTTTTTCTAGCTTGGATAGCTACATTTTAGCTCCTTGAGCATTGGATAACTCTTTCATTGAGCCTCCTTCAGTATATGTCTCTTGGTCTTCAATGACCTATAAGACTTCCATGCATTTGGTGTCTCTTCACCTCCTTTTATGGCTTTTGGATGCTTCTCTTGACTTTTTTCCACCTTGTGAGTGCCTTTCCTGACCTTGAGACCACCCTAAGTGATCAAAGTCTTGAATTTTGTCCATATTAAGGTCTTTTGTCCCCTTTATCCACCTAAAGCTTGTATAGTTCACATTTTCAATAGGAATGCTATTGTTAGAAGATATGAGACTAGTTTTATGATGATTAATTTTTGAGCCACTGGCTAAGCAGAACTTGTTCAAGCACTTAATAAAAGAAGACTAAGATAAGTTATCACCATTGGTGCACATATTTTTGTCATCAACAAACATTTGCAAAACTAATTGACTAGGGGAGTTAGGAATCTTAATACCTTTTAAGTTACATTTGTCCATTTCATCTTTAACCAGCCACCCAAGAGCATCACTAGCTATGGAAAAAAGAAGGGGAACTAAAGGACAACCTTGTCTGATAGATCTACTCAACTTGAAAGGTTCAGAGAGGATCCCATTGATGGCAATTCTAGAGTAAGCATTACCATCAAGCTATTGAAAAACTTAATGAACTTCCTACCCATCCAAATGTCATGCAGGGATTGCAAAATGAATTCCCACTAAATTCTATCATAGGCTTTATCAAAGTCCACTTTGAAAAATTAGTAATCCTGCTTAGTGTCTTGACCACATTCAAATCCCTCCCAAAGGGAGATGATGGTATGAAATCTCTTTGGCAAGTTGCTTATAGTGTCTAAAAAGATTTTGGATATCATTGAAAGCCTTCACCCAGCTTTTGGAAGGGGAGGAGACAACAGAGAAATGTAATATAATAATGTATTTTATCTTTTGACTGACACTAAGCATGTTAAGAAGGTGAGTATCAAGATGCATCTAGCCATCCCTAAAACTAGGACTTCCACTCTTGAGAGTAATTGTTAGGAGTTTATGGTCAAATAACAACAAAGATTGGTCAACTTCAACATTGCCCTCCCACAAACTATGGAGGAGGGGACAAGTGATGTAACATCTATCTTGTGGCTAGACAATTATCTAATTGATTATTATTCCAGATAAATCCAAACACTAGGGAGACATCTATAAGGCCTTTAATATTCCAAAGTTGAATCCAACTACTCTTCTCAATACCACTAATGGAATTTCCTTTATTGCAAAGCCTATCAGAGTTAGAAATTGAAATGATTCGATGGTGATGCACCACAATGCGCTCTCCTTATCACGAGCTCCATGATGATATCCTCGAAGTAGAAAATTGAGCTCCTAAGGCCGCACATGATGCTCTGCACAGAGACTAAAAAACACGCAGAAAACACAGTACACAGGGAGCACGAAGATAGACTTCTTAGGTCTTAGAAAATGTGGTCAAACTTATAGTCTCTGACTGACTAGGCCACTATATGTTTTATTAAAGAACATATACAAGGAAGTGTCCGGTGGCCATTTGGCCTTTCACATGGACACTAATGGTAACAATCTCCCACTAAAGGCCAACATGGCCAAAGTAACTCTGGGAGAAAAATAAAGAATGATAAAGAATACCTGAGTGTAAGTATACAAACTAGACCTCCCACTTGATGGGCATGTTACATAGTATACCAGTGACTATGTATGATCAAGAATCAAGTAACCCCCATCAAGTGACAACAATGTCGAAAGCTATCCTGTGGTAGAGCTTTAGTCAAAGCATCTGCAACATTATCTCGAGTGTGAACCTTCTCAAGAATAATGCGCTTAGTGGCTAAGCAATCTCTAATGAAGTGATACCTCACCTCAATGTGCTTGGTCTTTGCATGATAGACCAGATTCTTAGCTAAAGCAATGGCACTCTGACTATCACTGAGCAAGCGAGGTACATGCTGAGGTAAACCCATATCACAAGCAAGACGAGAAAGCTACAATGCTTCCTTACATGCCTCACTTGCTGCAACATACTTTGCTTCTGTGGTGGAAACAATTGTACATTCTTGAAGACGAGATCTCCAAGAGATAGCACCTCCAACAAAATGAAAAATGTACCCTGATGTAGACTTACGATTGTCTACACAACCAGCATAATCAGAATCTGTGTAGCCAACAATGGATGCTTTCCCTCTACCTAAGCACACTTGTCTGTAGTGCCACTCAGATATCTCAAAATCATCTTGACCACTTCCCAATGTTTCTTGCTAGGGTTAGACATATATCTACTCACAACTCCCACTACAAATGCAATGTCTAGTCTCATAGCTACCATAGCATACATGAGACTACCAACAACATACTGATAGGGAATTTTGGTAATGAATTCTTTTTCCTCATCTGATTTGGGGCAATCATCCTTGCTCAACTTCACATATGTGGGTAAAGGTGTACTCAATGCCTTCCCACCCTACATATTGAACCGGTGAAGTACTTTGGATATGTACTCACTTTGAGACAAGTGTATGCATCTTTTACTCCTATCACGAGTAATGCGCATGCCAAGAATATGTTTGGCATCCCCCAAATCCTTCATATCAAATGTCTGACTCAATTTCTTTTTGAGAACTGACAAATCATAAGAGGACTTCCCAACAATCAACATATCATCGAAATAAAGTATCAATCATATCAAGATGCCATCTAAGCATCTTTTTGTGTAGAGACAATGATCCTCATTGCTTCGAGAATAGCCTTGAGATTTCATAAAAGCATCAAACTTTTGGTACCATTGTCTAGGGGACTGTTTAAGTCCATACAAGCTCTTCTTAAGCTTACAAACTAGACTTTCCTTGCCAGGAACTACATAACCCTCTGGTTGTTCCATATAGATCACATCTGTAAGATCTCCATGCAACAAAGTAGTTTTCACATCCCTTTGGACTAGTTCTAAGTCCTCCATTGCAACGAATGTGCATGGTAGTCATCTTGACCATTGGAGAGAAGATTTCCTCGAAATCAACACCATGTTGTTGCTTAAAACCCTTTGCAATGAGTCGTGCTTTATATTTTAGAGAAGCACTATCTGATGTGAATTTCAGCTTATATGCCCACTTACATGGTAAAGCTTTCTTACCCTTTGGCAAAGTTACTAAATCCCAAGTACCATTCTTGTGAATAGAATCCAACTCACTCTTCATGGCACGCTCCCACTTGACATGATCCTCTATCTGCATAGCCTCCTTGTAGCAAGAAGGCTCACCAGCATCTGTTAGCATAACAAAATCTAAACCTGGAACATATCTATCAGGTGGATGTGAGACACGTGCAGAACATCTTAATGTTTGCTGAACACGAACATGTGCAGACTAATCTGAATGGACATTCTCTTGAACATCCCTATGTGCAACATTTTTATGCATGCTAATCAGAGGACTAGTATCCTCAAACACCACTCTTCTCACTTCAACCTCCTTAATGGGTTGTTTATGCATTTTAGACTCATTAAAAATGAGATCACTACTTCTGATCACTGACCGTGTTTTAGGATCCCATAAACGATATCCAAATTGTCCTTCTCGACCATACCCAAGAAAAATGCATTTCTTTGACTTATGGTCCAACTTTTGTCTAAGATTCTTGGGTATATGAACATATGCTTCACACCCAAAAACTCGAAGATGATCATAATATGGTGGCTTCCCTGTCCATAACTCTTGTGCCACTTTCTGACCTTTGGCAGTACTAGGTGAAAGTATAGACGAGTTTACCACCAGGTGCACTGTTGCTAATAGCTGTGCAAAACATATCCCATGATGATGGCAGGGTGCATAACAACAATACTGCTTTCATTTCATTATCCATATCCATTTTGTGAGCTTGTAACTAGGAGAATA
Source organism: Ceratopteris richardii (assembly GCA_020310875.1). Classification (NCBI taxonomy): domain Eukaryota; kingdom Viridiplantae; phylum Streptophyta; class Polypodiopsida; order Polypodiales; family Pteridaceae; genus Ceratopteris; species Ceratopteris richardii. The sequence continues at coordinate 56,353,439 of CM035407.1, read as the reverse complement.
TAGCATCAAACTCATTCAGATGAGCAGCAACACTATCTGTGTCCTTCATATGAAGGTCATATAATTTTCTCATCAAATACACTTTATTTGATGCCATCTCTTTTTCATATGTATTGCATAACTTCTTCCAAAGCTCCTCTGCACTTTCAAAGTCTAATACTGTAAAGTAAACATTATCTGCCAGGTGCAAGCGAATGGTAGACCTGGCCATTTCATCTAACTCATCCCAATCATCTTCATCCATGCCAGCAGGCTTCTTTGAAATCCCATTTTCTGGTTTTGATTGCCTCCTTTGAATCAGCACATCTTTAATCTAATTCTTCCATAGAGCAAAGTTTGTGCCATCAAATTTTTGGATCTCAAAATGGTATTTGCCCTACAAGATATAGTTCCTCCTTGGAACACTAGCAGTAGACCCTGATCCACTGGATGTGCCTGAGACCTCTGATGCCATGATGGTAGAGAACTGAATTGAATGATAATGGAGCTAGAAGACTCTGAACACCAACAAATAAGTTTATCAAGGAGTAAATCGACTGTTGCATAGTTGTCAAAACCAAAAATTTGAAAAAAATTTGCCAAAGTATCCTCTACAAAATGAGCGTATGACCAGTGTCAAAATATCATAAAACTGCAAGTACTGACATGATTTCCTCCATAGTGAATCACTTGTAAGACAATAGTTATGCAATATAACACAGGAGCAATAGCAGAGAAGATAACAGATATAGGAGAATCTCAACAATTTTCTACTAGCAGCAAGTACAAAGATGATGGCGTTGTCCACCCGTGCGCTCTCAAGGTAGAGCTTAAATGGTGATCTAGACAACTCTAGATAGGGAGATACAAGGTAGAGGTATGCTGGCTCAACTCAGTGTCTTAGGTAGTGCAGAAGTCATGTATATATAGGATCATGGTGGCCTGCCATGGACGGCTATACATCGACGGTAGAGCGTGGGCGGCCACCGCCCGCGTAATTGCCATACACGGCTTAGACTGGTTGAACCGACCTAACAAATATAAATGATTTCTGACTCAGACACGGAATATTCCCTTTACCGTCGCGCCGGGGGCGCTGCCCCCGGACCCCCACCAGGGGGCCCGCTGGCCCCCTTGGACCCCCCAGCCGGGGCTGCTCACCGCTGCCCCGGACCCCACAATTGGGGACCCTGGTAACTCCCTTTCCTTATAATACCTTACATGGTCCAATATGACCTTCATCCAATATTCAAGTTGGGATTCCCATCAATTGGGTAATGCACGCTTGGCTTCTCCTCATAAAGGGGGCCTTACAAAATGTGCATACAATCATGAGGGGTAGACATTGATCATATACTAACACCCCCCCTCAATGTTTACCGATGATAAATCAAGTAGGTCTCGGTCCTATGCCCATCTATTGAAGATGCTTGTTGAGCTGCTCTCTTCCAAGTGCTTTAGTGAATGTGTCAGCACAATTTGCCTCTGTTGGGCAATATTCTAGCTCCACAATTTCATCTTCAATTAGCTCATGAATGTAATGGTACTGTACTTCTATGTGCTTGGTGCGAGCATGAAATACTGGGTTCTTTGCAATAGCCATACAACTTTGATTATCACACTTGAGTACAGTTGGCATATTTGATGGAAAGCCTAGATCTGCAAGAATTCTCCTTAACCAGACTGCCTCACAAGAAGCAAAACAAGCTGCTTTGTCCCCTGCTTCAGTGGAGGAGAGTGCGAGAGTTGGTTGCTTCCTACTTACCCAAGAAAATATTCCTGAACCAAGTGAGAAACAATATCCAGAAACTGATTTTCTAGAATCACAATCTCCAGCCCAATCTGAATCACAATATCCTTGGAGTGTATCACCTGTGGTATACAAAATACCAAAATCCAAGGTTCTTGCAATGTACCTTAGAATTCGCATTCCAGCATTCCAATGACTCTCCTTAGGTTTGTTGGAAAACCTGCTTAACACTCCAACAGCATAGCAAATGTCTGGTCTAGTGTTGCAGAGAAAAATAAGACTTCCAACGAGCTTCCTATACTTCTTAGCATCTACATCAGGCATGTTATCATCCATAGATAGCTTATGATTTACCTCCATAGGTGTGCTAGTTGATTTGCAGTCCATCATTCCAAATGCCTTGAGAATTTCTTTGGAATATTTTTGTTGTGAGATGAAAATGCCATCCTTCCTTTGCCATACTTCAATTCCCAGACAAAAATGGAGTAGACCTAAGTCTGTCATTTCAAACTCAGTTCCCAAGCTGATCCGAGTTTGATTGATGATCTCCTGTAATGATCAAATCATCTACATATACAATGACAACAACTAGCTTGCTATCCCTTTTTGTTACATACAAGATAGCATCAGAAGTACTTCTTTCAAAACCCATATTTTTGAAAAAATGATCTATTCATTGGTACCAAGCCCGTGGAGCTTGCTTAAGTCCATACAAAGCTTTCTTCAACCTGCAAACTTTATTTTTTGAATTGGGCACCTCAAAACCTGGTGGTTGAGATACATATACCTCCTCCTTGAGGTGAACATTCAAAAATGCAGATTTGACATCCATCTGGAAAATAGGCCAAGACTTTTGTGCAGCTATTGCAAGTACCGTCCGAATAGTTGTCATGCGTGCTGTTGGTGCAAAAGTTTCTTGAACATCAAATCCTTCAATCTGTGAAAAACCCTGTGCAACTAATCGTGCCTTATACTTTTCTAATGTTCCATCAGCTTTATGCTTAGCTTTCCAAATCCATTTAGTACCTATTACCTTCTTCTTTGGCGGCAAGTCGACTAGATCCCATGTATCATTTTTGAGTATACTATCATACTCAGACTGCATTGCCGCTCTCCAACCTAGATCATCAATGGCTTCTTCAATGGTGGTAGGTTCCTTTATCGAACCCATGATATCTGCCATTAGAGCCATGTTAACAATGTGTTTTGAGGCTCTTCTTTGCACCTCTATTCTCTTTGATCTTCGTAATCCATCCGATGATGATTCTGGTACATCTACATGTGGATTGTGTTGGTTGTGATGGCTGGGTACAATCAGAAGATCAAGTTGGTGCTGCTAGACCTGCTTCACACCTGCCCTCTTTTCTCTTCAAATATGGTTAGGAGACTCCTTGAGCTTCCAAATGACACCAAGAAACTATATATGTGCTTTACAAAATGATTGAGTAATGATCAAATCAAAAACAGATGATTTTGAACTTTCACAACTCCAAAAACTTTCTATTCCTGTATTGATACCTGCTCAGTCCTAAGCTTAGTGTGTCCAGCACACTTGCAAATGGTTTAATTCCTTCTGGGAGTATTAACTTAACTTAACAAGCTACCATTAGCAAGTTAAATCACTCCAAATAACAAATTATACACTGAGCATGATCTTTAGCAAAATCTGGGACACCCCCGATTTTTTAGGAACAACACAGAAATATACCAGTGATTACTTCGACAGTGATTTCTCCCAATTTGCTGAATAGGATGACTTGAAATTTTGTAGTGTTGTAGAATGCTTTGAGCTGATTCCAATGAGTCCTGGATCATCAAATTTGGTTCGGTAGATCTTGAGATATGCTCCTCTGAAGTTGACAGACTTGAGGTGAATGACTCAGAAAAAACAGAGTTAAGAACTATGAGTATATGTATTGAATCTATCAAATATACATTCCCATTGGCATGTAAAGTGATGCCCAATGGTACTCAGAGGTGTAGGCTCAATAGTAGCTCTCACACACTCACTAATTTGCTTGGATTAGCCTCGGGAAGTGAGCCACTCAGCCCGCGACTTTTTCATTGGATTTTATAAGAGTTTTAAGAGAGTTTGAATTTCAAATTCAAATGTAGGCTCCCTCAAATCTCTCATCTAATCTCATGGAGATATTCTCTCCATTCATACCTTTCAAATTCCACGACTTTTGAAGGTAGGTGTGATTACAAGAAGTCATATTGACTTTTTACATAAAGTAAAATGTAACTAAACATAGGCATGTGTTCCTATGGTCTTCCTTCAAATGAAGTCTTCATGAATTACTCCAAGCTCTTGTGAAACCTTCAAGGTTGATATCCAATGCTTTTCAAGGTACAAGACAAAGCCAAGTGTTAAGGCTTGTTTTTCACCAACAGCTCCCCCTCAAGCCAAACACTTGCTTGAGTCTTCATCTTTAGTCTTCAATGATATCCTGCAATCCTATCATTGATTTAAACCTGCATAGCTTGCTCCCATCCAAAGATTTTGTAAGCAAATCTGCACATTGAATATTAGTGGACACATATGATAATTGGATTTCCTTGCTAAGTAATTTCTCCCTCACATAGTGGTAATGCACCTCTATGTGTTTTGTCCTAGCATGATACACAGGATTAGCTGCTAAGTGAAGTGAACTTGTGTTATCTCCAAATATGATAGGTGGCCTTGTGTATAGGCCCAATTCTGAATATAATAGCTTCAGCCATATGGCTTCTTGAGTGGCATTGGCTAGCCCTCTGTATTCTGCCTCAGTAGATGATAGGGCTACTGTGGGTTGTTTCTTGGATGACCAAGAAATTGGTTTATCTCCTGCAAAACAAATATATCCTGAGGTGCTTCTCCTATCATCCTTGCATCCTGCCCAATCTGCATCTGAGTATACCTTAATATCAATGTCTGATGAATATGGAAAGTACAAACCATGATTTTGTGTTCCCTTTAGGTACTTTACTATCTTCTTGGCTGCCTCCAAATGTGGTACTCTTGGTTTATGCATAAATTGACTAAGTATACTAACACCATATGATATATCAATCCTGGTTAAGGTAGCATAATTAAGACTACCTACCAAACTTTGGTAACCTGTAATATCCTTGAGTTCTTCTCCTTCATGTGCACTGAGTTTGTGGTTGACCTCCATAGGAATGTTTGAGACTTTAGCTTCCTGCAAATTAAACTTCTTGACCATGTCCTGAATGTACTTCTTCTGAGTAATGAATATACCTGAATTTGTGTAGACCAATTCAAGCCCTAGGAAGTACTTCAATAATCCAAGATCATTGATCTTGAATTCCTTCATCATTTGACCTTTGATGTGTCTAATTCCTTGAACATCATTTCCTGTAATAATGATGTCATCAACATAGACACACAAGTATATTACCTCTGAATTGTTCTTCTTTATAAACAATGAAGTATCTGCTTTACTCATCACAAATCCTTGATCCAAGAGATAGGTTGTCAACCTATAATTCCATGCTCTAGGTGCCTGCTTCAATCCATACAGAGCCTTCTTCAATTTACACACATGATTTACCTTATTGGGATCCTCATAGCCAGGTGGTTGTGACATGTAGACTTCTTCAGATATCCATCCATTCAAGAATGCATTCTTTACATCCAATTGGTACATGTTCCAATTCTTGGATGCAGCTACACTCACCATAATTCTGATAGTTGGCATCTTGGCCACAGGAGAAAATGTCTCCTCATAATCAATGCCTTGGGTTTGTGCAAAACCCTTGGCTACTAACCTAGCTTTGTACCTGCTTATTGTACCATCTGAGTTCCTTTTGAGTTTGTAGATCCATCTGGATCCTATCACTTTCATGGAGTCCTTCTTGGGTACCAAGTCCCAAGTATCACTCTCCTTGAGAGCCTCCATTTCTTCATCCATTGCTTCCTTCCATTCTGGTTTAGTAATGGCTTCCTCAAATGTACCTGGTTCTTCACTTAAGATATCCTTTGCAAGATATACAGAGTGCTTGGTTACAAGTGAAGTATCATACCCATACCTAATTGGTTTCTTCTTTTCTCTTGAAGATCTCCTCATAGCTTGAGTTGAGGATTCTGGATTGTCTTCAAGTTGCTTCATCTTCATCTTCCCTTTGGATTTCCAAGCTTTGAATTCTTCAATGTTGATGGAGTCTTCATCATCTGAGCTTGTGTCCTCATTCTGAGTTGGTTCTTGCCTGACAAGCTTTGGAAAGTCTTCTTCCATATCATAAGGTAGGCTAACTTTCCTGCACTCATTATCATACCATGAATCATTTTCATCAAAGATGACATCTCTGCTTACCTTGAAGCCTTTATTTGAGGGGTTATAGAATCTGTATCCTTTCTGATTCAAATCATAACCAATGAAAATACACTTTTCAGCCTTAGGGTCTAGCTTTCCCCTTACCTGTGAGGGAATATGCACATATGCAACACACCCAAAGATCTTGCAATGATCCAGAGAAGGTCTCTTACCATGCCAAGCCTCATAGGGTGTCATTCCATCAAGTGTCTTTGATGGCAACCTGTTGATTAAGTATGTGGCAGTAGATACACTCTCTGCCCAAAGATAATTTGGTAATTTTTTCTCATTAAGCATAGACCTAGCTGTCTCCACAATGAGTCTATTCCTCCTTTCAGCTACCCCATTTTGTTCAGGTGAGTACCTTGTGGTAATCTCCCTCTTGATGCCTCTTTCCTGCAAGAACTCTTCAAAGTCATTGGAGAAGTATTCTCCACCACCATCTGACCTTAGCCTCTTCAAATGTCTACCTGTTTGATTCTCAACTAATGCAAGATATCTTTTGAAACAATTAAATACTTCATCTTTATGTTTCATGAAGTACAAGACAGTCCATCTGCTATAATCATCTATAAAAGATACATAGTACCTTGATCCAGATATGGATGGCTCCTTGCTTGGTCCCCAAACATCTGTATGCACCAATTCCAAGTAGTCTTCATGCATAAAACCTTTTTTGGTATATGGCAATCTGTGTGACTTACCAAATTGACAAGCCCCACACTTGTATATCATGTGTTGCTTGGATACATTAGGTATCCCAAGCACACATTGATCTCTGCTCATTTGTTTTATGGTCCTCTCTCCAATGTGACCTAATCTTTTGTGCCACATCTCCAATTCTGATAGAGTTTGGTCCTTGTAGTTGTATAATGCAATGTTCTTAGTATCCTCAAGTTCAAAGGTAAATAACCTACCTGATTTCTCTCCCTTGGCTATCCTTCTGAATCCATGTCTTGGATCCTCCACATATGCACCATGTTGAGTGAACCTGACCTGTAGACCTTTTTCAACAATCTGACCTACACTCATCAGATTCTTGGTGATTGTTGGAACATACAATACTCTGCTTAGCAAGTTCTGATTACCATCACTTGTTTTAACATTACCTACTTTAACCACTGAATGTTTAGTGTCATCACCTGTCTGCACTTGGTGCTTGCCTTTAGGTTCTTCCAAATCAGAGAGTAAGGCAACATTCCCAGCTACATGGTTAGAGCAACCTGAGTCAATATAGAACAAATGATCATCATTGATACCTGATTTAGATGTCATGTTCATAATCAACAAGGAATCGTCTTGATCCTCTGCATAATTGTTGTAATCCTTTCTGTTCCTGTATCCTCCTTGATAATTGCCATTGTGATTGTAGCTATTGTTGTAGTTATTGTTGTAATTATTGTTGTAGCCATGGTAGCCTTGAGATTGATTGAATCTGCCTCTGCCTTGGAAGTATCCTCCTCTTTGGTGACCTCTTCCTCTTTGGTTCTTATAATTTTTGTAGCATTCATCTGTAGTATGGTTAGACAAGCCACAAATATTGCATGGAGATTGATTATAGGGTCTCCCCCTACCTGACTTACCTCCTCTGCCCCTACCTCTAGATGATCTACCTCTCCCTGCATAGTTTGCTTGGGAGGTGGATCCTTCTTCATCAACTTTCTTACTTTTACCCTTGTCTTTAGACTTCTTATCTGTATATAGGGCAGAGGGATTGTTACCTTTTGATTGTTCTCCATTCTTTGTGATCTTTGCTTCATGTGTAAAGAGTTGTCCAATCAGAGTTGTTAGATCAGGTGCTTGGATGTCCATGTACAAGTCCATTGCAGTGGTAAAGCTCTCCCACTTGTCATCTGCCTTTAGTCCATTAATCACTTGTCTGACTATTTGCTCTTCCTCAATTTCTTCTCCAACACTTGCAAGTTGGTCTGCTATGTCTTTGACCTTGGTGACAAAGTCTGAGACACATTGTTTTGATTGCTTCCTAAGAGTTGTAAACTCAACCCATAGCTGATTCTTTCTGGCCCTTGTGCTTGATGAGAAATATGTTGACAAGGTTTCCCAAGTCTCTTGGGAAGTCTTGCAATTCCTTACATGAGGTAGAAGGAAATCAGAAATAGAGTTTAAGAGATATGACCTTGCCAAAGCATCTTTTGCACACCATTGGTTGAGCCTCTCATGTTCATCCTTTGTTGGTAGGCCTCTGGTCTTGAATGAGGGCAACTCCTCATCTCCTGATATGTATCCATACAAGCTTCTCCCTTGTAGATAGGTCTTCATTCTCAATGACCAAGCTTGGTAATTATTTCTGTCCAATTTGTCAATGAAGGAAGGGAAACCCTCACCCATGATTACCTTATTAGCTCTGATACCACTGTTGGTTGTGATGGCTGGGTACAATCAGAAGATCAAGTTGGTGCTGCTAGACCTGCTTCACACCTGCCCTCTTTTCTCTTCAAATATGGTTAGGAGACTCCTTGAGCTTCCAAATGACACCAAGAAACTATATATGTGCTTTACAAAATGATTGAGTAATGATCAAATCAAAAACAGATGATTTTGAACTTTCACAACTCCAAAAACTTTCTATTCCTGTATTGATACCTGCTCAGTCCTAAGCTTAGTGTGTCCAGCACACTTGCAAATGGTTTAATTCCTTCTGGGAGTATTAACTTAACTTAACAAGCTACCATTAGCAAGTTAAATCACTCCAAATAACAAATTATACACTGAGCATGATCTTTAGCAAAATCTGGGACACCCCCGATTTTTTAGGAACAACACAGAAATATACCAGTGATTACTTTGACAGTGATTTCTCCCAATTTGCTGAATAGGATGACTTGAAATTTTGTAGTGTTGTAGAATGCTTTGAGCTGATTCCAATGAGTCCTGGATCATCAAATTTGGTTCAGTAGATCTTGAGATATGCTCCTCTGAAGTTGACAGACTTGAGGTGAATGACTCAGAAAAAACAGAGTTAAGAACTATGAGTATATGTATTGAATCTATCAAATATACATTCCCATTGGCATGTAAAGTGATGCCCAATGGTACTCAGAGGTGTAGGCTCAATAGTAGCTCTCACACACTCACTAATTTGCTTGGATTAGCCTCGGGAAGTGAGCCACTCAGCCCGCGACTTTTTCATTGGCTTTTATAAGAGTTTTAAGAGAGTTTGAATTTCAAATTCAAATGTAGGCTCCCTCAAATCTCTCATCTAATCTCATGGAGATATTCTCTCCATTCATACCTTTCAAATTCCACGACTTTTGAAGGTAGGTGTGATTACAAGAAGTCATATTGACTTTTTACATAAAGTAAAATGTAACTAAACATAGGCATGTGTTCCTATGGTCTTCCTTCAAATGAAGTCTTCATGAATTACTCCAAGCTCTTGTGAAACCTTCAAGGTTGATATCCAATGCTTTTCAAGGTACAAGACAAAGCCAAGTGTTAAGGCTTGTTTTTCACCAACAGATTGTGATCATCAAAGAGCTGTTGTGCCCACTTTGGTAGTGGCTTACGCTGTGCAGCTACAACTAGTTGGCTTTTTATTGAGGAAATTTCTCCATCAGATGTTTCCTCCTCCTCAACTTTAACCTGTCTTTTGATAGGCACAAGGTGAGATATTTCTCCGTTTGATGAGATAGTAGATTTACCTTTATCTTCTACTAAGTGTGGTCGTTCATCAAACACCACATCTCGGCTGACAAAAATCTTCCTCGCCTCAGGATCCCATAACCTGTATGCTTTAGACTCTTCACTATATCCTAGGAAGACACACTTTTTGCTTTTTGAATCCAACTTTGATCTTGTTGAATCAGGAATATGTGCATAACAGAAACAACCAAAAATTCTGAAATGCAAAACTGAAGGCTTTTTACCAGAATATGGTTCTTGAGGAGTCATCCCCTTCAGTGCTTTTGTGTAGCTTTGATTGAGGATGTAGACTGCTGTATTGACTGCTTCTGCCCAGAATGAATCAGGCATGTCTTGAGCCTTCAACATACAACGAGCCATTTCAACTACTGTCCTGTTCCCGTGCTCAACAACGCCATTTTGTTGGGGTGTATGAGCTGTGGTAAGTTGCCTTTTCACACCATGCTCCTTACAGTAATTGTTGAATTCTGTTGACAAGAATTCACCTCCTCTATCTGTTCTAAATTTCTTCAGTTTCCTTCCTGATTCATTTTCTACATACTTATGCCACGTTTTAAATTTTTCAAAAGCATCAGCCTTCTCTCGAATGAAATAAACCCACATCTTTCTACTATAATCGTCGACTAACAGCAAGAAGTAGAAAGATCCTCCTAAAGCAGGTGTAGACATTTTACCGCAGAGATCAGCATGTACCAACTCTAGAGGAGCTTGAGATCAATTGCTGGTCTCTCTTGGAAACGCCTTTCGTTGTTGCTTGCCCATCATACAAGCTTCACAAGGTTCCTGCCACTCTGAAAATCCAGGCAAATGAGCAACCATCCCTGTTCGTTGCATCTCCTTCAAAACTGCAAATCCGAGATGCCCAAATCGTTGGTGCCATAACCTGCTTACATCTTTATCTTCTGTAGTAGTTAAAGCACTTAACTCATACAAGTTATCCCGTCGTATGCCTTTACCTACAACATTACCTGATGAATCCATGATTTCCGCACCACTCTTATTGAAGTGAACTTAGAGTCCACGATCTGTTATTGCAGAAACTGACAACAAATTTCTTTTGAGTGTAGGTACATAGAGAACATCGGATAACTTTTTCTCAACACCTGGAGAAGTGATAAAAGAGATGGTTCCAGTTCCTTCAGCTGGACACTTGGAGTCATTTCCCACCACTACATTGATGGATTCCCGCAGAGGCACTAGGGAACTATACCAATCCTTTTTACTAGTCATATGGCGAGAAGCTCCACTCCTCTTCAATAGCTACCCAAAGTTCCAGCTTTGTGTTGTTTGCAGACTCTTTGTTCTTCCATGATGATTTTACAGTCCCATTCCGTTCATCAGCTTGCTTCTTTCTGCAATCCTTGATGGCATGGCCTTTCTTTTCACAATAGAAGCAACTTCCTGTGAACTTTTTCTTCTTTGGCTTCTTCTTTGATCCCTCTGAAGAGCCTTTACCTTTTGCATTTGCTGAGAATGCAGCATCAGTTGTACTTTGCCGATTCTTCAGCCGCATCTCTTCTTCTAAAAGCATGGCACAAAACTCTTCAAATGTAAGAGGAGTTGGCCTTACCTCAGTGTTAAGGGCTGTTACTAATCCATCATACTTTGCTGAAAGAACACGTACAGATCTTTGAGCCAGCTCTTCTGGTGTTATAACAACACCAACTGCAGCCAATTGATCTTGAAGATGCTTTATCCGTTTGATAAAATCTTCAGCCTTTTCAGAATCAGAATGCTTTTCATTTGCCAACTGATTTTCTAAATTTTGTATCCTAGTGTGGTTCTTGGTCTCATATTGTTGAGCCAATATGCCCCAAGCCTCATGTGCTTTAGTAGTATGTTGAACTAAAGTAAGCACAGAATCACTTACACTAGTGACAATCGCACATAATGCATCAGCATTTCGCCTCTTCCAAGCTCGTAGAAGATCTGGATCTGGCTGAATCATCAATCTTGAATTTGCTGGATCTTCAACTGGTATAGGCTCTGGATCCAATCCCATCGGTCCCATGACAGTGTCAAGTAATTCATAGGAGTCCAAAATTGCAGAAATTTTGAACTTCTAGAGTGTATAGTTGGTTCCATCCAGCTTCCCTTCAGTGAATGCAGGTGGACGAATTCGAATAGGTGCAGCATTAACATTAGCTGAAGCACCAAGACTAGTGTTCGACGATGAAGCCATCATGTAATCACTCGAATAATCTATTGATATTCTAGTCTGCTAGTAGGCTAAAATAATGATACTTCTCAAGCTATTCGAACCTTACAGCTCTGATACCATGTAAGACAATAGTTACGCAATATAACACAGGAGCAATAGCAAAGAAGATAACAGATATAGGAGAATCTCAACAATTTTCTACTAGTAGCAAGTACAAAGATGATGGCGTTGTCCACCCGTGCGCTCTCAAGGTAGAGCTTAAATGGTGATCTAGACAACTCTAGATAGGGAGATACAAGGTAGAGGTATGCTGGCTCAACTCAGTGTCTTAGGTAGTGCAGAAGTCATGTATATATAGGATCATGGGTGGCCTGCCATGGACGGCTATACATGGGAGGTAGAGCGTGGGCGGCCACCCCCCGCGTAATTGCCATACACGGCTTAGACTGGTTGAACCGACCTAACAAATATAAATGATTTCTGACTCTGACAGGGAATATTCCATGGAATATTCCCTTTACCGTTGCACCGGGGGCGCTGGCCCCCTTGGACCCCCCAGCCGGGGCTGCTTTGCCCCGGACCCCACAATTGGGGACCCTGGTAACTCCCTTTCCCTATAATACCTTACATGGTCCAATATGACCTTCATCCAATATTCAAGTTGGGATTCCCATCAATTGGGTAATGCACGCTTGGCTTCTCCTCATAAAGGGGGCCTTACAAAATGTGCATACAATCATGAGGGGTAGACATTGATCATATACTAACATCACTGACTCCACTGCATATAATCAGTTACCCAATAGAAGCCAACTAGACTTATTGAGCACCTATGAACAGCTATCATACATCTCCTATGGCGAGGCTGGGTAAGTCTTCCACTTGCATCACCGAAGAGACCCCGACATCTAGGTGTTTCCCAGTTAAGAAAACCTCACCATGACCCTCTTTTTCAAACGTAAAAGGCTTTATGCAAAAAAACGTAACCGCTATATCAATGACCACATGGATGTACATAAGTGGTATCCACAGAAGCATACATGGTGTGTATGTGCTCAATATATGTAGTAAAATGACACTAAAAGGTTGAATGCATAGCCCAAAAGCTAGCCAACAACGCCTGCAAGTGTGTGTCAACTCTGATGATTTAGGCTCAAAAACCTGCATAAATTTGCAACAGCTGCTCCCACCAAAACTGAAAACCTCTCGAGAAACCTGTAGTTTTACGAGTGTGGCTGAAAACACAGCCCCAAAGGTTGATATTTATTGTCAGAGAAGTACAAAGAACACTCTTCTTGGACCTGTGTGAAGAGAACTATGTGTGAAAGTACTCCAAAATGGCTCCAAAAGACACCCAAAAATGCTTCAAAAATAGGATTTGAAAGCAAAGAATGAAGCTTTGAGGGACCAAAACATGTTCAAGCTAATGTCAACCTTAGTCTTTCCCCTTCTTCAGACACCACAAGAGTGTAGCTTAGTGGCAAGAGATTGCCACGGTTAAGCGAGCTTAGGGGGGAACAATACTGGGATGGGTGACCTCCCAGGAAGTACCGAGAACCTCTATATTCCTTGATCGTTGAGGTCCTCAGCCAACGGCGCCAACGGTGACTTCGGTGACTCGGATGATAAGGTATGCCAAGGTCTATGCCTTGGTCACTACCTTGGTCATAAGCCTTGGAGGGGGGATGCTCGCTTCGCTCGCACAAAAGGAACAAAGCTTTTGCCTCGAAATGCTCTAATACCAGTGAAATGATTCGATGGTGATGCACCACAATGTGCTCTCCTTCTTGCGAGCTCCATGACGATATCCTCGGAGTAGAAAATCGAGCTCCTGAGGCCACACACGATGCTCTGCACAGAGACTGCAAAACACATAGAAAACAGAGTACACAGGGAGCACGAAGATAGACTTCTTAGGTCTTACAAAATGTGGTTGAACTTATAGTCTGTGACTAACTAGGTCACTATATGTTTTATTAAAGAACATATACAAGGAAGTGTTCGGTGGCCATTTGGCCTTTCACATGGACACTAACAGTAACAAAAATAACCATATTGAAGTCCCCAATCAGAATAAAAGGACCTTCTAGAGCATTGATCTCCTTCCAACATATTTTCCTCATATTGCTAAAATTAGAAGCATAAATGTTCACAATAGTAAAGTTAAAAGGCTCACCCAACTTGAGATCACACCTTTGATTAGTGTTGTTGTAAACAGAATCTTTAATAAAATTCTGAAGAGAGGAAACAATACCAATGGTTGCCCCATCTTTCCCTTGGGGGTGTTTCATGTAATTCCAAGTAAAATCGTTTTCCACCATATTTAGGTGATTGAGTAGGAGGACGGCACTTTCTTGAAGACATATCAGATCAGAACGATAAGAGTTATCCTTTATCCACTTAAGAGAGATAATGTTTAATTGTTTCATAAGATGCCCTTGTTTATAGCATTTAAAACAATGATTAGGTAAATTTCTATAAAAAATCTTATGTTCATGAAATTTTCTTCCATCAGCATCCTTTATTCTGATAGAAATCTTTATAGGATGGGATAATTCTATTTCCACAAGGATATGAGGATCCTATTTTGTGTTAATGCATCCCGCTCTAGACTTTTGACCCAAAATGCCTCTAAGACGTTCAACCCAATAACTACTTCTTGTTCTTTTTTGATTATGCCAATAATGCATGGCAGGCTATATCAAAAGGTCATTGGATTATCATATATTTGATAATCCAATGACCTTTTGATATAGCCTGCCATGCATTATTGGCATCATCAAAAAAGAACAAGAAGTAGTTATTGGGGAGATATTGCACATTTTTTACGAATAAGGCCCTATTTTCCTAGTTATTCTTAATGCAAATCTTGAGCAATGGATTTTAGATCTCCACACTTCTAAGAGGGGTCCAATTAGTGCCTCATAGATCTACTAGATCTTCTAGAACCTCACTAGCAATAGCTAACTCATCACAATGAGCACGAGGTAGATGTTTAGGTGGCAAAGGATGTTGTGGTGGTGATGATGGTGATGATGCATCTATAGCACCATGATCACATTGACTATCACAATCACCTACTCTAACCACACTGATAAGTGAGAGTTGGTAACATCATTCTGACTACTACATATGAAAATTCTTTCACATTGTTAGATGCTATATATGTGCCAAGTATCAAGAAAAAATTGTTGTGAGTTTTAGAATTAGCCAAGGTTGGTTTGTTTGTCAAGCTTGTTGATGATACATGTATAGTTCATGATGTCTCAAAATGCTATGTTATTATTGCTTCTAGAATTTTATGTCATTGGATCTATAAGCTCATACACTATGCAAAATATATGAATGATTGAAAATTTGAAATTCAACCTCTCTTATAGGTTTCACCTACACTATAGGTGGTCTAGCAGGAGGACATGATGGTGAAGCAGTCTAAGAAAGAGTTGGGATGGTGGATGTGTAAACATTTTTCATGCAAGCTACATTTGTTCAAGGGTTATATGCGATAAGATCTCCTAAACTGTGGTATCACTATAGTACCATGGTTTATTATCATCGACCATACTACAAAAAAAAACAACAATGTTTAGTAGAAATACATAATGTTCAATAAGAAAATTTAATGAATAAGAAAACACAAGCTAAGTTTTTATCATAAAACCCTAATTTTTTATATATTTAACTTTACATACTAATTATAATCCTAAGACCCTAGTTTAAATATATATATATATATATATATATATATATATATATATATATATATATATATATATATATATATATATATATATATATATATATATTTTAGTATAAAACCTTGATTTTTATACATTTAATCATAAATGCTAATATTTATCATAAAGCCCTAATTTTTAAAATGTTTACTTATATATATTAATTTTAATCCTAAAACTCTTTTTTATATATTCAATCATATATACTTATACTTATCCTAAAACCCTTGTTTTTTAATTGTATATACTCATATTTATCATCAAAGACTAATTTCTTATACATTTGATTATATATACTAATATTTATCACAAATCCCTAATTTTAATGTAATTAATTTTATATAAAAATTTTAATCCTAAAACCCTAGTTTTATATATAAAAATTTATTTATACTAATATTAATCCTAAAACCTAAGTTTTTTATATATTTAGTTATATATATTCAATTTAATTTAAAACCTTATTTTTTATACATTTAATTATATATACTAGTATGAATCCTAGGACATTAATTTTTAATACATCTAATTATATATACTTATAATAATCCTATGTGTATGCATGTGTATATGTATGTGTGTATGCGAAGCGTTTCCTCAATGAGATGTTTTCCTCAATCACAAGTTTTGGATACTCAAGAATAGTGGAAGAGATAGATAGAACTTTCACAAAATAAGAGAAAATCATACATGGAAGAGTAGACAAGATATGACTCAGAGAAAGAGAAGTTATGATATTATAGGTTTGAATCAATTGATACAATAGCTTTGGAAAATAACTTCTTGATGAATCCTCAACCTCTAGACCGCCCCTAAGCTACCACAGTCTCATTCACACTTGCACTCTCAATCACACTCTCACTCTCACTCTCACTCTTAATCACAAGGTAACTCTCTAATTCTTGGCTTTGTTTTACTTGATGCAGCAAATCTCTTCCAAAACAGAGTTTATAATACCGAAGTCAGTGTGTGATCCACCAACTATAGGGAAATTCAGCTCTCGCTACATTGCATGTGAAGCTTTCGCAAAAGCATGCATTTGTATTAGTCAACTGCTTTATTTCGTGGTACTTGTCCAAAAATAAAAGAAAAACAACAAAAAGACATCCATAGACATCCATATGTGTGCATGTCAACACATATGCTTCAAAATCATGGATTTGAATAGAAATAGAGAAGCCCATTTTTTTTAGTACCTAAAAAAATGGCACTTTTTTAGGCCCTATTACTCAAAACCAATGAAGAATTAGCTTAAGCTTGTGAGACACAAAATGTTTCAACTCTTTGATATGGATAATAGTGTTAGAGATGACATAGGTCCAAATCCACCTCTAAGTATCACTTTTGAGCCCTCCAAATTTAGAAATTCTAGAGAGAGAATAAAATGATGGCATTTTCTTACAGTGGAACTAAATGTAGAGCCTTAAATGAGGTACTTAAAACATGATTCCCAAAAATTTCATAGAGACACTTTTATTCTCTTATATATGCTATGTCTTTCTCTCATACAACATTTCTCTTAATTCTTTCATCTTAACGTTCAATTTTCAACCAGAAAACATGATGTGAATAAGGTTTACAGAAAGAATATAAAACTTGTCATCCCTAATTTTTTTCCTACATGCATAAAATTACCTAATTATTCATTATAAGCATTATCTCCAAAATGTAATTTGCAAAGTTCAAAATGAATTTTTTCACCATCAAAAGGCCTATTGAAATTCTTCCCCCTTTTAAGAACTTTGTCCTTATAGTTGAAAAGAAGGATAATGTGCCAGAAAATCGTCTAAGTTCACACAAGTCAAATCTTCAACTGGATGTGTGCCATTTCATCAAAATCTCCACTATAGATCTATTTCTAAGTAATCTTACCCTCTTATCTAATACTATTTCAAGTCAAAGCTCAAAAGAGCCATCATCTTTCAACTTATACTTGTCCTACAGAACATGAGCAACATTAGGTACATATCTTTTAAGTAAGCTAACATGAAATACAAGATGCACATTTAAATTTTCACATAATTCCAACAAATAAGCAAGAGATCCAATCTTTTTCAAAACTTTAAAAGACCTTGTGTATCATGGAGAAATTCTATGCTCCTTCCCTAGCAACAAGTTAGATCAGTGGGGATTTACTTTAAGAAATATCATGTCATCTATTTGAAATTCAAGTGGACTTCTCTTCAAATCATAGAATTTCTTGTCTTTTCTGAGCTTCTTTTATGTGTTGCTTAATTTTTCCAAGTTCTTCATCCACCTTCTCAAGCATTTCTTTAGATACTTCTACTTTATTTGGGAAACCAAAAAATGAACATGGAGCTAAGCTGCAAATATAACCATACATACCCTCAAACGAAGTCATTTTTATTGATGCATGCCATGCATTATTGTATGCAAACTCGACCAAAGGCAAATATTCACTCCAATTACCTTACTTTTCATTCACGCACATATACAACTTATCTTCAAGTACCCGATTAACCCTCTCGATTTCCCCATCAGTTTTTGGATGGAAAGTTGTACTTATACGAAGTTGAGTTCCAGTCAATTCAAATGTTTCTCTGCAAAATTTTGATATGAATCTAGAATCTTTACTAAAAATTATGGTTTTAGGCATTCCATGCAGTCGAAAAATTTCTTTGACAAACATTCTTGCAACATTCTAGGCATTATCTATCTTTTCCATAGGAAAGAAATGTGCCATCTTGGTAATTCGATCAACTACCATTGATATGGTATCACGTTTGCTTCTCGTTGTAGGTAATTTAGTGATAAAGTCCACAGAGACAAACTCCCACTTTTAATTTGGAACATCCAAAGGTTGAAGCATTCTAGGAGTTCTCTTAAACTCATATTTCACCTGTTGGCACTTTAAACATTCACTAACACATTTTCTAATATCTCGCTTAATACATGGATAAAAGTAAGAACATTTTTTTTCTAACATAGGTTCTTGAATAACCTAGATGTGTACAAAAAGGTGCATTATGACAGTCATGCAATATTTGAACTTTCAATGGAGACTCAAAAGATATGCATAATTGAAAGGTTACAATATAAAGATTCATTTTGCAAACAAAATTTATCTTGATACATTGATTCCCTTATTTCATGCAAAAAATTCAAGATAGGTGCATAAAATTAATCATGTTTGAGTTCTTCTTGAATTTGATTGAGAAAGTTAGAATTTATTATACAAAGGAGATTACATAAAGGTCTTCGACTTAATGCATGAGCAACCTTAGTTTCCTTACGAGCCAAATACTTAATGTCAAAATCATGTTGATATATTTAGGTAGTGATGTATGTGAACACTCTAGGACCGCCGGGGCATTTTTTTTTCCTCTTTCAGAGGTTTTTCTCCCCCCGCTTGTATATGCGCCTATTGCCCTAATGGGCTACTTATCTTTGTACATTCTCTAGTAATACACTCAGTATTGTGTGTTGTGCTCCAAGCTTCTTCTTCTTCCTTGTGCTATTCACGTGCTTCTATAGACATCTAGCTCCAACAATTGGTATCAGAGCAGGTCGTCGCTTCATCTAGGGCGTCGTCTACACCTCTCCGGTTGAAGTCTCAGATTCACACGAAATTTGGTGAGCATATTGAGGGTGTTTCAGAGATCAAAATGGCTTCACTCTATCGTGCCAAAATCGCGATCTGAGCTTGTTTTAGCCTCCAAACAAACTAGCACAACACTTGTGTAGGCTATTTCATCTTTTTGTGCCAAAGGTGATTCTATGGACAATTTTCTAACAAAGATCAAAGACTTGAAGGAACAATTGATTTTTGCTGATGAGGTTATATCAGATAGCTCACTTGCGCAGACCGTTCTCAATGGTCTTCTTGATTCATATTAGAGTTTTGCTTCTACTCTTCGGTTGATGATGAAAGGCAATCCAAATGCCTTGTCATTTGAGGAGTTAGTCTCTTAACTGTTGTAGGAAGATTAGTCCAGGCAGAACAGGTCCATTATGCATGTTGCAGATGAAGCTTTCGTGGGTAGTCAAAAGGGCAAAGAAAAATGGAGCTCTTCAACTAGTACATCTACTAATTCTGCACAATCCAAGAGGGAACACAAAGATGAAAGAAATCAGAAAAGTAGAAATTATTATCACGGATGATAACTTGACAAAGGAAATGAATTGACTATCTTCCTCATGCACGAGAATGCAAGATGTAAGTTTTGAATCCACAACCTCGGGGTGCAAGGTATCTCCTCTAACCCATTTGCCAATATCACTTGCTAACATCCTTTGCGCAAAAATATGATATTATTTTGACGTGTTGTTGTGCACGTAACAAAGAATCTAATAGTTTTATTGAGAATCTATCATTTGGCTGCAATCATTCAACAATGAGAGAAGAAGAAGGGGAGGGAGAGAGAGAGAGAGAGAGAGAGAGAGAGGTGAGAGAGAGAGAGAGAGAGAAAGAAAAAAAGAAACAAAGAGAAGGAGAAAGAAAAAAAATAAAAAAAAGAGAAAGAAAGAAAGACAAGGAGAAAGAGAAGGAGAAAGAGAAGAAGAAAATAAAGAAAGAAAGAAAGAGAAGGAGAAAGAGAGAGACGAAAGATGAAACTAACATTGGAATGTGCATGAAAGTTAGTTTTGATATGGATTCATCTATGCACATGAAGTTACACTAAATTATGTTGATTCATAAAAGCATGCACAGGTTGTTGTTGTGTGTTTCAAGATCTTTGTGCACATATTGGAGCAAGAGAAGACATTGTTATGAGGGTGTGAAGCGCCCAACAACACATATTGGAAAAGTTTCTTGTTTGCACGTCTCTTGAGTTAAGAAATTGGTTTGCTTACCAGGAGGGTGATGCCTATCATTGTATCATGGCTATTATTTTTTTTCAAGCTTCATTTTCATGGGGAAATGTTGTTGAAATGTTTGTCGCCATATGGCATTATATGCCATGTGAGAACTAGAGAGATATTGTGTTCTAAGAGAGAGGATGTCTTATATGTGCAAAATAACTAAAAGCATATAAAGTAATTGAAGTAGAGAAGACGTTGCATGAGTGGATGCATGCATACATAGATGATATGATTTCTAGAAAGGTGAAGTGCATGATGCATTTTCTATCTTTAGAAGATTATTTTATCTATCACAACGATGAGTTAGGGTGAGCTTAAAGTATGGGATAGAAATACCATGAATAGGCTAATTTTGCCTTTAGAAAGTAAATGACAAAAATATATCCCTCAAGAACAACCAAGATGTGTTTTCGTCCAGTAACTCATGAGCACATGAAGTGTTCTTCATGGGAGTCTATGTACTCGGCACAAGAGTGATATGGTTATGATCATCCATACAAGTATTAAATGTTTTTATGTGATTGATTATGATGAGGTTAATGAATGTGCAAGAAGCACAATGACTAGAATCTCATCCATACATATTCACTTTCTTTGAAAAGTGGATACTATAAAGAGTGGATTTTTCCATGAGATGATTTAGATTGTTAATTGGTTTGCATTGATCTATATAGCTTTATGGATGGCTTTAGTGGATATAACCAAATATCCATCCACCTAGAGGATCATGAGAAGACTGCTTTTATCACACCCTAGGGCACATATGTGTTTGTAAAAATGCCATTTGGACTCAGAAATCCTCCAACCACCTTTAACAGGATTGTCAACCTCATTTTTGGACCCTTATTGTTGAAAACACTGAGAATTTTTTGTTGGAGCAAGAAAATCAACAATTGGTGATTATATGAAGCCTAGAAATAAAGATATGAAGAAAAGATTGAAGTTCAACTTCATGAAGTGAAGTGAAGGTTCAGGAAGAAAAGTTCTTTAAACATATGTACATTAGTTTTGTAAATACTTCAATATACTTGAAGTAATGAAGAATCAATACTCATATGTATATATATACGTGTATATGATCGTATAGAGAGACAGAGATGAAATATAGATGAATAGATGATGAGTATTGTATGTATCATCCATCAGATGTATGAAGAGTTGAATACAAAGAATGTTCCAAGAATTGCGCGTCGATTTTTCCTCTAGTTCTCCTTCTGTGTTTGATCTTATCAGAAATCCTTTTGTACAAAATCTAAGTCCATAGTTAATCTATCTATGGTTAAAGCTTAAGAGTCCAATTGCAAACAGGCTGAGGGAATTTTGTGTAGGAACATCTATATGTGAGAAAGTATTGAGTGTCTTCTGAAACAGGTGCAATCTCAATGGTCAAAGAAATGGTCAGTTCTCAGTGCACAGTATAAAGTTTTACAGAAATGAGGAGTCAAAATCTAAGTTGAAAGGTAAGCCATCTATGGCTAAAAGCATTCGCTTCAACGGGTTCTACTTTGGGAGAACCATGTGTTAGAAGTTGCAGGTGTCAAAGTCGACTCTACAGGAAGGCAGTTTCAAACATAGGTAGATTGTTTGAAATATTTCTCATAATCTACTTAAGCTTTTGAAGTGTTTTAACTTGGAGGAGGTGCGCAAACTCTTGACAACACATTCTACAAAGTTTCATCAGAAAATTTACACAAATGATCAATCAGTGAGTCAATAATGTGCAGCAGACTTTTCTGTGAAATGAATTTCTTCACAGTTAGCTAAATTATTGATAGTTTGCTGCTTGTCTTCCAAAATTGGTTGGAGTTTAAAGTTATTCTTGATATAGAGGTGGTCTAACATCAAGGATAGCTTGTTCTTTTGGAGATTAACACTCTCGATCAGTGGTATCAGAGCAGGATTTATTAGATTGAAGAAAAGGAAGACCCCGACTGCTATAGATATACAAATTTCATACCTTGAAGGTTCAAAAGGATAAAGTGTGGAAGCAAGACTGAAGGAAGACACATAAAGATTATCAAAAGGATCAGACGGATCAATATTCGAAGCTAAGGTACATTCATTCTTTATAAGGATTAAAGATTTGATAGTACAGGTGAAGAAAGGATGGGAGATAGTCTCCAAATTGAGAAGTTGGATAGAGAGAACTATCCAGCTTGGTCTATGAGAATGGAAGCTCATCTTATGAGCAAAGATATGATGGGATACATCACAGGAGAGGAAGAAAAGCCAGAGTTCAAAGATCCTAGTGTTCCAACTAGGGAAGATCTTGCAGATATAAAGATTTGGATGAAGAAGGATGCTCAAGCAAGGAGCATAATCTACATGGTAGTGAATGATTATTTACTTCCTCATATCAGAGGACTTGAAACTGCATGTGACATATGGAATGCTTTGGAAGAGCATTTTGAGAATACAACCAAATCAAGGAAAGCTTCATTATGGGCAGAGTTTACTACATTTAAGAAGAAGGCTTCCCAATCAATATCTGATTATGTGACAAAGATGAAATACATTGCTGATTCTTTAGGTGCACTTGATGAAGATATTGAAGAAGATAAGTTGGTAAGACAAATTCTCACTGGGCTAAGAGGAGATGAGAAGTGGAAGCCTTTTATTTTGTCTACAGAACTTTCATTAGATCATTTCACTCCTGATTTGAATCAATTGTTAGGACATATGCTAACTTTTGAGAATGATATCAAAGGAGATGTTGATAAGAGTGCAGGTCATGCAATGTATTCTAAAGACAAGAAGAAAGCTAGCAAAGGAAAGCAACAATCAGTTGAAGATGAAGGTACTCCAAGTCAAGCAAACTTCCTAAGAGGAAGAGGAAGTGGCAGAAGTAGAGGAAGAGGAAGAAATAATAAAGATAATGTCAGAGCTTGTTGGATATGTGGTAAGAACAATCATCTATCTCATGATTGTTGGCATAATAATCAAAGCAATGGTAATTTTAATCAGAATTTTAATCAAAGAGGAAGAGGTGGCAGATATCAGAGAGGAAAATTCAGAGAGGAATTCTTTTGGAAGAAGTGGAGGAAGAAACTTCCAAAATCAATCCTACAATAACACCTACTATAATTATGCATCAGATCAGAAAGAAGATTCAACTCTTATTATGAATGCAACATGTGAAGCTTCACATGAAGACATGAGAGTATTTTATATTGACTCAGGATGTAGCAATCATCTAAGTGGAAACATTGCTTTGATGACTGATCTAGATCATAAGGCAATCAATCACACAGTTCAAACAGGTGATAATACAAAGCACAAAGTGAAGTCAATTGGTTCAGTTAAAGCCAAAGATGGAAGTACTCTCTTGAGTAAGGTTCTGTATGTTCCTACAATTCCAAAGAACTTGATTAGTGTAGGACAAATTGTGGAGCATAAAAGACTTGGACACTTTAATGAAAGAGGTTAAAGAAATGGTTAACAATGGTTCAATGCTTGGATTGCCTAATGTTGCAGGTCAACACATGACATTCAGATGCAAAGCATGTCAGTTAGGTAAGGCTCATAAGCAATCATATAATAAGCATGGTTTTATGTACTCAAAAAGACTTGAATTGGTACATACATATGTGTGGAGTCCTTCAAAGGATTTCAGTATAAATGGTTCAAGATATATGTCATATATGTTGATGATGCTACCAGGTGGATCACAATCTATGTCATCAAAGACAAGTCAGAAGTGTTTAATACATTTAGACACTATCATGCATATGCAGAAAGAATTACAGGTCAAAAATTGAAGAGGTTAAGGTCAGATGGAGGGGGAGAGTATTTCTCTAATGAGTTCAGTGATTATTTGTGGAATGCATGTATAAAGAGAGAGGTTACTTGCAGGTACTCTCCTCAACAAAATGGGGTAGAAAAAGAAGAAACGGAACTATTGTTGAGTTTGCAAGATCCATGATGAAGGAGAAAAATTACCCTAATTATTTGTGGGATGAGGCTGTAAACACAGCCACATATTTGGTCAATAGGTTACCATGTAAAGCTTTGCACGGTATGACACCATATGAAGCTTGGTGGGGTAAGAGACCTACCTTGGATCATTGTAAAATATTTGGATGCTTGGCATATGCATATGTGCCATCTCAATTGAGGCATAAATTGGAACCTAAAGAAGAGAAGTATGTATTCCTTGGTTATGATGACAAGCAGATGGGTTATAGGTTGTGGAGTCCATCTACAAAGCAATTCCTTGTGTCTAAGGATGCTACATTTGATGAGCAAGGTACTTGGTATGCAGGTACACTTAATGTTCATGCAGATGTTGAAGAAGTTGTGAATCAAAAGAAAGGTAAGTCAAAGGTTCAGATATTTGATGAAGAGGAGAACAATGAAGTACAAAATGAAGTTGAAGATGTGCCAAGGTTTGATCCAGAATGTGATGAACTAGAAACTTCAAGAAGTGGAGAACTCAGAAGGTCATCTAGGCACAAATGGCAACCTACAAGGTATAGCTATGATACTTCATTCTTGACTACTAAAGATTATGCTAACATGTTAAAAGCAGATGAAGATCCATCCACATATGATGAAGCCAAAGGGAAGAAGAATTGGGAAAAAGCTATGCAGGAGGAATATGATGCATTGATGGAAAATGAGACTTGGGATTTGTTTCCTAAACCAAATAGTCAGAAGATCATTGGATGTAAATGGGTCTACAAAACAAAAAGGTTTGCAAATGGAAGTGTATCTAGGTACAAAGCCAGGCTTGTTGTAAAGGGATATGCACAGACATATGGTGTGGACTATGATGAAACTTATAGTCCTGTTGCAAAGATGACAACCATAAGGACTCTCATAGCAATTGCTGCTTGCAAAGGTTGGAAATTATCTCAATTAGATGTGAAGAATGCATTTTTGAATGGTTATATTTCAGATGAAGTTTATATGGAACAACCAGATGGTTTCAAAGATGAAGTGTATCCAAATTATGTGTGTAAGCTCAAGAGAGCTTTGTATGGATTGAAGCAGGCCCCAAGGGCATGGAATTATATGCTTCTTAAAGGAACTTGGATTTCAAGCATCAAAGGCAGATAGTAGCTTGCTAGTCAAAGCAAGTGAGGATGGATTTATTTATGTTTGTATTTATGTTGATGACATAATACTTACAGGAACAGATGACAAAGGTATAAACATGATTAAGAAGCAAATGGAGAAAGAATTCAAAATCATTGATTTGTGAAATTTGTCATTCTTTTTGGGAATGGAGATTTCATATACTCAACATGGAGTATATGTAACTCAAGAAAGGTATCTAAAAAATTTGCTAACCAAATTTAAAATGGAAGATTGCAAGATGGCACCAACTCCAATGGAAGTGAAACATAGATTGAGTAGATATGGAGGAGAAGAATTCAAAGATATGAACCTTTATCAGAGTTTGGTGGGTAGCCTGATTTATGCTACATTAACAAGACCTGATTTATCATATGCAGTTGGAGTTCTCAATTCATGCATTGTCCTAGAAAGGAACATTGGATTGCAGGACAAAGAGTACTTAGGTACATCAAGGGCACACTTAAAGAAGGTCTGTATTATGGATTTACTTCAGATAGAAGAGTCAAGATATACAGTGATGCAGATTGGGCAGGTAATTCTGATGATAGAAGATCAACACATGGAAGTAATATGGTTAAAGGTTCTTATGAAGAGTTTTGATATTGTTCAGAGTACTCCTATCATTTGTGGAGACAATATGAGTTCTTTATATTTGGCAGCAAATCCTGTATTCCATGCTAGAACTAAACATATTGAGATTCAGTATCATTTTTTGAGAGAGAAGGTTGTTGATAAAGAAATAGAAGTTATGAATACTCCTACAAAAGATCAACTTGCAGATATGATGACAAAGAGCTTGGATGGACCAAAGTTACAGAGGTTTAAAGATATGGCAAGAATAAAGAAGATGCAGGTAATCACAATTGATGATTGAGGGGGAGCTGTTGGAGCAGGACAATCAACAATTGGTGATTATATGAAGCCTAGAAATAAAGATATGAAGAAAAGATTGAAGTTCAACTTCATGAAGTGAAGTGAAGGTTTAGGAAGAAAAGTTTTTTAAACATATGTACATTAGTTTTGTAAATAATTCAATATACTTGAAGTAATGATGAATCAATACTCATATGTATATATATACGTGTATATGATCGTATATATATAGAGAGAGAGAGAGAGATGAAATATAGATGAATAGATGATGAGTATTGTATGTATCATCCATCAGATGTATGAAGAGTTGAATAGAAAGAATGTTCAGAGAATTGCACATCGATTTTTCCTCTAGTTCTCCTTCTATGTTTGATTTTATCAAAAATACTTATGTACACATCTAAGTCCATAGTTAATCTATCTATGGTTAAAGTTTAAGAGTCCAATTGCAAACAGGCTGACAGAATTTTGTGTAGGAACATCTATATGTGAGAAAGTATTGAGTGTCTTCTGAAACAGGCACAATCTCGATGGTCAAAGAAATGGTCAGTTCTCAGTGCACAGTGTAAAGTTTTACACAAATAAGGAGTCAAAATCTAAGTTGAAAGGTAAGCCATCTATGGCTAAAAGCATTCACTTAAACGGGTTCTAGTTTGGGAGAACCATGTGTTAGAAGTTGCAGGTGTCAAAGTCGACTCTACAGGTAGGCAGTTTCACACATAGGTAGATTGTTTGAAACATTTCTCATAATCTACTTAAGCTTTTGAAGTGTTTTAACTTGGACAAGGTGCGCAAACTCTAGATGACACATTGTACAAAGTTTCATCAGAAACTTTACACAAATGATCAATCAATGAGTCAATAATGTGGAGCAGACTTTTCTATGAAATGACTTTCTTCACAGTTAGCTAAATTCTTGATAGTTTGGTGCTTGTCTTCCAAAATTGGTTGGAGTTTAAAGTTATTCTTGATATAGAGGTGGTCTAACATCAAGGATAGCTTGTTCTTTTGGAGATTAACACTCTCCATCATTTTCATGGATGAATTTTCTTCATTTTTAGGATCTCACAAGGAGACCCCTTTGGATTGATTGGATAATCACTTGAGATAGCTGCAAAATGTTTCTAGAATATGCAGGGACACTAAACTAAAGCTAAACCCAAATAAATGTCTTTTCCTCGTGATAGAAGGAACCCTCTTGGGACATGTGGTATCTGCTAAAGGTATGGCTTTGAACCTTGATAAAATTATTTCCATACTAAAGTTACCTAAACCCAAATCTCCGAAAGAGATTCAAAGCTTCTTGGGCATCCTAGGTACCACATAAGATTTATCAAAATGTATACAGAGATAGCCAGGCCACTTGCTAGACTTACAGGTAAAGAATTACCCTTTAAATGGGAAGAAGAAGAAGAGAATGCTTATCAGACATTAAGGTCCAAATTGGTGGCTGCACTAATTCTTATTACACCTGATTGGTCAAAACCTTTTCATGTACATGTAGATGCCAGTGCATATGCAGTGGGTGCAGTTTTGGCTCAACACAGTGAAGAATACAAACTTGACAGGCCTATTCAGTATGCTAGTCGAATTTTGACTAAGGCTGAAAGAAATTATAGCACCACTGAAAGGGAGGCCATAGTAATGGTTTTTGCTATACAAAAGTTTCATAATTATTTGCTAGGTGTGAAATTTGTTATCATCACTGATCATCAGCCACTCAGGTATTTATTGAACAAGCCATAAGCGACTCGGAGGATATGGAGGTGGCTACTTTTTTTATGAGAATTTGATTTTTCTGTAGTCCATAGACCAGGTAAAGAAAATATCATGGCAGACCACCTATCTAGGATCAACATGATGGATCAAGCAATTGGAGTAAGTGATGATTTTCTAGATGCTAATTTGCTTGTTGTACAAGCACAAGGTTGGTATGATGACATTAAGAATTTTCTTAAAACTTGATTGTATCCAGAGAAGGCAAGTGCCATGCAAAGAAAGCTGTTGCTCATCAAAAGCAGACCCTTTATCTTTATCGAGGAAAAATCATATTGAAAAGGCAAGGACAACAGGTTTAGAAAGTGCATGGAAGAAGAGGCAGTGAGGGAAATCCTTAAATCTGCACATGAAGGAGCAGGTGGTGGGCAGCTTCCAGGACACATTATGAGCTAGAGAATCCTTGATGCTGGCTTAGGGTGGCCTACATTATTCAAAGATGTAGAGGAATGGGGAAAAGCATGTGATGTTTATCAGAGGTGTGGACCCAAGCCAACAAAGCAGAGGCACAACCCCTTGATTATTTCCACTTCTTGGCAACCATTTGAGAAGTGGGAGCTAGATTTTGTAGGACCCATTAACCCTGCATCGGTTCCAAAGAGAGAAAAATATCTATTGATCGCCACTAACTATGCAACAAAGTGGGTCGAAGCTATTGCCTCCCCTAATTGTACCGCTCAAACAGTTTTTGATTTCATTTATAGCAACATCATTTGCAGATTTGGAGGTCCCCTTGAAATTTGTACAGACCAAGGTACTCATTTTGTGAACAAGGTCCTAGAAGATATTTTCAACAAGTACAAAATTCTACATAGGACCTCTTGTGCCTATTATCGGACATGCAGGATCCACCAATAAGGTATTAATTGCCATGTTAAGGAAGGAATGTATGTTTGAGCCCACTTCCTGAGGCATAGCTTATCAAGGTACCTACCACTTCTTCAATGACCTGTTTTGCAAAAGGCATGGACAATCCATCTGGAATGGTTACCTTGTTGAGTGCTCTAAAGTCAACACAAATCTTGATTTTGTTGGTATTCTTCTTTGGTACTATAACCATTGGTGAAAGCCATTTTGAGTGTTCCACAGGAATGATGATTCTTGCATCCTCCATCTTCTTTATTTCCAAATAAACAGCTTCAACATATTTTGGGTTAAGTCTATAACTCTTTCCTCTTATTGGTTTGGCTCCATCAACAAGAGGGATTATGTGCTCCATATTTGGCAGGCACTCCTTCTAAGTCTTTATAATGCCACACAAAACATCTGCATACTATGTTGAGAAAGATTTTACCTTTTCAAGCAGCTCAGGCTGGCTCCACAACCAAGTGGCCACCAAAACTGGACGATTATTTTCCTAAGTGCCTAATTGTACTGCTTTGACTGGGTTTCTATCTACCATGGTATCTACATGCTCATCTCCAACTCTGTTTTCCTTCAATAGCTTTTCCTGCATTGTTGCATAATCAGGAGTGTTCTAGATCTCAATGTATTCCTCTTTGTCTTGCATCCATCCTGAAGG
Source organism: Ceratopteris richardii (assembly GCA_020310875.1). NCBI lineage: Eukaryota > Viridiplantae > Streptophyta > Polypodiopsida > Polypodiales > Pteridaceae > Ceratopteris > Ceratopteris richardii. The sequence continues at coordinate 56,323,759 of CM035407.1, read as the reverse complement.
GATTTCTTCAAATGGAAGAAAGATTACCTCTTAATTCAGTACAGTACTCTCAATACACTTGAACTCTTCTACACTTTGCAATTGCTTCTCCTATGCTCAAATCTCCTTGTGGTCCCATCGTGCATGCCAAATTTTGTTGGGGGATTCTTGTGCAGAAAGTGATTTGAGTGTTTGTAGGAGAGGGAAGTGTTGGAGTTAGATGTCTGCGGAAGCACATGAACAGCACAAGGAAGAAGAAGAATCTTGGAGCACAACACACAATATTGAATGTATTACTAGAGAATGTACAAAGATAAGTAGCCCATTAGGGCAATAGGCATATATACAAGCTGGGGGAAAAAAACCTCCTAAAGAGGGAAAAAAGTGCCCCGGCAGTCCTAGAGTGTTCACAATCATCACTACCTAAATATATCAACAAATCCCCCTGGGAGTGATGCGGTGAACAAGTAGTTGGCACTCATGTATAAGGAAGTGTCAAGCTATGTGGAAATCACTCCACAAAAGGAAGTAAGCCCAAAGCTTTGCGGAAAGATTCAAACTTCTCCCTAGGCAGAGCCTTCGTGAAAAGGTTTGCAATGTTCTCTTGCGTGGGCATATATGCCAAGCTAATCTCCCCAGCAGAGAACCTCTCCGTGACATAATGATAATGCACCTCAATGTGCTTAGTGCGAGCATGGAACACAGGGTTCCTTACAATCGCTAATGTACTCTGACTGTCAATGAAGATGGTGGTGGCAAAAGACTAAACAACATTCAAATCAACCATAAGGCATCTGAGCCACACACACTCAATAGTAGCTGTGAAAGCTGCCCTATACTCAGCCTCACAACTAGAAGTGGCCACACTAGGCTGCTTCTTGCTCAACCAAGATATACATGAGCTACCAAGCATGAAGCAAAAGCCACTATTGGACACACAAGTGTCATAGCAACCAGCCCAATTTGAGTCAGAAAAAGCATGCAAATCTGGCGGTAGTGATCCCCCTTTGGGATAAAACAACCCAACTAGCCGAGTACCATTCAAATAGCGAAAGATGCGCTTAACCGCCTACCAATGCTTGACACTTGGGAAATGCATAAACTTGCTCATCTGTGAGACAATAAACTAAATATCTGGCCGAGTAATGCATAAGTAAATCAGGCATCCAACAGCCTGCTGATAGAGGATAGCATCAAATACATCTCCAGCATCATGAAGACTCAATCATAAACCTGTCTCCATAGGAGTGGCAATAGGCTTACAGTCTTCAAGGCCAAAACACTGCAATAATGTGTCAATATATTTCGTTTGACACAAAGACATTCCAACATCAACTTGCATAAATTGAATGCCCAAATAGTGATGCAAATGCCCCAAATCAGAAATCTCAAATGAGGCATGCAAATCAGCCTTAAAATCAGCAATATGCTTCTCAATAGGACCAGCATGTCATCAACATAGACAACAATGATTAGAAGCACATCGTTAGCACGCTTAACATATAAGGTGCTTTCAGTTGGATTGTTCTCAAGACCATGTGCAATCAGATAGGCATGTGTCTTCTCATACCAAGCACGTGGTGCTTGCTTTAAACCATATAATGCCTTCTTTAACATGCACACTTGGTTTTAATGTCCAACTGATGTACATTCCAACCATGATGAGCTGCAAGTGCACAGATGTTGCGGACAGTAATCATTCGGCAAGCAGGAGCAAAGGTTTCATCAAAATCAATGCCTCTTTCCTGTGCATAACCCTTTGCAACAAGCCTAGCCTTATACATGTCTCTTGTACCATCAGGTTTACGCTTCAGCTTGTATACACACTTAGTGCCAATGGCCTTCTTGCCAAGAGGCAAGTCACATAAAGACCAAGTACCATTCTTCATTATTGCATCATATTCAGATTGCATAGCAGCCCTCCAATTTTTTGAACTTTGTGTTTCATCAAATGAAATAGGCTCAGTCTCATCACAGAGACTAGATGCAACCATAGCATAGCAATCTGATGAAAAAGAGGCACTATGAGAGCCTGATCGAGTACAATATGGCAGAGGTGCATCTAATTTGCTATCACACAAGGTCTACACCAGCCATTTTGGCATAGTTCTTGCCTGGTCAATATCAGCTCTCTCATCAATAAGTGCATGATGTAGATCTGCATCAGAAATGGAATGATCTGCATCATCACATGAAACCTGCAAAGGTTGAGAAGTTGCCTCATTAGGACCACCTATAAAAAGAGGCAGCAAAGTATCATACATGTCTTTGGAGCTAACAGATGTCTCCTTTGTACATGAAAGCAATGGCTGAATAGCATCCTCCACAAAAACAACATCACGGCTAACCACAATGGGTTTAGTCTATGGATGATACAAACGATAACCTTTACTTTCAGAACTGTAGCCAACAAAAATACATTTTACTACTTTATCATCCAATTTTTTGCGATGTTGTTCGGGCACCAATGCATATGCCAAACAACCAAAAACACGTAGATGAGCAACAGATGGCTTGCGGTCATGCCAAGCCTCATATGGAGTGATAGACTGTAGCGCTTTAGTGGGACACCTGTTAAGTACATATGTTGCACACATGACAACCTCAAGCCAAAAATGATGTGGTAAAGTCTGAATCTTGGCCATACACCTCACCATCTCCATGAGTGACCTGTTTTTTCGTTTAGCAACTCCATTCTATTGAGGTGTATACGGCATTGTACACTGGTGTTTTATCCCACGTTCAGCCAGAAATGCATTAAAATCAGAAGACATATATTCTCCCCCCCTCGATCAGAATGGAGGGTGCCCATTTTACATGCTGATAGATTTTCAGCCAAAACCAAAAACTGTTTGAAGCACATTAACACTTCGGACTTTGCCTTCAGTGGATATACCCATACATGCTTGGAAAAATCATGGATGAAATTCAGGAAGTAAAGATAATTTTCAAAAGAAGGTGTCTGCATAGGATCACAGACATCACTATGTACAAGCTGCAATTTCTGAGTAGCCCGAACTAAAACATCTTTTGGAAAGGAGGAATGCTGCATTTTGCCCAAAGTACAACCTTCACAAATATGTTTTCCCGGTGCCTCAAGTTTGGGCAAAGAGGACACCATTTCAGATTTCTGCAGGCGTAGCAAACTAGCAAAATTCAGATGACCAAAGGGTGCATGCCAAAGCTTTGCATCTGACATAGCCTGAGAATCATGTACTGCACATGCCAAATCATTTACAGATCTTTCATAGTCTATGAGGTTATACAGCCCACGACATAGAATGCCAGAAGCAATAATCACGTTGCCATTTGAAAGATCATGAACTGTACATCTGTCATCAACAAATTTCACAACCAAGATAATCTTGGCTAATGCAGAAATTGATAATAGATTTTTCTTGATCCCTTGCACAAACAAAGCATCTAACAAAGTGAAAGAACTACCATCAATAGTATTCAAAATGATCTTACCAACTCCCATAACAGGATAAGAGGAGTTGTTGGCACATGTAATAGTATTCCCTGTAGGGGCAGGCTCGAGTGAAGAGAAGAAACTGCGCTGTGAGGTAATATGTTTGGTCACCCCACTGTCAAAGTGCCAAACATCCGACTCTGCCGCAGACATGCACTGCTCATGAGAAGATGGGTCAAAACTGCAAACAGTAGTAAATGCCCATTCTTCTTCCTGCACAAGATTAGTAGACTCCGTTTTTGGTGTAGAGGCTTCAGCAACAACCATTCTAGCCTCTTTCTTCTTTGCCTCTTTAGCAACCAATTTTGGATAGTTGTTTGTGATATGATCATTCCCTTTACAGTACTTGCAAAACAATTTCTGCTTTTCTGATTTTTTCTCATCTTTATCTTGGTTCTTTGAATGTGCAGCATTTGCAGATTTCTGCTTACTAGTAGAAGAGCTCCATTTTCCTTTGCCCTTCTGACTAGCCACGAAAGCTTGATTTGCAACAAGCGTAATGGACCTGTTTTGCCTGGATTGATCTTCTTGCAATAGAACAGAGACTAACTCCTCAAATGACAAGGCATTTGGATTGCCTTTCATCATCAACCGAAGAGTAGAAGCAAAACTCTGATATGAATCAGGAAGACCATTCAGAACAGTCTGCACAAGTGAGCTATCTGGTATAACCTCATCAGCAGAAATCAACTGTTCCTTCAAGTCTTTGATCTTTGTTAGAAAATTTTCCATAGAATCACCTTCATTCATGTGCTCACTCTCCAACTGTTTTCGCAGGTAAGAAACACGAGCCTCATTCCTAGCTTGGTACAATGTGGTAAGTGTATCCCAAGCATCCTTAGTTGTTTTGCAAGAGTGAATGTGAGGAATAATGGCACGTTTGATAGACAAAGCTATCAATGCATGTGCCTGAGCATCTCTGCCAACCGAACGAGTCTGCTCTATAGTAGATGCAACAGAAATTGAAGCACGAATAGGAATATGCAGAATATCATCATCTTCGACACCTTCTGCCTCAGCTTCAATACCTGCAGTTGTAAGAGTTGCAGATGTGATAGGACGTTTTTCAACACCCTACATAATGTTCCATAGTACTTTTGCAACCTATACATGTTGCATCATATAAGCCCACAATGGGTAGTTGGTACCATCCAACTTATCCTCAACAGCCAACATACGAAATACATCACTGCTTTCAGTCATGGTCAGTGACTAAAATACCTTGATGCAGAAAATTGACTATATCTCAAAAAGTTGAATGGAACTGCCTAGATGCGTTTTGCTAAACTTGTAGCAGACTTTGAGATGCTTATATTGGCGAACCAAAACAGGTATATATCTTTGGCACAAAAAGAGGAAATAGCCTGCACGAGCGCTGCATTTGTGCATTTAGAGGCCAAAACGAGCTCAGATCGCGATTTTGACACACAAAGCGAAGGTGTTTTGATGTCTGAAACACCTTGAGTATGCTCACCAAACTTCGTGCAAATCTGAGACTGTAACCGGAGGAGTGTCGACAATGCCCTAGATGAAATGGTGACCTGCTTTGATGCCAATTGTTGGAGTTAGACGTCTGTGGAAGCACGCAAATAGCACAAGGAAGAAGAAGAAGCTTCGAGCACAACACACAATATTGAATGTATTACTAGAGAATGTACAAAGATAAGTAGACCATTAGGGCAATAGGTGTATACAAGCCGGGGGAAAAAAACCTCCTAAAGAGGGAAAAAAGTGCCCTGGTGGTCCTAGAATGTTCACACACATCACTACCTAAATATATCAACAGGGAGAAAGATAAGAAGAAAGATATAGACACCGGAAGCTTCTGTAGATTGATTATAAGGAGAAAAGTACAATGACGATGTACAATAGAATCCAAATGCTCTGTGTGCAAAATCCCAAAGAGTGCACAATCAACAAAGTTACAAAATACCCAAGGTTCTTGTTGTGGTCGAGCTTTTCTGCACCAGACCTCCACCTTCTCTAAGAGCTTGCACTTGTGCACACCTTGCACTCAAGATTCCAATAGGGGAGGGATGAACACCTTCTATCGATGTGCACATAGCTTCAATGGGACCTTGTGACCTTTGATTGCATAGATTAGTGCTTCTCTGCACACTTCTAAGTCACTCTTCTTGCACACCTTGCACTTCACTTCTCTGCGTCGCACACTCATTGTATGTCTCTTGCTCTTCTCTTAGTCTAGACTATGCTCACTTTGCTTAGTCTAATCAAGAATCATGCCTTGCCTTGATTTGAGTGTCGGTTCACATATGCTCCTAACTACTAGAGTATCTTGGTGCTCACTTTGATGTCCCAAGATTGTCTCCAAAAGTGGGCAGCCAACAAATCTCTCTTTTGTCCTGTAGTGACTTTAGACTAAAACAAAAATTTTAATTAGGGGCCATACTTGCACTTCTGCATATGCTTCCACTTCACATACCTTCACTTTTTTCCTTTTAATTCTTCAATTGTGCACCTAAGAGAGGCTTCACCTGAACCTTCCAAACATTTTTTAGAAACACTTTGAACCTTAGAGAAATTGCAGAAAGACAATTTGCAACCTGCAACCAACTTTCTGCAAAATATAACCTTTGTGAACAATTACTTGTGCACTACCTGTGCACCTTGACACCCGAACTTCAGATGCTTTGACTTTTCTCGTGTTGACTTTGAGCTTGAACATGTTGAATTTGATAAGTTTGACTTTGACCTTTTGACTTTGATTGTAGTTGACTTTGAACAATATGACTTTTATGGGCTCAACGCACTCCAAGAGAATGATACTTGGAACTAGTACCCAAGGAAATATCAATGAAGGTAATTGGTTCCAGGTCAATTTACAAAATCAAAAGGAACTCAGATGGATCCATGAACAGGTATAAAGCTAGGCTTGTCGCTAAGGGTTTTGCACAAATCCAAAGAGTTGATTATGAAGAGACTTTTTCACCTGTTGCTAAATTGTCAACCATCTGAGTATTGGTAAGTGTAGCTGCATCTAGAAATTGGAATATGTATCAGCTAGATGTGAAAAATGCTTTTCTCAATGGCTTGATTTCAGAGGAGGTTTACATGGCTCAACCTCTTGGTTATGAAGATCCAAGCAAGGTAAATTATGTATGCAAATTGAACAAAGATCTTTATGGTTTGAAGCAGGCACCTAGGGCATGGAACCATAGGTTAACTACCTACCTTCAAGATCAAGGATTCATGATGAGCAAGGCAGATTCTTCTCTGTTTGTCAAGAGAAGCAACTCAGAAATGATATATTTATGTGTGTATGTTGATGAAATCATTCTTATAGGTAGTGATGCCAATGGCATCAAACAAATGAAAAACCAGATGATGCAAGAGTTCAAAATCAATGACCTAGGGTTTCTAAATTATTTTCTTGGACTTGAGTTAGTATACACTAATTCTGGAATATATATCACTCAAAGGAAATATGTGCAGGACATGTTGAAGAAGTTCCATTTGGAGAATGCAAAGGTAGCTAGCACCCATATGGAGGTAAATTATAAATTGAGTGCACATGAAGGTGATTTGCAACGACCCTTATCAAGGTAAAACGTGTTTTATATGTGGTAAGCATAATCATATTTCTTCAAATTGTTGGTTCAAGGATGACAAACTCAAGAAGAAGAAGGAGCAAGGGAACTATGCTAACAAGTCTAAGAAGGATGATGAGAAGGAAACCCTCCTAGTCATGAGACATGGCTACACTAGTGATCACAAGGACACAAAGTGGTACACAGACCCTGGATGCTCTAATCACATGTCACGTATGGAGGAATCTTTTGCTCATATGCAAGTCCAAGCTCAAAAGGTTATGTAGAGATAGGAGGTAACACTGAGCATCCCATTACACATGTGCAAGCTAGGCGAAGGTAAATCTATCAAGAATCTTAAAGATCTGCTCCATGTTCCATCTATTTCCAAGAACCTTATCTCTATAGAACGGATAGTAGAGAGGCATATATAGATTATATTTGATGCAAAATGGTGCATGGTGAAGCAAGGAGGCAAGGTCATTGCCAAGGGAAGGAAAGAAGGTAGATTGTTGACCCTAGATGTTTCTCCTACACACAAAAAGGTATGTTATGTGATGATTGGTAACAAAAGGATTGTAGAGATTGAGCTTTGGCACAAGAGGATAAGACATATCAATATTCCCAAGTTAAAAAGCATCTACAAACCAGGTTTAGTGCAAGGACTACCAAATCTTGAAGGCCAAGATCTACATGAGTCTTGTGATGCTTGTCAGCTAGGTAACCAAGCATGAAAGCCATTTCCAAGGAGTGAGTACAAATCCTCTAAGCTTTTGGAGCTTATACTCTCAAATGTATGGGGCCCTAGCAAAGAGGCTTCAGTTGGAGGAGCTAGGTACTTTGTCATTTTCATTGATGACCACTCAAGAAAGGTATGGCTTTATGTTATCAAAGAGAAATAAGAAGAGTTTCATGCTTTCAAAAGTTTAGGCCCCTTGTTGAGAAAAAATGTGATGCACACATCAAGAAGTTGAGGTTAGATGGAGGGGGACAATATTTCTCAAAGTAATTCACAAATTACTTGCAAGAAAATGGTGTAAAGAGGCACTTTACATGTAGGTACACTCGTCAACAAAATGGTTTTACAAAGAGGAAGAATAGGCATTTGGCTAAGATAGCTAGATGTCTCATAAATGAAGGTATGTTACCATTCTCTTATTGGGTTGAGACTATGAATATAACTTGTTACTTGATAAATAGGGTTCCAATAGGTGCTCTGCACAACTTGACTCTACATGGTCTATTATGGCAAGAAACCAACCATGGAGCACCTCAAGGTATTTGGATGTGTATGCTTTGTTCATGTTCCTTTTGAAGTGGGAACAAGGCTAGACCCCAAGAGTGAGAAATGTGTGTTCATTGGCTACTCAAATGAGAAAAAAAGGATACATGTGCTACAACACTCTCTCAAAGAAGCTATATGTTTCAAGAGATGTTGTGTTTGATGAGTTAAGGTCATGGTATGGAGAGAATGGCAAGGCAAAGTTGGATGAAGAGGATCAAGAGGAGTATCGAGACTTTGATGTGCAGATTCAACCTCAAGAACCAATCACAATCAGTGGACCAAACGCTTCTACATCTAAGGTACACTCATATGATCAATCTTACATTTATTATTATGAAAGATAATCCCCTACTTTAAAGTATAAAAGGCTACAAGAGACATGTTATGACACTATGGAAGCTCAAGAGGAGTCAAAAGAGGAAGAGCTTGAGGAGGTCATTACTCCTAATGTAAAGCTCAATAGACTCAAGAAGCAATATCCCAAAGCTGAAGAGAGGAGGTCTACAAGGAAGAAGGTAGCCCCACAAATATACATATGGTTCTTTCATGGCAAAGCACTATGCATACATGATGAATGTCATTACAGATCAAGAGCGAGATTCTTATGAGGAGGCAAAGAGCCAACCAGAGCGGAGGAACGCTATGTATGAATAATTCAAAGCTCTTCAGGAGAACAACACATGGGAACTAGTACCCAAGAAGGAAGGCATGAAGATAGTCCAAAACAGGTGGGTGTACAAGACCAAGCGGAATGCAAATGGAAGCTTGGCAAGGTACACGGCTAGACTAGTGGCCAAAGGCTTCACATAAACACAAGGGGTGGATTTTGAGGAGACTTTTAGCCTCTACCATTAGAGCTCTCATAGCCCTATGTGCAGCAAGGAGGTGACCTATCTACCAGATGGACATAAAGAATGCTTCCTTGAATGGTGAGTTACAAGAAGAGGTGCCCATGGAAAAACCTCAAGGGTATGTAGATCAACAACATCCTACCTTTGTTTACAGGTTGGAGAAGGCCTTGTATTGCCTAAAGCAAGCCCCAAGGGCTTGGAATCAGAGGCTAGTGGACTTCTTGAAGAGATGTGGTTTCTCTCCAAGTGATGCAAATCCATCCTTGTATATGAAGAAAACAAATGACAAGATATGTTTGATATGCATATATGTAGACGATCTCCTTGTGACAGGTGATGATGATGCAGGGATAAGGACCATCAATGAGAAGCTTGGAAGAGGGTTCAATATATCATATTTGGGTTTGCTAAAGTACTTTCTTGGCATTGACGTGATCTATGGGAGGAAGGTATCTATCTCTCTCAAAAGAAGTATCTACCAGATGTGTTGTTTAGGTTTGGCATGATGGATTGCAAACCAATAGATCAGCCTATAAATTCAAATTTCAAGTTAAGCAAGGAAGATGGTAAGAAGCTAGAAGACCTTATACTATACAAGAGCATTATGGGATCATTGATCCATGCTACACTCACAAGACCTGACTTGTGCTACATAGTTAGAGCTCTATCTCAGTTCATGCATGCAGCCATAGATACATATCTCAATCATGCAGAGAGTTTTTTTTTTGTTAAATGGAGGTTCGACTCAGACCTACTCCTCCAGGCTTTAACTTGGAAATTGCAATTGTACAAGGCCGCTTGTCTGGGTGGTTGGGCCTCTCACCTCTTGAGGGCAGGGACGAGGGTTCAACTCCCACCGACATCATGTAAGGGACATGTTTAACATGGAAAGTTGTATCTTGTGGCTGATGTGCCACTGTTTGTCCTACCCGACAATAGTTGTGACCGCAGTCTAACTCAGCCATGTAAATCCTTGTTCTTGTGGGATAAGGCGGGTCCCATGGGTAATATGCCCTTCCTTGCAAAGAGAGTGTTAAGGTATGTGAAAAGTACAATCAATTATGGGTTGCTATACAAGTATGATGAAGAACTTCAAGTAAGAGCATGGAGTGATGCAGATAGGGCAGGGGGTGTTGATGATAGAGGGTCAACTTCAGGCTATGTTTTCATGCTAGGTACAAAAGCCATTTCATGGATGAGCAAAAAGTGGCCCACAGTTGCATTGAGTTCAACAGAGGCTGAATATAGAGCTTTAGCCCTCACTACATGTGAAGCAATGTGGCTTAAGAAGCTCTTCAAAGATCTTGCTATACAACTTGGACCAATTCCAGTGTATGGAGATAACATGTCAAGCCTACATCTTGCTAACAATCCCATGTATCATGCAAGGAGCAAACACATTGAGGTGCATTACCATTATGTAAGGAAAAAGGCTGCAAGTGGGAACATTAATGTTCATTTTGTAGGTACAAAGGATAAAGTTGTAGATATCTTCACCAAAAGCTTGGATGTGACCAAGTTAACAAAGTTTTCAAAGGCTATGAGCTTGCTTGATAAGGACACTACCACCTTAAGCTTGAGGGGGAGTGTTGAAAATGTGAACTATGCAAGCTTTAGGTGGATAAAGGGGTCATTAACATGGACAAAAGTCACGACTTAGATCAGTTAGGGAAGTCTCAAGGTTGGGCAAGGTCAGAAAAGGCAGTCCTAAGGTGGAAAAAGGCAAGAGAAGCATCCAAAAGCTATAAAAGGTGGTGAAGAGACACCAAATGCATGGGTCTTATAACTCATTGAAGAACAAGAGACATATACTCAAGGAGGCTCAAGGAGAGATTCATGCAAGGCTCAAAGAGATGAAACGTAGCTATCTAATCTAGGAAAAATGTTGAGGAGGGTGTTACATGCACAGGGGAGAAGTAAGGAGGAGCTATCAAGCCCACAACCCCTCTAGTCTCTTGTAGGTATAGACATAGTCTACTTATAATAGTTGTAATGTCTTGTACATATCCAATTCAAGAGTTTTAAAGTTCATTCTATAGCTTATGTGTGTATCTTACTTTTCTTAAGAGGGCTTCTTGAAATCAATTTTATGTGCAGAGAAATTTGGTGTATCTCTGTAACCCTTATTTTTGCATATCCTACATCTCTGCATAGTCTCTTTTTTATAGAGTTGTTGACTAACCTAAATAGATCCACTTGAGGTGTTCTATATCTTATCACAAAGGTTATGAACATGTTAAGTGTCCCTAAAAGGTTAGGTGATTTAGATTTGTGTAAGGTAGGTGAATCAGAGTTTTGCTTCAGGGTAGCAAAAAAGATGTATGAACAGACCCAGGTATTGGTTTCATTTCATTTCTAGTGTGCAAATTTGAGGGATTAAATTCCATCAATTCCCTCTTGTGTTACTAACATTGATTGTGAGATTATCCGAGAAGGTGTTATTTTTAGGCTTCTAGGTATACCTGTGGGATTCAAAGTTACATTCCAACAAATATGGGATTGGATTATTCAAAAGTTTAGAGGTAAAATATTCAAATGGTACAACTGTCTTTCCGGGCCTCTCTTGCCCACAGAGTGTTTCTTTTAAATCGTTACATCTTTCTTTGTATAATCTATTTTTTGTCTTGTTGGTTACCTTCTAAGAAACAGTACTCTCAAGCTATTTCTCGGGCTCGGAGATTCCTTGGGGAAGGGGGGGTAATGAATAGATCAGTAAAACTCCTAGAGCCTCTTAGAATATTTGTTGTCTGCCTAAATTTGAAGGAGGAATTGGCCTTTTTTGTCTTCCTAAGATGACGTACTCTCTATCTGCAAAATGGATCTTGAGGAGTCTATACTCACAAGATATTTGGGCCATGCTTATCAAAAGAAAAATTAATCTCTTTGTTGTTAGAGGTTATAAGGCGTGGCAGTATAACCAGATTTAGGACATCATTGTCTTCCCTCAGCAATTTCTTCCTGCCAGAAGTGATATAACTTGCAGACTATGGAACGGCTCAATGAGAGTAAAAGCAACTTATAGAACCAACCATGATTTTCTTGCTAATATTTACTTTTATCTGTAGGATTCACCCTGGTTAGGTTGGTTATCTGTTTGGAATAATTGTAGTCCTGATATTAAAGAACACAAATGCTATAAAGTTGGTTTCAAATCTTGGGAGGATTTTATTCATCAGGGAGAGATTGCTTCTTATGAATACTTAAGAGACTCTCCTAATTTATCTAATGCTTGTTTGCAAGTCCTATGCAACTATAAAAGGTTGTTGAAAGATAAACGGAGCTGCTACTTCAAGAGGACCTTGCACATACAAGGAGCCGCAAAAGACATGTGGTTGCAATTAAAGAAGATGAAAGGATCAATTACAAGTATTGTCACTAGACTTAACAATAGATGGAAGTTTGAGTGGTCCCCCCAAATCAATGGAGATAAATATTTAATTGCATCTCGGCTTTCTCCACACACATGAAGAAGGCCTTCTTCCAGTGGCTCATTATACATAATGGTTTATGGACTGGTGCCGGAGCCAAAAAGAGTAAAATTAATGATAAGAATTGCCCCTTTTGTGGCAAGGAGGAAGATTTACACCACCTCTTCATTGATTGTCATCATGCCAAGAAATTTTGGCAGTTCATTAGTGAGTATATCAAGAAATGTTATTGGGGTCAGTCAAGCACATGGAGATTGCCCTGTGGCAATTATGGAGATGTGACACATTGTGGTTCATCTAGGTAAGCTGAAATTTCAAGAAGTTCCACAATACAAAGAAGAATTTATTATATATGAAGAAAATCCATTATATAGGTTATCAAGAAATATTATTGGGGTCAGCCAAAATTGCCATGTGGCAATTGTGGAGATGCGGCACTTTGTGGTTCATTTGGTTAAGCAAAAATTTCAAGAAGTTCCATAATGGATAGAAGAATTTCTTATATATGATGGTTAAGGTCGATGAAAAGAGTGGTATAGAGAGCATTCCTCCCATTAAAGATGCCTTGGAAGTGGAAAAAAGTTTCAGAGATTTTATGTTAGAACATCCCCCCCAAAGGTGGAAGAAGTTCCTTTCTCTTTATATTCTATTGAGAGTGTGCAAATGTTTTCAGGTGCAGGATTTCGGTTTCCATGATTTAGTTTTCCCATGTAAAGCTTGTTTTTCCCTCTCTATAAGGGCTATCTCTTGCATGTCTTGGTCGTCCTTGTACTCTAGATACTCTAGATGGTGTGCTGGCTCTTGGCCCGTGCACATTTTGTACTATTCTTTTTTCATTAATTTTACTCTTTCTGTTGCTCTCGAACAAAAACAAAACTTTCTTTAAAAAACATGAATAGAGTAAGGATCTGCCACTCAGGACGAGAGGATCATTAACTTCCTTTGTATTGCTGTTGAGTTCTGCCCGCAATCTTTTCCTGAGCTATTGTTTGGAAAAAAAACAAACACTCGGAAGGACACGCAGGGATGGATGTGGATTGTCACGTGCAATCCTGAGCAGCGACAACTTAAGAAAAGGCTGTGAGTCGATAGACAAAGCCAGTAAATGTGCGCTTCGGTAGACTCTAGAGGAGATGATCCATATCCATTCTCATAGATTGGCACTCTAGACGAGATGATCCATATCCCTTCTCATAGATTTGCAGCGCTTCGCTGATAGCGCGCATGACAATGAGACACCAGTCTTCCTCGCAAGAAAGGTCGTTGAAGAGTAGCTGCTCCGCTGACGAGTTACAACCATCGACGATTGAGAAAACATTCTCTCAGTCAACACGGGAAAAGAACAAAACCCTTCGAGCACGCGAACGAAATCTTTCTGCTTTTCTCAAGCTCTCCATGGCAACGCCACAGCTGCGGGCGGAGGCAAGGTTAGTAGCGACCAATATAAGCAGGCACACACAGAGTCTTGTCCACACATCCGAAGCTGTCTTTGGGAGCGTGGTTTACTTGTAAGCTTCTGGTGCTCTCATGCTCCTCAATGCTGAAGGTAAAATTTCTCGGCTTCATTCGTTTTACCTCAGAATAGGCGGAATGTAGTAGAAGCACCGAAACATTCAACCTCAACCATCTATCTCATCGGTCGTCTTTTCTCAGCAGCTTGGGCACGTGATCGACAACTTGCCTCTGCAGCACGTTGATGTTAAGCGACATTGATTAAGCAAGTTGGAGCTCCCTTCCTCAGTCCAAGGATTGGTCATTCAGCTTGATCAACCTCATCTCCGTTATTTATCCTGATCTCCTTCTCCTGCAAGCTATCTCTCTATGAATCATAGTGGCAACTTAGCTTGTTATCTCGACCTTATCTGCTGCTACGTACTGAAGCACATTAGCTCATTTAGTTGAGGTTTAGTTGACTGCTGCTAAGCATTCATGACTGTTGTTTCACATGCGGTATATTTAGTCAGTGGCCATGGCTAAAAGTAGTGATGTATTCTGTATGTTGGCTATTGAGGATAAGTTGGACGGTACTAATTACCCATTGTGGGCTTATATGATGTGACATGTATTGGTTGCAAAAGGACTATGGAACATTGTGCAGGGTGTTGAAAATTTCCTATTACACCTGCAAATATAGGTATTGAAGCTTATGCACATGGTGTTGAAGATGTTGATATTCTTCAGATTCATATTCGTGCTACGATTTCTGCTGCACCTATTCTAGAGAAAATTCCTTGGGATGGCAAAGATGCTCATGCATTGATAGCCTTGTCTATCAAACATGCCATTATTCCTCACATTCGCTCTTGCAGAATAGCTAAGGATGTGTCGGATACACTTACCACATTGTACCAGGCTAGGAATGAGGCTCGTGTTGCTTACCTCCGAAAACAGTTGAAGAGTGAGCATATGAACGAAGGTGATTCTATGGAGAGTTTTCTAACAAAGATCAAAGACTTGAAGGAATAGTTGATTTATGTTGATGAAGTTATACCAGATAGCTCACCTATGCAGACCGTTCTGAATGGTCTTCCTAATCCATATCAGAGTTTTGCTTCTACTCTTTGTTTGATTATGAAAGGCAATCCAAATGCCTTTTCATTTGAGGATTTAGTCTATGTTCTCTTATAGGGAGATTATTCTACGTAGAACATGTCCATTATATGTGTTGCATATCAAGCTTTCTTGGATAGTCAAAAGGGAAAACATAAATGGAGCTCATCTACTAGTAAGAAAAAATTTGCAAATGCTGCACATTCGAAGAAGGAAGACAAAGATGAGAAGAAATCAAAATAGTAGAAATTCTTTTGTAAGTACTGTAAAGGAAATGATCATGTCATAAAAAACTTTCCAAAAGTGGTTGCAAAAGAGGCAAAGAAAAAAGAGGCTGGAATGGTTGTTGCACAGGTCTCTACACCAAAAACAGAGTCTGCTAATCTTGCATAGAATGAAGAATGGATGTTTGCTATTGTTTACAGTTTTGACCCATCTTCTTCTGAACAATGTATGTCTGCAGTAGACTGAGACATTTGGTACTTTGATAGTGGGGACACCAAACAGATTACCTTGCAGCATAGTTTCTTCACTTCACTCGAGCCTGCCCCTATAGGGAATACGTCACGTGTGCCAACAAATCCTCTTATCCTATCATGGGAGTTGGTAAGATCATTTTGACTACTATTGATGGTAGTTCTTTCACTTTGTCGGATGCCTTATTTGTGTCAGAGATCAAAAAAAATGTATTATCAATTTTTGCATTAGCCAAGATTGGCTTGGTTGTGAAATTTGTTGATGCCAGATGTACAATTCATGATCTGTCAAATTGGAACATGATTATTGTTTCTAGCATTTTATGTCATGGGTTGTATAAGCTCATAGACTATGAAAAATCTATGAATGAGTCAGCATGTGCAGTACATGATTCTCAGGCTATGTCACATGCAAAGCTTTGGCATGCACGCTTTGGTCATGTGAATTTTGCTAGTTTGTTATGCCTACAGAAATCTGAAATGGTGTCCTCTTTGCCCAAACTTGAGGCACCTAGAAAACATGTCTATGAAGGCTGTATTTTGGGCAAAATGTAGCATTCCTCCTTTTCAAAAGATGCTCCAATTCGAGCTACTCAGAAATTGAATCTTGTTCATAGTGATGTATGTGGTCCTATGCAGACAACTTATTTTGGAAACTATCTTTACTTCGTGACTTTCATCGGTGATTTTTCCAAGCATGCATGGGTATATCCATTGAAACCAAAGTCCGAGGTGTGCATGTGCTTCAAACGCTTTTTTGTTTTGACTGAAAACCTGTCAGCATGTAAAATGGGCACCCTTTGTTCTGATCGAGGGTGGGAATATATGTCTTCTAACTTTAATGCATTTTTGGCTGAACGTGGGATAAAACATCAATGTACTGTGCCGTATAAACCTCAACAAAATGGAGTTGTTGAATAGAAGAACAAGTCACTCATGGAGATGGCGAGATGTATGGTCAAGAGGCAGGCTTTACCACATAGTTTCTGGCTTGAGGTTGTCATGTGTGCAACATATGTACTTAACAAGTGTCCCACTAAAGCACTGCAATCTATCACTCCATATGAGGCTTGGCATGGTCGCAAGCCATCTGTTGCTCATCTGTGTGTTTTTGGTTGTCTGACATATGCATTAGTGTCTGAACAACATCACAGGAAATTGGATGATAAAGCAATAAAATGTATTTTTGATGGGTACAATTCTGAAGCAAAGGCTATCATCTGTATCATCCATATACTAAATCCATATAGGTTAGCCATGATGTTTTTTTTGTGGAAGATGCTTTTCAGCTCTTTCATGTACGAAAGAGACATCTATTAGCTCCAAAGACATGTATGATACTTTGCTACCTCTTTTTATAGGTGGACAACATAGTGCTTGTCCTAATGAGGCAACTTCTCAGCCTTTACAAGTTTCATGTGATGATGCATATCAGTCTATTTTTTATGCAGATTTACATGATGCACTTCTTGATGAGAGAGTTGATATTGAGGAGGCAAAAACTATGCCAAAATGGCTGGTGCAGACTTTGTGTGATAGCAAATTAGATGCATCTCTATCATATCATACTCATTCAGACTCTCACAGTACCTCTTTTGCATCATATTTCTATGCTATGGCTGCCTCTAGTCTTTGTGATGAGAGTGAGCTTGTTTAGTTTGATGAAGCACAAAATTTTGAACATTGGATGGCTACAATGCAATCTCAATATGATGTTATCATGAAAAATGGTAGCTGATCTTTATCTAACTTGCCTCCTGGCAAGAAGGCCATTGGCACTAAGTGAGTATACAAGCTGAAGCGTAAACCTGATGGAACAGTTGACAGGTATAATGCTAGGCTTGTTGCAAAGGGTTATGCGCAGGAAAGAGCCACTGATTTTGATGAGACCTTTGCACCTACATGCCGAATGACTATTGTTCATACCATTTGTGCAGTTGTAGCTCATCATGGTTGGAATGTACATCAGTTGGACATTAAAACAACATTTTTGAATGGTGAGTTGCATGAAGAAGTGTATGTTTTTCAGTCTCGTGGCTTTGTACAGAAAGGGCATGAAAATCAGGTGTACAAGTTAAAGAAGGCATTATATGGTTTAAAGGAAGCACCACGTGCTTGGTATGAAAAGATACATGCCTATCTGATTGCACATGGTTTTGAGAATAGTCCAACTGAAAGCACCTTATATGTTAAGCATGCTAATGGTGTACTTCTTATCATTGTTGTGTATGTTGATGACATGCTGCTCACTGGTCCTCAAGAGAAGCATATTGCTGATTTTAATGCTGATTTTCATGCCTCATTTGAGATGTCTAATTTCGGGCATTTGCATCATTATTTAGGCATTCAATTTATGCATGTTAATGGTGGAATGGCTTTGTGTCAAACAAAATATATTGACACATTATTGCAACATTTTGGCCTTGAGGACTGTAAACCTATTGCCAATCCTATGGAGATAAGTTTATGATTGAGTCTTCATGATGTTGCAGATGCATTTGATGTTGTTCTCTATCAGGAGGCTATTGGATGCTTGATCTACTTATGCATTACTTAACCAAATATTTAGTATGTTGTCTCACGGATGAGCAGGTTTATGCATTGCCCAAGTGTCAAGCATTGGCAGACGGTTAAGCGCATCTTTCACTACTTGAGTGGTACCCCGCTACTCGGGTTGTTTTATCCCAAGGGAGGATCACTACCGCTAGATTTTCATGATTTTTTTGACTTTGATAGGGTTGGTCGCTATGACATTCGTGTGTCCACTAGTGGTTTTTGCTTCATGCTTGGTAGTTCATGCATATCTTGGCTGAGCAAGAAGCAACCTACTGTGGCCACTTCCAATTGTGAGGTTGAGTATAGGGTAGCTTTCACAGCGAAAAGAGTGTGAATATACTCCTCCCCATTCTCATTACCTAGCATGGATACATACAAAAGAGTCTAAATATACTCCTCCCCATTCTCATTTACATGTTTAAGTAACCTATTCGTGCATTTTCAATGAAGACTTTCAAGCATATAGTACTCTTTGCAAAGATATCACCAAGAAATTTCTTTTTCAAAGAGTTCAAGCATACTTCTATAGATGTGCTGAAAGAAGTTATATCTATACTTTCTTTTTGGAAAATTTTATTCAATCCATCTGATTCCAATAAGACATCTGCCAAAAGATGTATGCAAAATAGGACTTTGAATATGCATAATTTCTCATACGACATTGGTGTTTGGCATTTCCACAATGTCAAGATTGCTGGTAATACTTTAACCAAGTGTATCATCACATGTCCTCTTGCCAACCATATCACATCATGAATGTGCAACATTTCCAACTTCAAGATTCATTTCTTGAAGTAACTTTTGAAAGTCTAAATGCCTTACATTTGAAGCATTTATCCAAGAATATACTTTATTAGCAATTTTATCCACATATGAAAGAAAAGGAAAACCTTTGCATGCATCAACATTCGCTAAAGCTTCCCTATGTGCAACACAATGCACAGCAATCAGATTTGGCACATCTCTACTTAGCTTTGAGACAAGTCCCTCACGGCATCCAAGCATTGAACTATCTCCATCTATAGATATACCAACCAAATGCATAATATCTAATGAAATTTCAAAAAACATATTCATTATTTCATTATATTTTGTTTGTGCATATCATCTACAACTAATATCAACTTCAAAAATTCACACTTGGAAACTCCAAGCCCATCTTTGCTCAAATAGGAAGCATAAACAATTAAATTTTTCTCTAAATCCCTGTATGTAGACTCATCAATCATTAATACAAAATAGTGACTTTGTGATAAATCACTCCTTTGTTGCTTTTCCAAATAACAAGATATGCATTTGATAAATTCCTTTGCTGCCATAATATTGATATAAGAAGAATAATCTCTTCTTAAAGGAAACACTCAGCATTGTGCAACTAATCATGGGAGTCAAGATTTCATCACTACTCATATGACAAGCAATGGTAGACATTCACATCAATAGAAGGCAATGGCAGACGACTAAAATCTAGTATTCTATAGATATGTGCATAGTGCACATGAAGCTTAAGCATTAGACTGACCTGAAGGCTGAGATGACTGACTACTAGCAAATCTGAAATAGTTTCATTCTGTCACTCGTGACTATGTGCGAGCTGTAAACTTCAAAGCCAAAGCTTGAATCATGAACGTCATTTTTTAGGTGAGCAATGAGGTCAAAGGCATGTGATCGACTCTATCCTCACGTGTCACCTCACCACTCGGGAGTCGAGACTCGAACAGCTCTGAGCTATAGCCTACAACTTACAAGTCTCACGACTTAGGCGGCACCATTCATGCTGATGCTAGTGGCCACAGCCCATGCCTGATGCCCTTCTCACTGCTCGCTGTTGTTTGTTGAGCGAAGTCGAATGCCAAAAAGATCTTTGAGTGTCTGACAATCTGACCCCGAGTCCTAAGCGAGCGAAAGTTTCGCGAGTCATTTGAAAATTGTGTTGATAACTTTATATTGTCGAGTCTCTCGAATTGGCCTCTCAAACTTAAAACATTTCGCCCAGGGCTCAGTCCATGGGTTTTTTCTACAAAAAATTATGCTCCCAAGGGCCCAGGGTGTATGCAGACAATGAACCAGTAAATTTCCAGAGAAATCTTTACAATCTCTATAGAGAACCACTAAATTTCCAGAGAAACATTTGATGCAGTCTGCAGGTTGCAGGTTTTAGATTATGTCATGTGTTCGGGCAGCCAATTTGGTAAATTTTTAATATTGTAGTCAAGTCCCATGTTGGCGCGTGCCCACTACCCATTGGTTCACAGCCCACTACCCATTGCCTAGTAGCATATATATATATATATATATATATATATATATATATATATATATATATATATATATATATATATACACACACACTCCAGAGATGCTCGGCTCTTGAACATGACCATGCCTTGGGATGCCCGGTCCTAAAAAGTGGGCATCATTTGATGCGCAACATGGGCATCAAATTTAAACATGGCTTGCATTACGTCGCGATAAACAGCACTTATGTCATATTGTTGTAACACGGAATTTGTAAAGGCCAAGATCATACAGTGTATTTATATATAGAGAGAGAGACCATACACATATTTGTGCACTTACCAATGTCATGTTGACGCACCTCTCTTTGCATCGTCTATATCATTTCTCTTTTATGAAACATCCAAAGGTTAGTTATATGATGCATAAAACATTCTTTTACAACAGCCTAGCATGGTATAAAATCCATGGGTCGGGATTGGATAAAATAGAGGTGTGATTATCTTGTTCAGAATGAAGAATGGGCATTTACTAATGTTAATGTTTGTAGCTATCTCCCATCTTCTCATGAGCAGTGTATGTTTGTAGTAGACTCAAATGTTTGGTATACACCACACATCCCAAGTTGATGCTTTATTTCTACATCATGTGTAGAAATAGTCTACTACATTTTAAATGCATCCAAGATGATTTTACTATCATTTGTAGAAATAGTTTACCGCATTTTGTCGAATGCATACAACATTATTAGATAAAATTCCTTATAAGCCTTTACTTCCATATGAAAGCAAGAGAGGATTTCAGCTTGCCTCAATGGATCTATAAACATGTATCACTGCTATGCGGCCTATAACTCCGTCTGACTATCATAAATTACCATGCTAATACGTTTTGCTTTTGTAAGATGCATATTTCAAGAAGGATTTTAGAGCATTTTATTCACATGATTTTGATTGGGTACATACTCATATTGTGAATTATTTTCAAGTTATAGCCACGCTTACTTTGTCGCTAGTAACATTATTCGAATGGGGTTCATAGTGATAGAACGAAGGTCTACATAGTGTAACTAATGCTTATGTTTCCCCATAGTAACAAAGCCTCATGAAAAAGCCTATATTTTTTGCTTTTTCAAAGTCTTCTAATGAAAACCATCTAATAGTGGTGTATATACATGAGAATAGAATAGATCATGCATTTATCCATTTTTCAAAGTCTTCTAATGAAAACCATCTAATAGTGGTGTATATACATGAGAATAGAATAGATCATGCATTTATCCATGTTTACATTGAGGAATTATAATGGTGTAAAAAAATCCATTATGCAGATGATCATTGATTTTTATTTTCATAACCTTTGAGTTAGTGTAACACTAACTCAAAGCATTCAAAACTCAATCAAAGGATGATGAATCCACTAAAAAGGAAGCACAACCATGGAAGCAAAGGAGGATGGGGTCTAGTAGTTTTTCTCAGTTCAAATCCTTCTTAGTTTTTTTTTTTTCCTTTTATATCCAAAATACATATAAAAATGATTATTTTTAACATAAAGTCACATTTTCAACAATAAAAAAGTCTACATTGTAAAATCTGAGTAGTATTTGAGCTTCACGGACGTGATTAGGATAAGCACGCCAAATATTTTCTAAAAAGTTAGGCAAAACACTTTAGCGTGGATAGAATTCTTAAAAAGCCTATATAAGTGAAAGAGCTCTCATTTGTTAGGGTGATTGAGCTAGAGCTCACAAATCTTTGTTAAATTGGGGCACGCTTTTCCCTCTTAATTAGGACGTTTTTTTCCCCGGCTTGTATATATGCCTATAACCCTAATGGGTTACTTATCTTTGTACATTCACTTGGTAATACATTCAGTATTACCTATTGTGCTCCAAGCTTCTTCTTCTTCTTCCTTGTGTTGTTCACGTGCTCTTGTAGATCTCAAACTCCAACAATTAGTATCAGAGCAGGTTGTTGCTTCATCTAGGGCATCTTCAACACCCCTCCGATTACAGTCTCAAAATAACATGAAAATTGGTGAGCATACTCAAGGCAATTACAAGTTCAGAATGGCTTTGTTTTGTGGTGCCAAAACTTTGATATGAGCTCATTTTAGCCTCCTAATGCACTATCACAATGCCTATGTAGGCAATTTTGTCCTTTTTTACCAAATATATATACAAATTTAAGTTCGCTAGTACAAGCGGCACAAAGTTGCGACAGGTTTAGCAGAGCTCAAAACAGTAGTTGTGTTCAACTTTTTGTATCAAAGTATTTTAGTCAGTGGCCATGGCTGAAAGCGATGATGTATTCTATATGTTGGCTATTGAGGATAATTTGGATGGTACCAATTACCAATTATGGGCATATATGATGCATCATGTATTTGTCCCAAAAGGACTATGGAATATTGTGCAGGGTGTTGAAAAATGACCTACTACACCTGGAAATAGAGTTATTGAAGGTGATGTAGATGGTCTTGAAGATGATGATCTTTAGGTTCCTGTTCCTGCTACAGTTCATGTTGTACCTACTATAGACCAACTTTGTTGGGATGGAAGAGATGCTTAGGCACATGCTTTGATAGTCTTGTTTGTCAAAAGTGCCACTATCCCTCATATTTGCTCTTGCAAAAGAGCAAAGGATGCTTGGGATACACTTACCACTTTGTACCAGGCAAGAAATGAGGCTCCTGTCACTTACCTCCAAAAGTAGTTGAAGGGTGAGCATATGAATGAAGGAGATTATGTGGATAGCTCTTTGACAAATGATCTTAAATGTGTATGATATTAAACATATGATACATGTGAAGTGTAGAGGACTACTCCTTCATGAAGTGAGCATAATATTGTATGCTCAATAATGTAGCTCAATCACTCAAGGAAAGGAGTGATATCTTATGACCAAGAAGCATGTGATGATTTATACATGATTTTGAATTTGAACTTGGTGAGTCATTTACCTAAAAGTGATCCTAGACTTTAGGGATGGTGTAACTTTGATTCCATCTACCAAAAATCCATGGAGTAGGCTCCCTATCATCACAAGATTCTTATTTTACTTTTAGCTTTTACAAATAACCAATTTAAATACAAGCAATTTTCATGAGCATATGTTCTCATGACCATTGCTACATGGGATGACTTTATGAGATTAGTAAATCAATCAAATGACAAGCTTTTAGGATTTCCATTTGGTCCAATAGCTGCCCCTCAAGCCTAAGAAGCTTGAGTTTTCAATCCATCAAGATCTCTTGCAATCTAATCATTGATTTGAACCTATTTAGTTTGACTTCATCCAATGCTTTTGTCATCATATCTTCACATTGTTGATGTGTTGACACATATGACAATTGAATCTCCTTACTTGTGATCTTTTCACTAACATAATGATAATACAATTCTATGTGTTTACTGCTGACATGATAAATATGGTTAACAACAAGATGTAATGAACTAATATTATCCCCAAAGATATGAGGTGTAGATGATTTAACTCCTAAATCAGAGCGTAGTGTCTAA
Organism: Ceratopteris richardii; assembly: GCA_020310875.1. Classification (NCBI taxonomy): domain Eukaryota; kingdom Viridiplantae; phylum Streptophyta; class Polypodiopsida; order Polypodiales; family Pteridaceae; genus Ceratopteris; species Ceratopteris richardii. The sequence continues at coordinate 56,299,856 of CM035407.1, read as the reverse complement.
ATCCATATTGCCTCCTATTTAGCATTTGCAATTCCTCTATACTCAGCCTCTATTGATGAGAGTGTTATAGTTGGTTGCTTCTTTGAAGAGCAAGAAATCAACTTTTTGATCGCAAAGGTGAGGTATCTAGGTGTGATTCTCCTATCATCTTTAGAGCCTGCCCAATCTGCATCAGAGAAGAGTTTGATACTTATATCAAATGTGTAAGGATAATATAAACCTTCATTGATTGTGCCCTTCAAGTATTTGAGGACTCTTTTGGTTGCTTCCATGTGAGGTTTCCTTGGAGTATGCATGAACTGACTCAAGACACTTACCCCATAGCGAATGTCTACTCTAGTTAATGTAGCATAATTTAAACTTCCAACTAGACTTTGATAGCTAGTTACATCTTCAAATTTCTCACCTTCATGAACACTCAATTCTGAGTTCATCTCCATAGCATTACATGCAACCTTTGAATATTCGATTTTGAATTTTGGCAAGCATGTATTTATTGTACTTCCTCTAAGTAAGAAACATAGCTTTTTCTCTATATATTACTTCCAAACCTAGGAAGTATGTAAGGATAACAAGATCACTGATTTTGAATTCTTCTCTCATTTGGATTTTAATCTTTCTTATCCCTTTTGCAACATTATTTGTAATGATTATGTGATCAACATATACACATAGCTATATGACCTCTGATTTCTCTTAATGAAGAGGGAAGGATATGCCTTGCTCACATTGATTCCCATATCCTGCAAGTAAGTGACAAGCCTATGATTCCAAGCCCTAGGGGATTGCTTCAACACAAAGCTTTCCTCAAGCTACACACATATTCATGACATGATTGATCTTCAAAACCAAGAGGTTGAGCCATGTATACCTCCTCAGATATCCATCCATTCAAAAAAGCATTTTTTACATCCATTTGATAAATCTTCCAATTATTGGAAGATGCAACACTCATGAGTACTCTAATGGTAGGCATCTTTGTAACATGTGAAAATGTTTCTTCATAATCAATACCTTGTGTTTTTGCATATCCTTTGGCTAATAGCTTTTCTTTGTACCTGTTAATAGATCAATCATAATTCTTCTTTACCTTATATATCCACCTTGAACCTATGACTCTCATAGATGAAGTCTTGGGTACCAATTCCTAAGTTTGATTTTCTTATGAGGTTTCTATCTCTCTCCATAACATTCATCCACTCACGAGATGATTTTTGCACATCTCTCAACTCTCACACTTTGGCTTTGGCTTTAGATTTCCACAAATTGATTTCTCTCCTTGGAGTTTTTTGGTCATCATCAAAATCACTTGATCCTTCAAGTGTATGCTCGTTCCTCTTTGATAAGGTTGGAAAGACTTCCTCTAGGTCATAGGTAAGTTTGATTTTCTTGCAATCATCTTCAAACCATGACTTGTATTCATCAAACACGACATCTCTACTTACCATGAAGCCTTTGTTGCTTGGATTGTATAATCTATAATCTTTCTTATTCACGCCATAGCCAATGAAGATGCATTTCTTTGCCTTTGGACCCAAGTTACCTCTAATCTATGAAGGTATGTGTGCATATGTTGTGCACCCAAAGATCCTACAATGATCAAGGTTATTCCATTTGCTTTCAAAACTATACCCAAAAAAAAAATACCTTTCACTTTTTTATATCCAATTTTCTACATTGTTTTTTAGCCACTAATGCATATGCTAGAAATCCAAAGACACATAGATGAGTAGAAAATGGCTTAGGACCATGCCAAGCCTCATATGAAGTGGCCAATTATAGTGGTTTGGTGAGACATCTGTTAAGTGTGAGGAGATGATTGGATACACTCCAAAGATGAGGTGGTGTTGCAATAATCGTGCTCTAGACCTGCTAATGTAAATTTAGGGCACCTAGTAGACACCTTTCACTTCCCAAATATGTATTTAGACCCACTAGATACCTTGGACCATCATTTCCAAGTAGTTGTGCCAAAACAGATAACTTGCACATAAAAGAACTCTAAAAACCTTGCTATTTTTGGACTTCAACCTCTCAGGAAAATGTTCAGTTCTCACTCTCTAATAACAATTGAATCAAGAGCTTTTAGACATCTAATTGAAGAGCTTAGCTAACTATTCCAAGTTACTTCACTAATTTAGAGTGAGTATACATTGAGGAATGAGTTTGAGAACTCAAGGGTGTAATCCCGACTTTTCAGGAGGATGATAGTATGCAAACATAGGTAGCTTTCATGAATCATAACTAAAGATCCAGGGATCCTATCCCAAGTTAAAGCAAGTCAAATGATTAAGTATGCATAGAGATATCGATTAAACAAAATCACTAAAATTGGTGAGATAGTAGTAGAGAATAGTAGATAGAGATTATCATGAGATAATGACTTGAATTGTATATGTTAGAATGTATGATACAAAGGAGATGTAGTGGCCTTACTCATACATATGTGATCTCAATGTGTGCTCAATCATGAGGCTCAATGGCTCTCTCTTCTTTGTCATATTGTGCAACTAAAAGTCACTCCTATTAATAGTCATAAAGTGAATTTGAATTTTGAATTTCTTCTACCTAAAAGTGTTCCTACACTTTAGTTATTGATTGATTTGATTCCACCCGCCAATTAATCGTGGTTCTTAGCTCTTAACATCACGAGATTCCTTCAACTCTTTTCAATTATTTTTATCCAATGAGATACAACTCATGATTTTTACAAGATATGTTCATATGCTAGTCTTTAGTGAGTCCAATGTAGATGTGAGAAGTTCTATCCATTTGATAAAGTATTTAGGCTTGCCAATTGTACCAACAACTCCCCTCAAGCCTAAGATGCTTGATTCTTCAATCCTTTGGTATCTCCTGCAATCCAATCATGGATTTAAACCTATTTAATTTGCTTCCATCCAATGATTTGTTCATCATACCTGCACATTGCATGTGAGTAGATACATAGGGGAGTTTTATCTCCTTAATCACAATCTTTTCCCTAAAAAAATGATAATGGACTTCTATATGTTTAGTCTTGGCATGAAAGATAGTATTAGAAGCTAGATGGCGTGAACTCATATTATCTCCAAATATGTATGGAGTGCCAAAATCCAACCCTAAATTTGTTTATAGGGTCTTGATCCACACAGCTTCTTGTGTTGCATTTGCTAACCCTCTATATTCATCTTCAATTGATGAGAGAGCAATTGTAGGTTGCTTCTTTGAAGAACAAGATATGAGCTTTGTACCTGCAAATGATAGATATCCTAATGTGCTTCTTCTATCATCTTTGGAACATGCCCAATCTGCATGAGTGAATAGTTTTACATTCAAATCAGATGTGTAGGGGTAATATAAGACTTCATTAATTTTTCCTTTTAAGTACTTCAATATCCTCTTTGTTGCATCCATGTGAGGTTTCATAGGAGTGTGCATGAATTGACTAAGCACACTTACTCCATAGAAAATATCAACCCTAGTTAAGGTAGCATAATTTAAACTCCCAACTAGACTTTGATAGCTTGGGATGTCTTCTATAAGTTTTCCTTCATGCACACTTAATTTGTGGTTGACCTCCACGGGAGTACCTGCAACTTTAGCTTCTTGCATTTTGAACTTTGCAAGCATGTCCTTTATATACTTCCTTTGTGTAAGAAACATCCCTTGATCTGTGTAGACTACTTCCAATCCAAGGAAGTAAGTGAGCAATACAAGATCACTTATCTTAAACTCTTCCTTCATTTGGGCTTTGATTCTTCTAATCCCATCAGCATCATTACCTGTAAGAATTATATCATCTACATACACACATAAGTATATTACTTTAGATTTACTTTTCTTGCTGAAAAGTGAAGAGTCTGCTTTTCTTGATTGAAATCCTTTGTCCTGCAAGAAAGTAACTAGTCTATGGTTCCAAGCTCTAGGAGCTTGCTTCAAGACATATAAATCTTTCCTGCATTTACACACATACTCAGAATATGATTCATCTACAAATCCAGGAGGTTGTGCCATGTACACCTCCTCTGAAATCCAACCATTCAAGAATGCCTTTTTGACATCCACTTGATAGATGTTCCAATTCTTTGAGGCGGTTACACTCATGAGTACTATGATAGTAGGCATCTTTGCCATAGGAGAAAAAGTTTCTTCATAATCTATACCTTTGGTTTGTGCAAACCCTTTAGCCACAAGCATTGGTTTATACTTGTTTATTGATCCATGTGAGTTCTACTTTACCTTGTAGATCCATCTAGATCCAATGATCTTCATGTATGGCTTCTTGGGAACCAATTCCCATGTTTGATTCTCTTGAAGAGCTTCTATCTCTTCTTTCATTGCTTCTCTCCATTCTGATTTCTTCTTAACTTCTTCAAATGTTGATGGTTCTTCTTAATTGATATCCTGAGCAATAGAAATTGAATGCTTTGTGACCAGAGAAGTGTCAAATCCATACCTTTCTGGCTTCTTTTTTTCCCTAGTTGATCTCCTTATTGTTTATTGAGAAGATTCTGCAACATGTCTCAACTCATGTATCTTTGCTTTACCTTTGTTTTTCCAAGAATTGATATTCCTCCTTGGTGTCTTCTGATTATCATCAAAATCGCTCGATCCCTCATGTAAGTGATCATTCCCATTTTGCAATGTTGGGAAGTCTCCCTCTAGGTCATAAGGTAACTTGAATTTCCTACAATCATCTTCAAACCAAGAGTTGTTCTCATCAAAGACAACATCTCTACTAACAATAAATCCTTTATTGCTTGGATTATGTACCCTTTTATATTTAAGTCATATCTAATGAATACACATTTCTTTGCTTTGGGATCCAACTTACCTTTGATTTGTGATAGAATATGTGCATAGACTATGCATCCAAATATCCTACAATGATCAAGTAGGTCTTCTTCCATTCCATGCTTCATATGGTGTCATCCCATCCAATGCTTTTGATGGGAGTCTATTGATGAGATAAGTGGATGTGGATACATCCTCTGCCCACAAATAATTTGGTATTTTTTTCTCATTAAGCATAGACCTTGCAGCTTCCACTATGGTCCTATTTCTTCTTTCTACCACTCCGTTTTGCTCTTGAGTGTACTTGGTTGTGATCTCTCTCTTGATACCTCTCTTGGAGATAGGTATCAAATTCATGGGAGAAATATTCTCCCCCTGCATCTGATCTTAGCCTTTTTAGTGTTTTACCTGTTTGATATTCAACAATAGCAAGATACTTCTTGAAACATGAGAAGATTTCATCCTTATGCTTCATAAATTATAGGATAAACCATTTGCTACAGTCATCAATAAAAGATACATAGTACCTAGATCCTGAAATGTATGGTTCCTTGCTAAGTCCCCAAACATCTCTATGGACTAGCTCCAACAAGTCACCATGAATGTATCCTTTCTTCATAAAGGGTTGTCTATGTGATTTCCCAAACTAACAAGCATTGTGCTTATATATCATGTGTTGCTTGGATATATTTGGTAGGCCAAGCACACTTTGATCCTTGCACATTTGCTTCAGATTTCTTTCACCTATATGAGCCAATCTTTTGTGCCCCACCTCTAATTTTGATAAGATATAACCACCATAATTGAAAAAGACTATATTTCTAGTGTCTTGGAGTTCAAATGTAAAGAGTCTACCTGTTTTTTCTCCTTTTGCAATTCTCTTGAATCCTTGTTGTGGATATTCAACAAAAGCTCCATTTCTTGTGAACCTTACCTGCAATCCTTTCTCTACAATTTTTCCAACACTTATGAGATTCTTTTTTATGGTAGGTACATACAATACCTTGCTTTTTTATGGTAGGTACATACAATACCTTGCTGACTAGATTCATGTTTCCATTTGGATTTTTCACATTTCCAATCTTTTCCATTGAATGTCTAGTGTCATCTCTTGTTTGAACCTCATGCCTATTTCTTGGATCTTCTAAGTTTGAGAGTAGAGCCACAATTCCCAACTACATGATTTGAACAACCAAAATCTATATAAAATACATGCTCATCTGCTTTACCTTGCTTCATAGTCATGTTCATCGATAGAAGTGAGTCCTCTTGTGTTTGCTCTTTATTTTAATTGTTGTAATCTCTCGTTCCTCTATATCATCCTTGATGTTTTATGTTGTTGAAGTTGTTGTTGTTGTTGTTGTAGCCATTGAAATTATTTGATCTGCCTCTTGTACTTCCATAGCCTCCTCTATTGAAGCCTCTTCATCTCTAGTTTCTGGGATTCCTGAAACAATTCTCAGTTGTATGATTAGTTAAGAAACATATGGCAAATGGAGAAGAGCTTTGAAATCTCCCCTTGCCTTTTCTACCTCCTCTACCTCTTCCTCTTGAACCTCTACTTCTTCCTGCAAAATTTGCTTAGGAGGTACTACCTTCATCATCAGCTCCTTTACCTTTGCCTTTTCTATCCTTACTCTTATTCTTATCTATGTATAGGGTAGAGGATTGGTTACCTTTTGTGTTGTCTCCATTCTTCATAAGATTTGCCTCATGAGTGAGCAATTGTCCCATGAGAGTATTGAAGTCAGGTACCTGCATATCCATGTATAGGTCCATTGTTGTGGTGAAGGCTTCCCATTTATCATCTACTTTGATTCCATTGATTACTTGTCTCACTATCTGATCCTCTTCAATTACTGCTCCAGTGCTTCCAAGTTGATCTACTAAATCCTTCATTTTTGTGACAAAATCAGTCACACTTTTCTTGGGCATCTTCTTGAGTGTGGTAAACTCCATCCAGAGTTGGTTCTTCCTAGCTCTAGTGCTTGATGAGAAGAATGATTCAAGAGCCTTCCATGTCTCTTGTGAGGTCTTGCAGCTCCTAATGTGTGGAAGTAAAAAATCAAAGATTGACTTAAGAATGTAAGACCTAGCTAGATCATCCTTTGAACACCATGTAGTTAAGCTCTCTTGTTCTTCTTGAGTTGGTTGTCCTTTGCTTCTGAGGATTGGCATCATCTCATCTCCAGAGATGTAACCATAGAGATTTCTTCCTTGAAGACATGCTTCAATTCTAAGTGACCATGCTGAGTAAGTACCTTGATCCAATTTGTTAATGGATGAAGGAAATTCATCTCCCATGTTGAGTTGATGTAGCTCTGATACCACCATGAGGCAATGGTTGAATACACTCCAAAGATGAAGTTGTGTTGCAATAATCCTTCTCTACACCTGCCAATGTGACTTCAAGGAACCTTAGTAGACACCTTTAACTTCCCAAATATGCATGTAGACCCACTATGTACCTTGGAGCATCATTTCCAAGTAGTTGTTCCAAAATAGATAACTTGCAAATAAAAGAACTCTAAAAAACTTGCTATTTTTAGACTTGAACCTCTCAGGAAAATATATGATGCTCACTCTCTAATAAAAATTGACCTAATAGATTTTAGACACATCTAATTGAAGAGCTTAGCTAACTATTCAAAGTTATTTCACTAATTTTGAGTGATTATACACTAAGGAATGAGTTTAAGAACTCAAGGGTGTAATCTTGACTTTTCAGGAGGATGATTGTAGACATAGGTAGCATGTATGAATCACAATTCAAGATCTAGTTATTCAAAAGTAATGAAAATTGATATATAGCAAGTAGACAGATCACTCTACCTATAACAAGTGTAAAGCAAGTCAAATGATTAAGTATACACAAAGAATGCGATTAAACAAAATCACTAAAATTGGTGAGATAGCAGTAGAGAATAGTAGACATAGATTATCATGAGCTAATTACTCAAATTGTATATGCTAATGAATGTACGATACAAAGGAGATGTAGTTGAATTATGCATACATGTGTGAGCTCAGTGTAAGCTCAACCATGAGGCTCAATGGATCTCTCTTCTCTGTCATATCCCATGACTAAAAGTCACTCCTATTTATACTCATAAAGTTAATTTGAATTTTGAATTTCTTCTACCTAAAAGTGTTCCTACACTTTAGGTATTGATTGATTTGATTCCACCCACCAATTAGTCATGGTTCTTGGCTCATAACATCACAAGATTCCTTCAACTCTTTTCAATTACTTTTATGCAATGAGATAAAACTCATTATTTTTACAAGAGATGTTCATGTGCTAGTCTTTAGTGAGTCCAATGTAGATGTGAGAAGCCTTATCAATTTGATCAAGTATTTAGGCTTGCCAACTATACCAACACTAAGTACATATGTTGCACCACATAAAAACCTCAAACCAAAAACCATGTGGTAATGCCTGACTTTTGCCCATGCACCTCACTATTCCCATGAGATACATGTTTTCTCTTTCAACAACTTCATTTTAATGAGGTTTATACAACACTATACATTGATGTTTTATCCCTAGATCAGCCAAAAATGCATGAAACTCAGAAGACATGTATTCCCCACCTCCATCATAATAGAGGGTGCCCATTTTACATGCTAACAAATTTTTAACCATGAAAAAGGATTGTTTAAAGAACACGAACACGTCCGAAATTTCTTTCAATGGATAAACCCATGCATGCTTGGAAAAGTAATCAATTAAAGTCATGATAGTTGATACGAATTGTTAGAGTTCGAGATCTATGGAAGCACACAAACAACATAAGGAAGAAGAAGACGGTTTGAGAAAAACACAACATATAATGTATTACGAAATGAATACACAAAGATAACTTACCTATTAGGGTTATAGGTGTATATACAAGCTAGGGGAAAAGCTCCTAAGGAGGAAAAAATTCCCTAGTTTATGGGAAAATTAGGGTAGGCAAGCTTTACATCCCACTAGAATGCATCTATAATGAGATGATGGGCATATGGAGAGACCCCTAGGTCTCCTTAAAAATGTAATCTTGACCACATACGGTATTGAATTCAAGCACACCATCATCATTTGTGAATTTGAAAAGGCAAATAATTATGAAGTCCTCTTAGGAAGACCATTCCTTAGATAGGTGGAAGCGAGTCAAGCATTGGGGAGTAATGAAGTTTACATCCAACATCAAGGCACAACCAGGAAAAAATAATTTTCAAAACAATGCCTATAGAGACATTCGCCCTCTCCCATGGCAAGATATACAAGATCACAAGGAAAAAATCTCCATAAAGAGTGCAATTTTGATTCAACCTTCATGGATTCAGGAAGACATAGGTCTTTGGTTGTGTTGAACAAGACAACAAGAACCAAGTCAACCACTAGAAAGATCAATTTTGGAGATGATGAATTTGATACTTTTGAATGGAATCATATCCTAAGCGCCATTGAAGTATCCATAAAGGAAAAAGCACTAACACATCATTGTGATGAAGATTGCTATGACTTGTATGTTTTTATGGTGTGTTGTAGAAGATCTAGTGGTGGAACTATTGAGACATGTAGAACTAATTCCATACTCATTGAGTGATATAGGAACATACATTAGTGACTACCCAAATCTCTACATGGATGGACCATACTCTAATGAAAAAGATTACATGAATGACATGGGGACCCTAATTGATCCCTCTCACATGAATGAGCCTACATGTGATATCTTCCACGTCCATGAAAAGACATTGAGAACTAGTGTCCCTAGCCATAAGTCAATGAATACAATAAAATTTGAAGTTCCCTAACATTTTAACAAATATCAAGTTGAGGAAAAAAAACTTGCACCAATGCCAAAGTGATAAATAAAATAGGAGAGAGTTATGAAAACAAAGTGGACACAAAGATAGTTGTCATAACAATCAAGGATAATGAATAATCATGCTCATACATTGATAACGATATATTAAGTTCTAAGGAAGAAGATCCCATACACCTCTTAAGATAATATCAAGATGTCTATGCTAGAACATATAAGAATTTGAAATGAGTTGATCCAAACATGTGTGATCATTGTATATCTATGAGTTGATCCAAACATGTGTGATCATTGTGCCCAACAATAGGGAAAAAATGAACCTTGAATGGGCCTTTTGGATTAAGGAGAGATTAGGAATGGACCAATGATAAGTGGGTGGTGGACAGCCTAATCCATTAATCACATAGGCTAGGCATAAGCTTCCATGGTTTTTGTGTGGTCAAAGAGGCATAAACTACCTTGAACTACTAGTTTTAGTTAGTTGAATGGTTTTGAAAAGCTTCGGAATGAATTAGAGCCCTTAGATTGGCTCAATGATCCAAAGGGTATGGTTGAGTTGCAAAAGTCAAAACTAAATTCAACATGGACCCTTGGATTTAAAAGAAAGGAAGGGTGGAGATATATTTAATCTTAAAAAATGTGTCATTTATTGTATGCCCTTGATTTCCTTCTCAAATGTGACAGTTTAGCTTGAATTCTCCTCATTTTAGGTGCCCAAATTACAAACCATTGGATTGAAAATTCATCTAATGGCTGAGATTGAGTCTCTAAAAGGCAAAAGAACCTTTTCACCTACACCTTTGATGTTGGGCTGATTGTATATCCCAAATCCTTCACGTTTTTTTTTCTCAACCCCAAATGTGGTCAACTGTTAGATGATTCTCTAATCGCACGATGGAGATCACTTGGAAATTCGATCTCAGCCCAAAATGTGGGCAGCCATTGGATTCAATATCATCTAAGGGTTGTAAAACATGTAGAGATTGTCTCAAAAATTCATGAGATCTTCTCTCTTTACTGAGCCATCCCACACATGCACAAAACTCTCTTTCTACTATCCCAATCCTTTGAATCCTAGCCATTAAATTGAAGTATCCAAGGGCCAAAAAATTTCCTTTTTAAAAATCAATTAGAAATTTCTATCAAATATTATTTTACTCGAGAATACCACTAGTGGTTTTCTAAGGTTCTATAATCTCTCACATTAAGCCTTTTAATCCCTAAAAAATAGGAATCCTTACAAGGCCCATGCAGGGCTCATTTTTTTCCTAATGCCTAATCTTATAAAATCAAGGAAGATATTGATAAATTACATGTAGCTAGTTTCTTTTGTGAAATTAAGCATACATAATGGGTTTCACCTATAGTGGTTGTACGAAAAAAAATGGCAAACTACATGTTTGTATTAATCTCAAGAAAAAGAATGTGGCCATTATCAAGGATAGCTATCCATTTCTAGTAGCAAGTAAAAAATTTTACAACTTCTTAGATGGTTTCTTTGGTTACAATCAAGTAACAGTAGCACCAAAGATCAACATAAGACCAACTTTGCAACAAAATGTGGCATATATGTTTTTTGCTTCTATCTAGATCACCATCTAAGCTCCATATAGGGAGTGCATGGGTGGATAGAACCATCTATATATTGTTTAGTGTTTGAGTTCCATTGCATTAGAGTTATGAGTTTTAGTTGAATCGAGTTGAGTTCATCTTCTATTCATCTTGAGCCCACTCTCCATTATAACCAAATCTCTTGTGTTATTCCCATGAGTAGCAATATCTCTCTTTCTATCTAACCTTGATCTTATATGTGTGTTGTGGTAACCTCTACATGGCATTAGAGTTGCACCACTAGCCCACCACTTAGTCACTATTCATTCATTTTTCTTTTTCTTACATGGTATCAGAGCACAGGAAGGTATAGAAGATTGTAGAGATCATGGAGGCCAAGGAATCAACTCTAGCAGTTGTGGAAGGAATGCTTCAACATTCAAGCTTGTGAGAGGTAAATGCTTCAACTCCAAAGTTTTTGGTAGGTAAAGGGTTCAACATTGGAGTTCTTGGGAGGCAAAGGCTTCAACACTATAGCTTGTGGGAGGCAAATGCTTCAATGCTAGAGTTCTTGGGAGGCAAAGGCTTGAAAGATTCAAGTTCATGGGAAACAAAGGCTTCAACACTATGGAGGTGTTAGAATCTAGAAGTGGAAGTGGAGTTGGTGCAATGGATTTGGGAATGCAATCACTATGGGTTCATCCACCAACCTTCAGTGAAGGCAAGTTAGATGGTACGAATTATTTTCTTTGGAAGTTCAAGATTACAGTTATCCTTGACTCTTATGATCTTTTGGAGATGGTGATGGGAAGTGAGCAAGAGCCACAACCTACCTTTGACCCATTGGATCCGAGTATGGTGATTCTTCTAAATGCAAAGCTTCTACAAGCTTGGAAGATAAGGAATGCAAATGCACTATATTATATAGCTAACAATTGTATGGAATCTATTCTACCTCTTTTTCAGCATACATCCAAGGCAAGTGAGGCACGGAGTATATTGAGGAGTCACTATGAGGTAAGAAACCAAACATGCATTCAAAATTTAGAAAATCAATTGGAAGCAGAGAAGTTTGCAGAAGGAGAGAAGATGAAGGCATCCATTACTCAGATCAAGAAGCCATGAGATGGAATGGCTTGTGAAGAGATAGAGAAGACTAGCAAGGGGCTAGCTCAAAGGTTTCTTCAAAATACTCCACCAAAGTGTGATGGAAGGGTAATTACTCTCAACACTCAGGTGAGACTTCAAGCTTTGACATTTGAGGAGTTTTATTCAATACCAATGGAAGAGGATTTGCAGCCTAAAGCCCAATTAAGTAGTCAAGGAGATGCTATATTCTCCACCAATGCATCAAGTAAAGGTGGTTCCTCAACCAAAGGTAAGAATGCAAAGAGGAGTCATAGTAAGAAGAAGATTCAAGGACAATGCTTCCAGTGCAAAAGGAAGGGACATGCAATCGCAGATTGTCATGTCAAAAGGATAGATTAAGTGAAGGAGGAGACAATACATGGAGCCAAAGCAAAAGTGGTATGCTCCTCAACACAAGAAGAATCAATTGTGGATTCATGGGTACTAGACAGTGGTGCATCTTGTCAAATGACCAATGATATAGGTCAATCTAGTTCTATGCAGCCTCAACAAGAAGCCAGGAAGATGTGGATGTACTTTCTTCATGATAAGGCTCAAGCATTTGGTAAGATTAAAGAACAACCACAACTTTTTGAAAATGAACCAGGGAAAAGTGTGAAGAAGCTTGGAATAGGAGGTGGTGGTGAGCTCAACTCAGAGGAGTTGGAAGGCCTTTGCAAGTGCAAAGGGATAAAGTGTCAATCAGTGGCACCTCACACATCACAGCATGATGGCATTATGGAAGGCAATAGTCACACCATTGTTGAGATGGCAATGTGTATGAGGGAAGGCATGAGCTTTCCTTATCAAAACAGAAAGATTCATCATGAAGTCTACATTGGTAAGAATCCATCCATCTTACACTTTAGAATTTTTGAGACTGTGTGTTATGCTCTTGTCTCATGTCGAAGAAAGAACAATTTGGAACCAAAAAGCAAGAGATGCATCTTCCTAGGTCATAACAAAAAGCAAAGGGCTTTCATATTGTATGGCCATGAGGCAAAGAAGATCAAAGGGATCCATGATGTGGTGTCTATGGAGCAGCCACATGCACTGGAGGACAAGAAAAGAGCTTCCATTTTATCATCAAGCAAAGGAGTAATTCACTATGTGCCTATCCCAAGAGTCATCCCTACATATGTACAGGAGGAAGCATCATCATAACATGGTGAGAAGAGAGTCTACCAACCTAAAATCACCCAAACAGATTGTTTGTCACTGCAATGGGTGAAGGAAAAGCTCTATGGTCAGAGTAATCCTATGCCAACAACTATTAAAGAGAAGGCAGAAGGACCGAGGAGATCACAGAGAATAGAGGAGCACAAGTGGGCTTCTACTCACATAGTCAGTATATCCATCATGGTTGAGATTATGAAGGAAGTAATGAAGTCAATAATTCAAGATGAAGCACTTGTAGATCCGACATGGAAGGAGGTTATGCAAGCCAATTATGACATCTTAATGAAGATTGAAGCATGGGAGGTTAGTAGCACCAAGTGGGTCTGGCAGGTGAAGGACATGATAGAAGGAATCTTGGAATGCTATCAAGACACATTGATAGCACAAGGATTTCCACTATCAAAGGGTTTTGGTTTTCAAGACTCTTTTGCTCTAATGACCACTATTTGCATCGTTCTAATACTAGCAGCTCAGATGAAGTGGCAAGTTTTTGTGTTAGATGTCAAATCGAAACTTTTGAATGTTGACCTCAGGGAGGAGGTACATGTGTCTCAGCCATCAAGGTTTGAGGCTCCACATTCAAAGAGCGCATTACGTAAATTGAAGAAGGCATTCTACATGATGAAACAAGCCCTAAGATCATTATATCAGCAGATGGACCTTGGGAGCTATAGGAAGGTCTTTGGTAATCTTATCTACTTATGGAGTATCATACAAGATATCAGGTTTGCAGTCAGATTTTTGAGAAGGCTTGGGAATAGACCTCATGAAGGACAGTCAAGAGTTGGCAAGCAGGTACAATTGGGAAGGATGGTGGAAATAGCATGCTATCCCATCAAGAAGAATGTAGTAGGTACCCTCACCAAAGTGCTTACAAAGGATCTACTTCAAATACATCTTCAAAGACTTGGCATTGGGCCAAGGAAATAGTTCACCTTCAGGTGGACATTGAGGGGGGTGTCATATATGGTCAATGCTCTACCCTCATGGAAGACTTGGCATCAAGCCAAGAAGGTAGTTCACCTTTGGGTGGACATTGAGGGGGGGTATTAGATATGCTCAATGCCTCACCCTTATGTAGCACCACCATTGTTCCATAACACTCTATTTGTAAGGCCCCCATTATGAGGAGAAGCCATGTGAGAGTGTTGGACATTGGTAGGTTCCTGACTTTGAGGTCAGACGAAGTCTAGAGTAGATTGTAGATGGATAGTTAGGAAGGTTACTTCTAAGCCATTGGATTTGGGATTGATCCAATGTGAGGATCAACCTAAATCAAGGGCTAGAAACAAAAGTAAATTTCTTAAGTTGGGGAAGGGTCTATTTGATATGGGCCATTGGATCTAGACTTGATCCTAAGTGTGGATTAAGCAAGATCAAGGGCTACAAATAAATGGTTGTTGATCCTACCTTTCTACCATTGGATTTACCCCATAGATCAATGGTGGATATTATTTTGGGCATGGATCAAGCTACAATGACCCTAGAACATGGGTAGGCCGACTTAGGCTTGGAGGATCTTATAAGGATGGTCTCCATCCCATGTAGGATCATCGTTTGTGGTGTTTGGAACCATTAGGGTATCCATCTTAGTACCCATTGTGTTGGCCTATAGCCCTTCACCTAGCTTCTATCTAGATCACCATCTAAGCTCCATATAGGGAGTGCATGGGTGGATAGAACCATCTATATATTGTTTAGTGTTTGAGTTCCATTGTATTAGAGTTATGAGTTTTAGTTGAATTGAGTTGAGTTCATCTTCTATTCATCTTGAGTCCACTCTCCATTATAACCAAATCTCTTGTGTTATTCCCATGAGTAGCAATATCTCTCTTTCTATCTAACCTTGATCTTATATGTGTATTGTGGTAACCTCTACATGGCATTAGAGTTACACCACTAGCCCACGAATTAGTCATTATTCATTTATTTTGTTTTTCTTACAATACATACACACACACACAACCATACATACATATATACATCCACATACATTCAAACATACAATATACACTTACACACGTGCATACATATACACATTGATATAAACATACACACATACAAAACATACATACACTCACACATACACATACATACACACATATGTAATTCATATGTACACACACACACACATACATACACATACACATACATGTACACGTACACACGTACACCTACACCTATAGCTACACCTACACATACACATACACATGCACATGCACATGCACATGCAAATGCACATGCACATGCACATGTACACACACATGCACGCACACACATGCACCCGTGCATGCACACACACACATGCACATGCACATGCACATGAACACGCACACACACAGGCACATGCACATGCACACACACATGCACATGAACATGCACACACACGCACATACACACACATGCATATGCACATGCACATGCACATGCGCGCACACACACACACATGCACATGCACACGCACAAGCACGTGCACATGCACACACACACACAACATGCACATGCACATGCACACACGCACATGCACA
>CM035407.1:56271380-56278880 GCA_020310875.1 Ceratopteris richardii | reverse complement strand
TTTGTTCACTAATCTATAGGTACCAAGTGGAAAAGGATGTGTTGAAATAGGTGATGATACTCAACACATGATTGAACATATTGGAGATATAAGGCTTGGAGATACAAGTAGATCAAAGATACTATCTAATGTTCTTCATGTTCATATAATTTGAAAGAACTTGATTTCAGTAGGAAAAATGGTAGAGAAGGGTTATCATGTCATATTCAATGAGAATGGGTGCTTCATAAAGAATCCAAAGGAAGGCTTCATGGTCATTGCTCAAGGTAGAAGAGAAGGAAGGATGTTCACTTTGGATGTCCAACATCCACATGGAAAGTTCATGTACATTCAATGTGGGAACAAGAAGATTTCAGAGCTGTACTTATGGCACAAAAGAATAGGACACATCAACATTCCAAAGTTGAAGGACATGTGCAAACATGAACTGGTAAGAGGTCTTCCAAAATTTAATAGCATTGGACTAGATGAGTTATGTGAAGCTTGTCAACTAGGAAAGCAAACGAGGCACTCATTCAAGAGGAGCAGTTATGTGGCCCCAAATGTCTTGGACTTGATACATACAGATGTATGGGGACCAACCCAAGAGGCATCAATGGCTGGTAATAGATTCTTTGTCACCTTCATTGATGATCACTCAAGAAAGGTATGGTTGTTTTGTATGAAGCAAAAATCAGAGGTGTTTTCTATATTCAAAAGATTCAAAGTTGAAGTTGCAAAAGAAACAGGAAGGTGTGTCAAATCCTTAAGGTCCAATGGTGGAGGAGAATACTTCTCCAAAGAATTTTCAGATTTTCTACAAAAGAATGGGATCAAAAGGCAGTTTACTTGTAGGTATACACCACAACAAAATGGAAAAATAGGCAAATTGTTGAAATTGCAAGATGCATGCTCAACGAGATGAAGGTACCATTGTACTATTGGGCTGAAGCTACCACAACTTCCATTTACTTGATGAATAGGTGCACAACATCGGGAATACATCACTTGACTCCAGAGGAGGTATATTCCGATAAGCAACTTGATCTTACACACCTCAAAGTGTTTGGATGTGTTTGCTTTGTTCACATTCCACAAGAAGTTAGAACAAAGATGGAAGCAAGGTCAGAAAAGTACATTTTCATCGGCTACTTAATGGAACAAAAGGGATACAAGTGTTACAACCCTAGAACAAAGGAAGTAAGAGTCTTGAAAGATGTGGTCTTTGCTGAATTAAGACCATGGTATGAAGATAAAAGAAAAGAAAAGATTCTTGAAGAAGATTGTGATGATTATGCAGGAACAAATCAAAGAGAAGTTCAACAATCAAGCACAAAGGTTTCAGGTCTAGAGGTATCTACATCAAATGAATAATGTTCAACATCGAGGGGGAGTCTTTCTTTGTCTCCAAATTCAGCTCATAATAGATCCAAAGAAGCAAATTCTACTCTAGACAGTGAGATAGATGCAAGTGAAGAAGAATATGAAGAGGTAATCACTTCGAAGGTAAAGCTAAATAGGTTAAAGAAGCAACTTTCTAAAGGCAATGAAAGAAGATCTTCAAGGACAAGGTATCCAACTCAAAGGCTGAGTTATGATAGTTTCATGGCAAAACATTTTGCAGCACACAAAAGGAATGGAAGAAAGCTATGAAAGAGGAGATCAAAGCTCTCAAAGATAATCACACATGGGAGCTAGTGCCAAAGAAAGAAAGTATGAATATTGTTCCAAACAAATGGGTGTTTAAAGTAAAGAGGAATGTTCATGGTTCACTAGCTAGATATAAAGCTACGTTAGTTGCCAAAGGATTTTAACAAACACAAGGCATATATTATGATGAAGTTTTCAGCCCTATTGCAAAGATGGGAATAATCTGAACATTAATAGCAATTGGTGCTTCAAGGAGATTGCCATTATATCAACTCAACATCAAAAATGCTTTTCTCAATAGAGAACTACAAGAAGAGGTATACATGAGTTAACTGGTTGGATTTGAAGATGAAAACCATCGAGACTTTGTTTGCAAGTTGAAAACGGCACTTTATGGCTTGAAGCAAGCACCAAGAGCAAGGAATCAGAGATTGGTAGAATATCTAATTAAGTATGGATACAACCCAAGTAGTGCAGATCCTTCATTGTACATGAAGAAGGAAGAAAATAGAGAGAGATATATATTTGCATATATGTTGATGACCTCATCATAACAGGAAATGATGTTACAGGGATTAAAGATATCAAAAGGAAGCTTGTAAGGAGTTTAAAATTTCATATCTTGGAGAGCTGAAATATTTTTTAGGAATTGAAGTTGTTTATGGAAAAAGTGGCATCTACTTGATGCAAAGGAAGTACTTGTTGGATATTCTTTTCAGATATGGAATGAGTGAATGCAAACCACTCACTCAACCCATGGACACAAATACAAAGATTTGCTCAAATGATGAAGAGCTATTGGAAGATGTAACGACATACAGAAGCATTGTAGGATCATTAATTAATGCAAATAGTACAAGACCTAATTTATCTTATGTTGTTGGTGTAGTTTCGCAATTTATGCAAGCCTCGACAAGTGAACATTTAAATTCAGCAAAGAGAATGTTGAGACACATAAAGCATATAGTTAATCATACTTTGTTTTACAAGTTTGATGAAGAATTGCAAGTCAAAGGCTTTAGCAATGCTGATTGGGCAGGTTCAAAGGAAGATAGGACATCAACCTCAAGTTATGTGTTCATGATAGGAAGCAAACCTATCACATGGAGCTCAAAGAAACAACCTACTGTTGCACTTTCATCCATGGAGGCTGAATATAGAGGATTAGCATTTGCCATATGTGAAGCAATGTGGATTAAAAAGCTTTTGGCTAATCTTGAAGTGCAAGTTGGAACCATCCCTATACACAGTTAACATGTCAAGTATTTACTTGGCAAGCAATCCTATGTTTCATGCATGGAGCAAGCACATAGAGGTCCACTACCATTATGTAAGGGAGAAGGTATTGAGCAAAGATGTGGAGATAAAGTTCATCAGAACCAAAGAGCAGGTTGCATATATGTTTACAAAGTTCTTGGATGCTTCTAAACTCAAAGGTTTCAAGGATGTGATAAATTTGCAGGACATGGTTGAAGATAACTCCCAAATGAGATTGAGGGGGAGTGTTCAAGATAAATGTACAAGCTCATTTTCACATGAGCTATGCTTTGGTAAATTTACCAAATATAAAGATAAAGGAAAAGAAGAGAAAAGAAAAAAAAAAGAAGAAAAAAAGGTCTAGTCAAAATTCATGATGAGTAAAAGATGCAATATCTGCCTTGTATTAAGTTGCATGTAGTGGGCAATCCAATGAAAGTGGTGAATTAAGAAGGAGCCACAAACTTCTTCACATGCTCATTGGTTATAAAAGTGGCATGGGAGCATGTTCTAAACAAGGAGAGAAAGAGGCAAGAGCTGCCAATAGTCAGATCTGGTCATTTTGTCATTCTGTCTTCCCATAGACTCCTTCCAATCGCACATCATTTTGTATAGCTCTATTGTGAAGGTCATATCTCAATATATATGTAACCATTTCTTGCATTTAGACACGCATTGGAAAGCTTATCTTATGCACGTTTTCTGTCGCAAATATCATTTTCAAAGCTTATATATTCTATGAGATATCATTCAAAGAGTGAAGTATAGTTTTTCAGCATACCTATGTAGACAGGTAGTCTAATTTGGTTGGTTATATTTTTGGACCATAACATATAGAAATTGCTTGGTTTTTAGCTTATTGTAAGTTCTTTGCATTTACTTTCTTTGTCCCAAATATGTCATTCAAAGGATTTATATTCTATGAGATATCTATCAGAGAGTGAAGTCTAGTTTTTCAGTATACTTCTGTGCACAAGTGGTCTATTTTGGTCAGTTGAGTTTCCTGACCAAAGCTCATCCAAATTACTTTGTTTTTAGCTTGTTGGAAATCTATTTGTGTATACCTTCTTTGTCTCAAATATCATCCCCAAAGGATATATATTAAGGGAGTTATCGGTACGAGAGTAAAGTTCAATTCTTCAGCATACTTGTGTGGATAGGTAGTTCATCTTTGTTAGTTGCGTTTCCTAATCAAAACTTGCCCAAATTAAGTTATTTATAGCTTGTTAGAAAGTTCTCTTTTTCTAATTTGATTGAATACACAAATCCATTTGAGTTTTGTATTGAGAGTAGCAAGCTATCTAAGGTGCATCTATTTTTCTAAGTGTTGGACATACAAGGGTTCACTACACTTTTTTGTTGCGCATAGGAGAACTCATTCTCCACATCTTGTGATGCACCTAAAGAAGCTCAAGGGAGATCTAGTCCTTCACCACCTTTCAAGATTAAGGATCATGAAGAATTTGAGGTTGATCATGTCTTAGATTCAAGAATCTCTCGAGGAGGATTGGAATACTTTAGTCATTGGAAAGGGTATGACGTTAGTGATCATACTTGGGAGCCTACAAAAAATCTTCAAAAAGAAAAATTCAAGGTTCATGAGTTCCATATGAGGAATCCAATAAAACCCAAGCTAGAGAACATGGCCGCTCCTCGTGGAACTCGTTGCTTGAGGGGGAGGTGATGTCATGGACAAGGAAACCATCTTAAACTTCCATGTGACTTTCCGTATCTCATGATTGGCTCACAGTTTGGAGAAACTAATGATTCCACTCCATCCAGAATGTGCGAAAACCCCAAGATTGACTATCTATATGTTGAATTCTGATACCCGAAGGTCTTGTTTCTAGTTGATGACATCATCAACTCGTAACCATCCTTGAACCGCCCTTGGAAAACGTATATAAGGAGGGCTTGGCCACATTCATTTGTAGTCTTGCCAATGCCAGTCTTGGGAGCTCAAGGGGTCCTGATCACCAAGTAAGTACTTTCAAGTTCCAGTTCAAGTTCTAGTCTTGTCTCTTGCTCCAGTCTTGTGTAGTCTTGTATCGTGGACATCCTATCTTGCCCTCTTGTAATCTCGTAGTATGAGATCTTGTCAAGTTATTTCCTGTATCTAGTTCATCTTTGTGAAGGCAGTTACGATATCTTATTTCATACTTACGATCCCGTGTTGTGGGATCTCGTATATCATCTCTAATCCAATTATTCATACCTATCGGTCCTAGGTTCTAGGACTTCGTGTATCGGCTACATATTCTTGTATTGTTTCTCCTACAAGTGTGATCTTGTAATCAAAAGTGTAGTTCTGTAATCTTATCTAGTCTAGTTAGAGAGCACAATCTAGTGCTCCCCTATCATTTTGGCAAGACTATCTTCATCAAGACCAGGCACCATGGGTTCCCTATGTAAGAAGATTCAATCTACCATAAATGACTTGATCGAACATGTCCAAGAGATGAAAAGATTGCTACGACAAGATGATCAATCAGTTTCACGCTATGCCTTGAATATCAAGATGTTGGTTCATGGAACTACATATCAAGAAGACTACATGGTTAATCAGTTTCAAAGTGGCCTCAATCCTAAAGTCAAATATCTCTTGCTATCATGCCTCAAGCAAATACCTTGGAGGATCTTATCAATCAGGAAGTTCAATGTGAGAATCAATTATTCAAAGAAATCCAAGTCCAAGAGCTAGAAGTGTTGAATAGTCATGACACTATTCCTCAAAAATTTGAACCAAGAACTTATGAAGACCAAGGAGTGATTATGAATTATATGGAGCATACAAATTATGAAGATAACAAGAAGATAAAGGACAAGGATGAGTTCATGTTGTTCCATCAAGGGGGTGTGATTACTCAAGGCACTCCATCAAAGATCTTGGAAACACTAGAATGCACCACCAAAAGCTCAAAGGACCTATCTTGTGATGAACCTAAAGAAGCTCGAGGGAGACTCTCCTTCACCAACTTTCAAGGTTAAGGATCATGAAGAATTCGAGGTTGATCATGACTTAGATTCAAGAATCTCTCGAGGAGGATTGGAATACTTTAGTCATTGGAAAGGGTATTACGTTAATGATCGTGCTTGGGAACCTACAAAAAATCTTCAGAGAGCAAAATTCAAGGTTCATGAGTTCCATAGGAGAAATCCAATGAAACCCAAGCTAGAGAACATGGCCGCTCCTCGTGGAACTCGTCACTTGAGGGAGAGGTGATGTCATTGACAACAAAACCATCTTAAACCTTAGATTCCATGTGACTTTCCATATCTCATAATTGGCTCAGAGTTTGGAGAAACTAATGCTTCCATTGCCTCCAATTTGGGCCAAAACCCCAAGATCGACTATCTATTTGTTGAATTATGATACCTGAAGGTCTTGTTTCTAGTTGAGACATAATTGATGACATCATCAACTCATAACCGCCCTTGAACCACCCTTGGAAAACCTATATAAGGAGGGGTTGGCCACATTCATTCTCAGTCTTGCCAATGCCAGTCTTG
Source organism: Ceratopteris richardii (assembly GCA_020310875.1). Classification (NCBI taxonomy): domain Eukaryota; kingdom Viridiplantae; phylum Streptophyta; class Polypodiopsida; order Polypodiales; family Pteridaceae; genus Ceratopteris; species Ceratopteris richardii. Next base: position 56,272,484 of record CM035407.1, on the reverse strand, counting down.
AGAGCTCAAGGGGTCATGATCACCAAGTAAGTACTTTCAAGTTCCATTTCAAGTTCTAGGCTTGTCTCTTGCTCCAGTCTTGTCTAGTCTTGTATCATGAACATCTTGTCTTGTCCTCTTGTAATCTCATAATACAAAATCTTTTCAAGTTATTTCCTGTATCTAGTTCATCTCCCTGAAGGGAGTTTTTGTAATCCTAAAATCTTGCTTCATACTTACAATCCTAGATTGTGGGATCTCGTATATCATCTCTAATCTAATTATTCATACCTATCGGTCCCAGGTTCTGGGACTTCGTGTATCACCTACATATTCTTGTATTGTTTTCCCTACATGGGTGATCTTGTAATCAGAAGTGTATTTCCAAAATCTTGTCTAGTCTAGTTAGAGAGCACAATCTAGTGCTCTCCTGACACATATATTCATACAAACACACATAGATACATAGATATAGACACATACATACACACACACATACATAAATACATACATACATACGTACATACATACATACATACATACATAGTTACAAACATATATACATACACACATACATAAAAACATACATACGTACATGCATACATACATACATACACATATACAGACACACATACATACATACATACATACATACATACATACATACATGCATAGGTACATACATACATACATACATATTTCAATAATGTTTAGTAAAAGATGCATAATGTTCACTAAGAAAATTTAATAAATAAGAAAACACAAGCTAATAAACTATAAAAAACATATCTCTAATTCAACTATCAGCCAAAGGTTTCAATATTATTTCATATTCCTATGTACATTCGCTCTCATCCCCACTCTTCTCATTTCACAATTTCTCACGTTCTTGCATTCCTTTGTAGTCAATCTCATCTAGCTGCTCAGATTGGTGCCTCCCATTGATCACTCAAATGAGATGTGTGGGTATGAGATGTGGTGTACAAGGAGTTCTTTGGTAATGCTAAAATTCAGATTGATAGTTGAAAATGGTGATGGACGATAAGATGTATCATCGTTGCTAGCAAGGACTTTCCCACATGAGATATCAAAAAATGAAATAAAGTCCACAGAATCAAAGAGCCA
>CM035407.1:56253880-56263880 GCA_020310875.1 Ceratopteris richardii | reverse complement strand
ATCACTTCCTTACTTCATGTATACACGTTTGAAGTAACTACAAACAGAATTGCAGTTGATTCCGATAAGATTCCGGTACAATTACGATGACATTTCGGTAATAGTCCGGTGAAGTTTCGGTGGAATTTTGGTGAGTTCAAAACACAGTTTTGACAAATTTAAGTGACGCAAAGATTGTTTAACTGTAAGTAAACATAGTAGTGAAAAGACTGAAGTAAAGCAGTTCAGAATTGAAGCTTGAAGGAAACGTGAAGCTTTCTGTAAAGTGAATTTTCGGTGTTCACTAGATACAGTTATAAGTTTTCAGTTTCAGAAAGTTTGCTAAGCTATTGATGATTATAGAGGTGTTCTAACATCACTCTAGCTTAGTTTCTGTGGTGTAAGCGAATTCCGCAATAAGCATTGCACCAACAATGGTATCAGAGCCGTGAGATCCAAGAAGTGGTATCAGAGCAAGTTAATTAACAGTGATACCAGAGTGGTAAGATCCACAAGTGGTACCAGAACAGAAAAGGTTCTGAAGAGCAGAAAAGGTTTCTTAGAAGAAGAAACGGAAAGAGAATTTGAAGAATTTTCATAAAGAAAGGTGAAAGCTGAGGTGATCAACAACAAACGGCATCAAGAAACGTTTCGAAGTAATTCTCAAGGGTAAAGGTTTGTAAAAGATAAAACCTTTTAACATTACACTCACCGGAAGTAACAAAAACAAGAAGATCATGGCAGATCATATCTCAATTGATAAATTGGACAGAGATAATTATCCGGCATGGGTAATGCGAATGGAAGCTTTACTTATGAGTAAAGACTTAATGAAATATGTGACAAGAGAAGAAAAGAAGCCGACTTTCGAAGATGATAGTCAACCGAAGAAAGAAGAATTAGAAGCCTTGAAGCTGTGGCAGAAGAAAGATGCAACGGCAAGAGCCTACATCTATAATACAGTTATAGATCATCTACTACCGCACATTAGAGGTCTGGAGAAAGCAGAAGATATATGGAGAGCATTGGAAGATCATTTCCAAAATACGATGAAAGCTAGGAACGCTAGCTTATGGTCGGAGTTCACAACGTTCAAAAAAAAGCAAAGTCAAAGCATTAGTGATTATGTCACTAAGATGAAAGATTTGGCAGACAGTCTTGGATCGATTAATGAAGATATCAAAGACCACAGGTTAATAGCGCAAGTGCTTACAGGTTTGAGAGGAGATGAAAGGTGGAAACCTTTCGTACTTTCAACTGAATTGTCTTTAAATCATTTTGTACCAGATTTAAATCAGTTGCTTGGACTAATGCTAATGTTTGAGCAAGATTTTAAGACAGATGGAGAAAAAGGACATCGTTCAACTATGTACGCAAAGAATAAGAAGAAAGGTGATAAAGGTAAAGAAAAAGATGAAGAAGAAGTGACTGCTCAAGTAAATTATGCAAGAGGACGAGGTAACGTCAGGAAAAGAGGTAAAGGAAGAGGTAATCAGACTAATAACAAGAAAGCTTGTTGGATCTGTGGATTAAGTAATCACTTGGCTCATGATTGCTGGCATAATTCACAAGGATCAAGTCAGAATCAAAACAATAACAGTAGAGGCAAAAGCGGAAGATATCAAAGAGGAAGACAAAGCCAAAGAGGCGGATATGGTAGAGGTGGAGCAAGAAGTTGGGGACAGAATCAGTCTCACAAAACTACCTACTACAACTATGCAAATGATATGCAGAATGATGATCATACGACATTGATGATGAACTCGATAAATGTGTCAGAGAATGAAGACCTCAAGGTATTCTATATTGACTCTGGTTATTCAAATCATTTGTCACGAAATATAGAATTATTATCAGAACTTGAGGGAGGCATTTCAAATCATACAGTACAGACAGGTGATAACACAAAACATAATGTAAGGTCAATTGGAAAGGTAAAGTGTAAGAATGGAGTTGACCTACTAACAAATGTTTTGTATGTTCCAACAATTCCGAAGAATCTGATCAATGTGGGTCAGATAGTAGAAAAAGGTTTTCAAGTTAGGTTTACAAATGAAGGAGTATTTGTCGAAGATCCAGAGAATGGATACAAACAAATTGTCCATGGTAAAAAGGAAGGTAGACTTTTTACTCTAAAAGTACAAGGGAATGTTGGTCAAGCCTTGATCACACATGGTGATGAGGTATTTACAGAATTAGACCTCTGGCATAAGAGGTTAGGACATTTTAATGAAAAGGGAATCAAAGCTATGGTGGAGAAACAATCCGTGAGAGGATTACCAAACATGAAGAAACAACATATAATTCACAAGTGCGAAGCCTGCCAGATGGGAAAAGCCCACAGGTTACCATTTCAGAAAAATGGTTATAAACACGATGGTGTGCTAGAACTCATACATACAGACATATGGGGGCCAACAAAAGAAGGATCTATCAGCGGATCAAGGTATTATGTTCTTTTCATTGATGATGCAACAAGATGGATAACTCTTTATGTTTTGAAAGAGAAATCAGAAGTGGTTGAAGCTTTCAGGCATTTTCATGCATATGCTGAAAGACTTATAGGACAGAGACTCAAAAGACTAAGGTCTGATGGAGGAGGAGAATATTTTTCTTGAGAGTTCAATGATTATCTATGGAATGCAGGTATACACCACAACAAACTGGAGTAGCAGAAAGAAGAAACCGAACTCTAGTTGAGTTTGCAAGAGCAATGCTAAACGAGAAGAACTGTCCAAACTATCTTTGGGCTGAGGCTGTAAATACAGGAACATACCTGGTAAACAGATTACCATGTACAACTTTAAATGGGATGACCCCTTATGAAGCTTGGTGGGGCAAGAAACCAACACTTGATCATTGTAAAGTGTTTGGATCAGTTGCGTATGCTTATGTGCCATCACAATTGAGACATAAGCTTGAACCAAAAGCTGAAAAATATGTGTTCATTGGATATGATGAAAAGAAGATGGGTTACAGGTTATGGATTCCTCTAACCAAATAGTTTACTGTTTCCAGAGATGTGACATTGATGAAGGAAAGAGCTGGTATACAGATAAAGAGCATAGTGTTGAAACACTTGAAGAAGAGATAAGAAGAAATGAAAAAGGAAAATCACATATGCAGGTGAATGGAGATGAAGATCATATGCAGGCAAGTACGTCCAGGATCGGATCAGGTATGAGAAATAAAGATGGATCAAGATTTGATGAAGATGTGTATTCAGATACACATGAAGAGTTTGAACCAAGAAGGTCAAACAAAGTAAGAAAACAACCAACAAGGTATTCTTATGACACTTCTTATTTGACTCAGAAAAACTATGCTTACTTAGTAAAGGAGGATGAAGAACCTCATAGTTACAGTGAAGCAAAAGGTAAGAAAAAATGGGAAGAAGCAATGAAGGAAGAGTTCAGTGCATTGGAGGAGAACAAGACTTGGGAACTTGTTCCAAAACCAAATGGTAAGAAAGTGATTGGAAACAAATGGGTTTACAAAGTCAAGAAACTTGCAGATGGAAGGATAGCCAGATACAAAGCTAGACTGGTTGTCAAAGGCTATGCTCAGACATATGGCATAGATTATGATGAGACGTCTAGTCCGGTGGCAAAGATGTCAACCATAAGGACATTGATTGCTATAGCAGCATCAAAAGGATGGAAGCTAAGTCAGCTAGATATTAAGAATGCATTTCTGAATGGATATATATCAGATGAAGTTTACATGGAACAACCTGAAGGGTTTGTAAGTTCCAGATACCCAGAACATGTTTGCAGATTAAGAAGAGCTCTCTATGGATTGAAGCAAGCTCCAAGAGCTTGGAATTACAGACTTGTGAAGTATATCAATGACCTTGGATACCAAAGTTCAAAGGCAGATGCAAGTCTACTTATCAAGAAAACAGATGAAGGTATGATCTACATTTATATTTATCTAGATGACATTATAATTACAGGTACCTCAGATGAAGGAATCAAAGAGGTAAAGAGACTGCTTGAAAAAGAGTTCAAGATCAGTGATCTAGGAAAATTATCATATTTTCTTGGAATGGAAGTTACATATACAGATCATGGTGTATATGTCTCGCAAGAAAGGTATCTCCTAAACTTACTGAAGAAGTTTAACATGGAAAATTGTAGAGAAGCTTCAACACCGCTTGAAGTAAATCATAAACTCAGCAAATATGGTGGTGCAGAGTTTAAAGATATGAGGAAATATCAGTCGTTAGTAGGAAGCTCAATTTATGCTACACTAACAAGATCGGATCTCAGTTATGCAATGGGAGTTCTTTCACAGTTTATGCATTGTCCGAAGGATCAACATTGGGTTGCAGGACAAAGAGTTCTTAGATACATCAAAAGAACTATAAAGGAAGGATTATATTATCCTTATACGTCAGATATAAAGCTGAGAGCATACAGTGACTCAGACTTGGCAGGAAGTCAAGATGACAGAAGATCAACACATGGGTATATGATATACCTAGGAGATAAGCTTGTAAGCTGGTGTTCAAAGAAGCAACACACAGTAGCTTTATCGTCAACAGAAGCTGAATACAAAGGACTTGTAGAAGCAGCTAAAGAAGTGATATGGATGCAGACCTTGTTCAAAAGCATGGGTATTGATCAAGGTATACCTATCATACATGGAGATAATATGAGCTCGTTGTATCTTGTAGCAAATCCAATATTTCATGCAAGAACAAAACACATAGAGATTCAATATCATTTCCTGAGGGAAAAGGTAATGGAGAAGGAGATTGAATTGGTATTCACTCCTACAAAAGATCAGATTGCAGATATTCTGACAAAGAGCTTAGATGGAGTAAAGACAAGCAGATTCAAAGAAATGGCAGGTATAAAAGAAAAGAAGGATATATGAAGACCGGAAGATGCAAATTAGTGATTGAGGGGGAGCTGTTAAAGATTCACTCACTAATTAGGCATAACGACATGAAGACGAAGGAAAGCAAAAACAAAGCATTCAAAAAAACCAAAGCCTTAGTGAAGGGACAAATTCACGATTGTAATACACAGCGTAGAAACTTCCAGAATTAGAGTTTTGAATCTCGGATCAAAATGTATATAAGAGAGAGAGCATAGAACCGGGAAAAAGAGAGTGAGTGCAAGTATGTGCACAAATAGCAGATATAGAGATATAGAAGATGCGAGAGATTGCGTATGTAGAGATGATTAAGAGAACCTGAAATGTCAGGTATTCATCTGAGAGAGATGGTAAGGAGAAACTACTCAGTATAGGAGAGTTCTCATGACTATGAGCGAAGTGAGGCCGAGTCATTTTTCTACACATCTTCTCTAATAGAAAACACATGTTCATGTGGAAGTTTGAGTGCATTCTTCGTATGTGAAGAAATATGAGAGATTTCATATTACTGTGAAAGTTAGTTAACAGTTACAGTTTTTCTCAGTAAATGTTTTTCGGTACTTCTGTAAGTTAGATCTCGAAACACAGTGTAAAGTTTTTCATGAGAGATAGCCCATCTTGAAGCCAGTAGTCTCAACTATAAGTTGATCAAAGATTTCGGTGGAATGGATATGTACACACAGTACAAAGTCTGACCGGAAAGAGGCATCCAGAACTGGTGAAGTTTTTCCTTAAACTTCAGATAGAGTTCATTCAGTGAAGGAAGTTTAGGTATCACTTCCTTACTTCATGTATACACGTTTGAAGTAACTACAAACAGAATTGCAGTTGATTCCGGTAAGATTTCGATACAATTACGGTGACATTCCAGTAACAGTCTGGTGAAGTTCCGATGGAATTTTGGTGAGTTCAAAACACAATTTTGACAAATTTAAGTGACACAAAGATTGTTTAACTCTAAATAAACATAGTAGTGAAAAGACTGAAGTAAATCAGTTCAGAATTGAAGCTTGAAGGAAACGTGAAGCTTTCTGTAATGTGAATTTTCGGTGTTCACTAGATATAGTTATAAGTTTTCAATTTTAGAAATTTTTCTAAGCTATTGATGATTATAGAGGTGTTCTAACATCACTCTAGCTTAGTTTCTGTGGTGTAAGCGAATTTCGCAATAAGCGCTGCACCAACAGTAGTAGTAGAAAGAGCAACAACAGCATGAGTAGTAGTAGTAGTAGTAGTAGTAGTAGTAGTAGTAGTAGTAGTAGTAGTAGTAGTAGTAGTAGTAGTAGTAGTAGTAGTAGTAGTAGTATTTATAGTAGTAGTAGTATTTATAGTAGTAGTAGTAGTAGTAGTAGTAGTAGTAGTAGTAGTAGTAGTAGTAGTAGTAGTAGTAGTAGTAGTAGTAGTAGTAGTAGTAGTAGCACTAGTAGTAGTAGTAGCAACAACAACAAACAACAGCAGTAGTAGTATCAATACTCGTAGTAGTAGTGGCAATAGCAATAGTAGTAGTAGGTGTAGCAGTGGTAGTGGCAGTGACAGAAGCAACAATAGTAGCATTCGCAGTAGCACTAGCAGTAGCACGAGTAGTAGTAGTAACAATAGTAGCAACAATAGTATTGACAATAGAAGTAGCAGTAGCAATAGTAATAGTAGTAACAATAGCAATAGTAGTAAGAATAGCAATAGCAATAGTAAATAGTAGTAGCAATAATAAGAGTAGTAGTAGTAGTAGTAGTAGTAGTAGTAGTAGTAGTAGTAGTAGTAGTAGTAGTAGTAGTAGTAGTAGTAGTAGTAGTAGTGGTGGTGGTGGTGGTGGTGGTTGTAGTAGTAGTAGTAGTAATAGTGGTGGTGGTGGTGGTGGTGGTGGTAGTAGTAGTAGTAGTAGTAGTAGCAGTAGCAGTAGTAACAATAGCAGTAGCAGTAGCAGTAGCAGTAGGAGTAGCAGTAGCAGTAGGAGTAGCAGTAGGAGTAGCAGTAGCAGTAGCAGTAGTAGTAGCAGTAGCAGTAGCAATAGCTGTAGCAGTATATGTAGCAGTAGCAGTAGCAGTAGTAGTAGTCGTAGTCATAGTCATAGTCGTAATCATAGTCGTAATCGTAGTAGTAGTAATAGTAGTAGTAGTAGTAGTAGTAGTAGTAGTAGTAGTAGTAGTAGTAGTAGTAGTAGTAGTAGTAGTAGTAGTAGTAGTAGTAGTAGTAGTAGTAGTAGTAGTAGTAGTAGTAGTAGTAGTAGTAGTAGTAGTAGTAGTAGTAGTCGTAGTAGTAGTAGTAGTAGCAGCAGCGGCAGCAGCAGCACTAGTAGCAATAGCAACAATAGGAGGAACAAGAGCAACAACAACAATATGGATCCTTGTATTGTAACAATCCATTATGCATATGTTCTAAGTCTATATTAAAGGTTCAAATGTTTCTTGGTTTTCATGATGCACCTTTTTTGCACCTCCAAGTTTTTCAAGGACCTATGTTAAAACAAAATATTCTTTGGCCATGTATGAAGCGGGATATTAGAAAAGATGTTAGTGAATGTTTAATTACATAAGACCAAAAGTAAACATGATACCATATTTGTGGTAGTTGATCGACTTACCAAGGTGGCACATTTCTTTCCTATGAAAAAGACTCATACTGCCTTGAGTGTTGCAAGACTATTTGTAAAAGAAAATTTTCAACTACATGGAATGTCTAAAAACAGAATTTCTAATAGAGACTCAAGATTTACATCAAACTTTTGGAGAGCAACATTTGCATTGATTGGAACTCTACTTCATATGAGTACAACTTTTCATCCATAAACTAATGGGGAAACCAAGAGGGTTAATCAAGTACTTGAAGATATGTTGCTTATGTATGTGAATGAGAAGCAGGATGATTGGAGTGAATGTTTGCCCTTAGACAAGTGTGCATACAATAGTGCATGGCATGAATCTATAAAAATGACTTCGTTTGAGGCTATGTATGATCATAATTGTATGATTCCATCTTTGTTTTCTGGTTTTCCAAATAAAATAGAAGTATCCTTTCCTATTGCATGATAGAAGATGAACATTTAATGCCAATAGCCAACGTGCCAAGTTGAACTCACTTAGGCACCAAGTTAACTTAGGATAGATCTTTATGACTTAACCCAACGTTCCCAATTTTAAAAAGAACCTAACAAAGAAATTTTTAGCCAAAAAATTATGAGACCTCTTTTCAATCTAAGATCCCAAAGCTTATTTTCTGCCCAATGGATTCTCATGCACCCTTATTGCCATTGACAATGGTTTTATTCTCTTTTGTGTCCCCTAACTATTTCTCTACAATCTCTAACCACAAACACGTGCTCTCTCTCTCTCTCTCTCTCTCTCTCTCTCTCTCTCTTTGTGTGTGCATATCTGGTCCATTCTCTATGCTAATCAATATCCTCACCATGCTCTCTACCTTCTACTTGGCGTGCTCACCTTTTTGCTAGCTCAAACTTCCTAGCCATCTTTCTATACCCTCTCGATGCCTATTCCTACATGAAATAGAAGCTCATAATAGTTTGTTATTGTTATTTTCCCCCTTTGCATGCAAATACAAGAAAATACCCCAATGGTTGTGTGCATAGGACATTCACACACCTTCCACAATCCTCTCAATTATTTGGACCTACACCTTGACTAACTTATCATTCCTCATATCATTTCTCTCAAGTGAAATCACTCTACATCTGAATGTTTTTATTTATTTATTTATTTAATGAGCAACCTCAAATCGAACTAATCAACCTTGCAACTCCCAAGCTTACCTATAATGCAAGTATCTCCTAGGTGCTCGTTTGTGAGGTTAGACCCTATTATATTCAATACGTGCACCTGAGTTTTAATTGATGTCTAACATATAGGTTGGGAACTAAAGAAACATTTTTAATCACTTACCTCTTCACCATAGAGTTATACCAACCTATAAAGTTCACAAAACCCACGTCCCTCGACTTGCATCTACAATTTTTCAAAGGGATTATTTACCCATTCTTGACTTAACTAATCCTTCCATACTTGATTATGGCCTAAAAATAACCTAGCTGACTGCCAAAATCAAGATCACCAAACTCAAGATAGCCATTGTTTGACCACCAAAATGGAGCAATTATCACACCAATTTTCATGCAAGCATATAATAAGGATGAAAAAATGGATAATGCGAGCACATAATATGCATGAAAAAATGGATAATGTAAGCACATAATAAGGATGGAAAAACAGATAATCCCAACAAAATTCACTTAGCTAACCCACTTCTACACCTTCCTATGCCTGTTCCGTAAGATTTAATCATTGTCAACCACTTTAATGAGTGGGAATGGGTTTTCTAATATGATTTTAATCAAGACAAACACAACCATTGTTGTAAGCTTTTTCTTAACTCTACTTACATCCATTTACCATTATATGAGCATCTTATGGGAACTTGAATCTTTGGAAATAGCACTATAAATGTGTTGTATCATTATAAAGTATTGATTGACATGCACACACTTTTATTTGCAATTTGAGAAAATACCTAATGTGTTATAGCAAGAGGCAATGTACGAAAAGGGTGATGGATGACTTAGAGGAAGGATATGATAATCACTTTCCTAATCATTGTTATACATTAATCAAGTCCTTAATCACACAAGAAAACAATTTATTAATAGGTTTAATGGTATTACCTGCACACATTCAACAATCCAGGCACTAAGATGTGCAATAAGCACAAAGACAAAGAATGCAAACACAAGTAGGAAGAAGCTCTCTCAAATAGCACTTATTACAAATGCATTCATACCTTTTAAATTTGAGGTGGATTAGCTTTTATAGAGGTACCCTCAACTACCCCTTTTGCAGATATGGAACTATAAAAATTACATCTTTTCTTGAGAGCTTCATTGAGGTTTTTTGATAAAACATAACTTCTATGGTTCACAAATCCATATTAGCAAAAAAAAACTACCACATCTTCTTGCGAGATTTTGTCAACATCATATAAGTTATTTTGATAAGTGCCTTTTCAAACTCAGTTCCATATGTCCACACATATCCATTTATTACCAATCTTTCTTTGCAACTACTTATGCTACTATTAACATTTTGTTTTTTCTTATAAACCCATTCGCAAATTATGGATCTCTTTTTGTCGA
>CM035407.1:56243880-56248880 GCA_020310875.1 Ceratopteris richardii | reverse complement strand
ACATGTCATCCTGGATCATCACATGTTGAGCTTGATATCTCAACACTCCCCCTCAAGCTCAACGCCATATCCTGTAATCCAAGCATCTCCCGAAACTTCTTCAACTTCTCAACTCCAAGTGCTTTGGTGAAAATATCAGCAACCTGCTCATCTGTTCTCACATAAACAAGATCAATATCACCTGCTAATACCTTCTCTCTGATGAAGAGATAATGTACCTCGATATGTTTTGTTCTAGCATGGAAAACAGGGTTCCGTGCTAACTGTATGCTGCTAAGATTATCACAATAAATGGTGATAGGCTTTTGCACTTCCACACCTAAATCCACAAGTAGCATCTCTAGCCATGATGCCTCACATGCTGCCATTGCAGAACCTCTATACTCAGTCTCTGTACTCGACAAAGCAACAGTGGGTTGCTTCTTGCTGCTCCATGTAACAGCTGCACTCCCAAGTGAGAATAGAAAACCACTAGTGGATCTTCTATCTGGAATGCTACCATCCCAATCGGCATCGGTGTATCCATAAACCTGCAAATCTACACCAACCTCATAAAACAATGCATAATCCAAAGTAGCACTCACATAACGTAGAGTGCGCCTCAGAGCATCCAAATGTGGCTTCCTGGGAACCTGCATAAACTGACTTTCAAGTCCAACAGTATAACTTAGATCAGGCCTTGTAATTGTGAGATATATAAGACTTCCCACAATTTTCCTGTACATAGTAGCATTTTCCAATGCTTCACCTGATGTAGTGTCCAACTTCAAATTCTGATCTAATGGCATAGAAATTGCCTTACAATCAGCCATACCATACTTTTGCAGCATATTCAAGGCATATTGCCTTTGCGACATCCATACACCTGTTTCTGTATGTATAAACTCAATGCCCAAGAAATAGCGCAACACACCAAGATCTTTCATGTCAAATTCCTGCATAAGAAGTTTCTTTACCTCTTTGATGCTTCCTTCATTATCACCACCTACAATCAGGTCATCAACATAAATAGCCACAATAGTGATGCCATCATCAACCTTCCTTGCATATAGTGAGTGATCTGCATCACACATAGAAAACCCAATGCTGGTTAAGTAATCAGCAATCCTTGCATGCCATGCACGAGGGGCTTGCTTCAGCCCATACAAAGCCTTTTACAACCTGCAAACATATTCTGGATGCTTTGAATCTTCATATCCTTGTGGCTGGTCCATATATACTTCTTCCTGTAACTCACCATGTAGGAAAGCATTCTTCACATCCATCTGATGCAAAGTCCATACTTTTGTTGTAGCTAATACAACAAGTGTTTTGAAAGTAGACATTTTAGCTACAGGGCTGAATGTTTCCTCATAATCAATGCCATATGTCTATGCATATCCTTTAGCTACCAATCGTGCTTTATACATGTTTATGCTACCATCAGCATTATGCTTTACCTTGTAAACCCATTTGCAGCCTATTTGTTTCTTTCCTTGCGGCAATGGAACCAGCTTCCATGTATCATTCCCATAAAGTGCAGCCATCTCCTCATCCATAGCTTTTTCCCAATCTGCACTTCCAATTGCATCTTCAAAACAAGAAGGTTCAGCATCTTGTATTACCTTGGTCATGTAGGCACAATGACGAGCCATATAACTATCATACGTAAATTGTTGCACTGAATTCTGCATCCTCCCTGATCTTCTTGGTCCTGGGTCACTTCTGCTTGTATCATCTGCATGTGCCCTTCTTACTCCTGGAGTCTTCACAGAGGTTTCCTCATCAAGGCTCTTTTCTGAACCGCTTGAATCTCCATCAACATCTTCAAATCCTGAACATGTTTTACTACGAGCAGAAAGCTTTTCTTTACCTTTCTTGGATGTATTTGATGAATTTGTTGGACTAAATTTCCATGCAATCTTCCACTCCATGGATTTGAGTTGGAACTATTGCTTGGTGATGCATCTGGTTTGCTCAAAACCTGAGATTCTACACTTGATTTTTCATCATTTTCTTTGTCATTTGGTTCAAGATTCAGTCCTTCTTTGGCATCTGCATAGAAGCTTGACATTTCATCAAATACCACATCTCTGCTCACCTTTACCTGTCGTGTGAGTGGGTTATAACATTTATATCCCTTTTGCTCAAGGGAGTATCCAATGAAGACACACTTTTCTGCTTTTGGATCAAGCTTGGTTCTCAATTCATCTGGGACATGTACATATGCAATACAACCAAAAACTTTCAGATGTGATAAGTTTTGCTTTTTACTTGTAAACTTCTCTTCATGTGTAACTTGATGTATAGCAGCTGTCGGAGTTCTGTTCATGATGTATACAGCAGTATGCACAACTTTTTCCCAATAACAATGAGGCATATTCTTCTCAGCCATCAAGGCTCTTGCTATTTCTGCAATATATCTATTTTTGCGTTCAACAACGCCATTCTGTTGTGGTGTGTACCTGCATGAAAACTGACGCCGAATTCCATGATTTTTTAGAAAACTGTTGAACTCATTTGACATGTATTCACCTCCTCCATCAGATCTTAATGTCTGAATGTACTTCCCAGTCTGCTTTTCCACCATAGCTTTAAAATTCTGGAAGTGAGTGAACACCTCACTCTTCTCTTTCATGAAATATACCCATAGTTTGCGTGTATGTTCATCAATGAAAGTAACATAAAACTTGAAACCACCCATAGATGTGGTCTTTGCTGGACCCCAAACATCTATATGTACTACTTCTAGTACATTCTCACTAACATGCTTGTCATGTGGAAATGATGCTCTTGAATGTTTACCAAATTGACATGCTGCACATAACTTTTGCATTTCTGCAACTTTGAAATTTGGTAGTCCATGGACAATCTCCTTTGATTGCATCAATTTCAGCCTTTGCAAGTTTGCATGTCCAATCTGTTTGTGCCACATCTCTATATCTGCAATAACTCCTGCACCTTTTGCAAACATGGCTGCATTCATTTCAGGAATCTTCACATTTAAGGTGAACATCCTACCCACTTTGTTTCCTTTGGCAACCAATCATCCATCCTGCTTGTACTCTTTTACATAAAATCCATCAACATTGAACCTGACTTGTTATCCCTGGTCAACCATTTGTCCAATAGAAACCAGATTCTTTGTTATATTTGGAACATGCAGCACATCAGCAAGATGTTTTACCTTCTCTTCCTCCATAAACAATGCTATGTTTCCTGTATGCTCAATAGAATGTGATGTATCATCACCTGTTTCAACATATCCAAGAACTTGCATTTTTTGCAAACTACTAAACCATTCTGCATGACTGGTCATGTGATTTGAAGCACCTGAATCAGCATACCAGACATTATCATCCGATTTTAAAATTCCAGCAAACATCGTATTCATCATGTGATGTTGAACCATGAACAACTTCTCAGAATCATCTGCACTTGTGGATGCATAGGTGTTTTGCTGCCTTCTATTATTTTGATTCTTCAACCTGCAATCGTGTTCAAAGTGTCCAGGTTTACCAAAATTCCAACATCCTTTACTATCATTACCTGAATCATTTCTTTGGAAATTTCTACGACCTCTTTGGCTCCCCCTGCCTCGAAACTGTCCTCTTCCTCTTGCATGATTCTGTTGTTGACCTTGCTCTTGGTTGTTGTTTCCTCTTCCACTTTTGAAACCTCTACCTCTGCCTCTTCCTCTGCCAGAGTAGAATACCTGCTCAGAACTCGGCTTTCCTTGGGAGTTTGAATCCTAAGATTCTTTTCTTCAAGAATCAGCATGGGTACCAAATCAACAAAATTCGGAATATTTTCTCTGGTCTGTATAGATGTTATGAACTACTTATATGCAGCTCCTAAACCACGAAGGCACACTTCCACCTTATCATTATTGTCTACATTCACGCCAATAGATGCAAGTGACTCACATATGCTTTTGATTTTCAAGGTGTAGTCACTTACCGACATGCTCTTCTTCTCCAATGTATGCAGCTCGTTCTTGAGTTGCAATTTCCGTGCCTTTGTATTGGTCTCATACAATGTGACCAAATTGTTCCAAGCCTCTTTTGGAGTCTTGGCATCCTGTATGTGCCCAATCATGCTATCCTGTATGCTAACAGATAGCCAATACATTACCTTTCATGCTCCTTGATTCCATTCCTCATATGCTCTTACCTGATCTGCAGTCCAATTCATTTCTAGTAACTGCGGAGCATTTTCATTCTCTCCTTCAATATACTTCTAGTAGCCTTTTTCCCATCAGGAAATTCGTCATTCTGAATCTCCAAGCATGGAAGTTGTTCTTCTCCAGCTTATCGCTCATAAGCTGACTCATTCCATTTGCGTTTGCCATTTCTGCACCAATTCACAACACTGCAAAGCACTACAAGAAGCACTTCTACTTGAACACTATCGCACTATGACGTGACAGTTCGATCTCAGAAAAACAGAGTTTTTGTGTATCAATAGTACACGAAATCGCTTGAAATTCTAGATTTGGAATATATGAGTGTTGCCGAACAAAGACAAGTTACAATTTCTGAAACTGACTTGGTTTTTCTGTCAGCCCCACCTTGCGGGCTCGAAATGGAGGTCGAGATGGCTTCAAAACTTTGATCTGACAAAAACAAGTGATCCTAAAGGGATAACTCTCAAAAATATTTTGAGGTCTTCTACCTTCACGCAGATTTTTGTAGCAAACGGATGCCGTTTGTGAAATCGCGTTTTCTCCACGCCTTGCCGCGTAGTCTTCACCGTCGCCTTCTCCACGAGCTCTCTACAGCCACACTGGCTATGATACCATGTCACGAGAAAGGAGATAAGGAAGAGAGCTCACTCACACACTCTCACTCTCAAGGTTCTGCACACACACAGATTGAGGCAAGGAAGAATGCTATTCTTCTTCTTCTTCTTCTTCTTCTATTACATAAAAAGGAATGTACAAGAATGACCTAAAAACAAGAATACAAGTAGTGCATTATATAAAGATCAGTACATAAGGAAAAACCTAATGTTCGCGAATG
>CM035407.1:56228880-56238880 GCA_020310875.1 Ceratopteris richardii | reverse complement strand
TTTGGTATAGACAAATGAAAGAAAAAGAGTCTTTGTGGGGTTTGTGCCTATATTGTCTCATTCTCATGGGTATAGGTAGACAAAAGAGACCATAAAAACAATACAATAGGATTGATGTAACTGTGCATCCCAAATGCTGAGACGCTTTTTTTCCACTCCTCATAGATTGCTTCCTTCGTTGGAGGGTTGGAAAGAGTGTGTGATAAACTTCATAAAGGAACTGATAATCCTCAACCAATTATCTGTTGCCATATGTCACCTTCAATGGGAGGAAATGTTGCCATCCCATTGATTTCACCCTAAAACCACTTGATTCTTTCTTTTCATTAGAAAGAAACCTTTAGTTCATAAAACAAAGAGGAAAATCTTCCATCAGGGCATTTAGATGCATTTCAAAGCTTTGTGCAAGGTCTCCTGTGGTGTAAAAGATGCATGAAGAGGGAGGAAGACTTCATCCATCTTTTCTTCTTGTGCCCCAAGAGTGTAGCCATGGGGTCCAAAGTCCAAAATCTCCTATAGATGAACTCAAAGATCTCATGGCAACAACTTATCCTTTGCGAGGCGATGGGGCGCTCTATCACCCTATGGAATGCTATATAAGGAAGGTCCTCTAGAAAAATGAAAAAAAAAGATGTGCTATGCGAAAAGAGTATTCCATTGAGAGATCCCTCACTCTCCTATGTTCAAGAACAATCTTTATTATAGTATGTTATGATCTTTTTTGTTTTTCTTCTCTAAGCATATTCAAAGTTTTTATGCGGAAAGAAAAGACCCCATCCAATCGCCACCCTTAGTAAACCTTTACGTTGAGCCTGAACTGTCTTCGCTTGTAGTCTGGCCATTGTAGCATGGAAAATTCATACCTTGTATGAGTTAAGTAGGATCGCTTTCCCAGTTGAGCCATGTCGAATCGAAGGGTGCGGCTCGTTTACATCACGGAGAAGCTTCTCAAGGCCAAGGTGCTCGATTCCCCGCCTGTTTGGTTCGAGCCTCTCGTCAAGTAATAACTCATTCTTCCATTTCTCTCGTCCATACATATTGCGTAGGACTAATCTAGTCGTCCTTGACAGTATTAGTCATGTTATCAGCTTTTATCTGTCGATAGCCTCCCACATAAAGGCAAAAGGGGCACCTCCAAGTTACATAATTTACATCGCGTCTAGGCAAGGTTTGTGAGGCGCCTTCAGAATGCTACAGTGAAAGTGTCACATGGCTCTCATCACTATGATCTTTTAACTTTTTTTTTTTTAATTTTATATAAGAGGAAGTCTTGCCAAAGCTTAATCTCCCTTGTTTGAATAGATTGAAAGAACAACTATACATGTGAATGGGCATAGTAACCATGGGACCCCCCCCCCCCCCCTCTCCCAATCCTACAAAGCAGGGGTTAGACTGGCCAAAGACGACACACTTGGAAAGGACTGTCCAAAGGCAACTAGTTGAACAACTGGTTTTATACATTGGCCTAGGACTCACATTTATCCTATCATAGGGAGGGGTTGAACCCTCGCGCCTTCCTCAAGAGGCAAAAGGCCCAACCAGGCAGCCTAACATGTGCAGACTCATCAATATGATCTTGATCGATGAGATTGTGCCATCATTAAGTACATGTCTCATAAAATGGTGTCAGGAGACAACACAAGAAGATGTCGAAGTAGGCCCTAGATACATTACACATGGAGCAAGAAAATTGCACATGGAGAGCATGAGTGTATAGGTAGGTTAAAGAGAACAAAAATGGCAGTCGTAAGCATTTAAGGGCTTTTTGTACAGTTTTTGATAAGTTCCATCAAGTAACGTGAGGCTGGTCCAAATTTTTATATTCAAACCACTCTGGATAGTTGGACAATGTGAAATGACTTGAATATCTAAGTGGCCTAAGGGGCATATCTTGTGGTTAAAATGTCTATGCAGCCCAAAAATACAGATCTATGCTTCGAAGTGGTCATGTAGGACATCCAAGGCATCCTCTAAGCTTTCATCCCATATAGCTACCCCACTTAGAAGGCTAGGGAGACACCTATAAGCTACAGAGATCTGAGATCTGTCCTCACGTTGCCCCTTAGGTATGCTATTGGATGTTACATCTCTGGGGTTTTCTTGGTTATTGATCTTAATAATATGAGACCAACTTCCAAGCCATTGTCTTACAATATTTATATCAATGTGTTTGGTACTTGCATGGATATAGTATTGTTAGGGAGACATACTCAACCTTGGCTATCACATCAGTGGACATGTATCATGTCTACTAGGAGATGAATTCTTTAGATGTCTCAACAACTAACTATCATGATAGATTTTACAACTATGCTTTAAAGTTTAGTGCACCATGGAACAACACATGTGAGTATGAATGTACCCACTAGTAGACTGTTGGTCATGTCCACTAATATTTCCATAACATCGGTGATTTTCTTTTGTCCCTTTCAAATACCTCAAAAAGTACATAACAACATCCCAGTATGCAATATCAAGATTTAGGATAAACTTGCACATTAGTCCTAGTGAATGAGAGTCTTGTTGCAACCATGATATACATGAGGGAATAAGTAATTGATGCATGAATAGCACTCATTCACTAACTTGTATCATGATCATTTGAGCAAATGCTTTTGATCATGTTTGGATCACAACATCCAAGGAATTTCAATGGAACCTTTCCATAACATTGGTGATTTTTCTTTGTCCCAATCTAATACCTCAAGAAAGACATAATGACATCCCAATATGCAATATCAAATTTTAGTATAAACTTGCACACGAATCCTCATAAATGAGAAACATGTTGTCTTGTTGCAACCATATTGTACATAAGGAAATAATTAATTAATGCATGAGGAGCACTTATTCACTAAATTGTATAATCATCTTTTGGGTAGACATCTTTACTTGATTTCACATTTGATTTTAGTGGAACACATTGGCAGTTAAGCTTATGCCATCTTAAACCTTTTTAGTACGTATGTGATAATAAAAACCTTCAACTTGTTTCTCTTGTATTATACCTAGAATGTGCTTTGTCGAATCTAGATCTTTTATTGCATGACTTGGTTTCCATTTGCTTTTGAGAGCACCCAATTCACTCTATTTATCCAATGTACTATTATCTTGCCAATGATGAGCATGCCTATCCTATGTATGATAAGGATCAATGTGCTATTCATTCAAACCCCTTTGATGTATAAGTTGGTAGTATATAAACAATATCTACCTCTTATGATTGAACTTTGTATTGCACATTTGTAAGGTCCATAGTATGAAGAGATGTTGGAGTTTGAGGTCTATAAAAGCACGCGAACAACAGAAGGAAGAAGAAGAAGCTTGGAGCACAATACACAATATTGAATGTATTACCAAGTGAATGTACAAAGATAAGTAACCCGTTAGGGTTATAGGCGTATATACAAGCCGGGGGGGAAAAAACCCTCCTAAAAGAGGGAAAAAAGTGCCGCGACAGTCCTAAGTGTGTTCACACACGTCACTACCAAAATATATTAACAAATCCCCCCTGGGAGTGATGCAGTGAACAAAGAGCTTGCACTCATGTATAAGGAAGTGCCAAGTTATGTGGAAAGAGATCAATTGACAAAAGGAAGCCCGCCCAAAGCTTTGCGGAAAGCTTCAAACTTCTCCCGAGGCATAGCCTTTGGGAAAAGATATGCAATGTTATCCTGTGTGGGCATATATGCCAAACTGATCTCTCCAGTAGAGATTCTCTCCGTGAAATAATAATAATGCACCTGAATGTGCTTTGTGCGAGCATCAAACACAGGGTTCCTCGCAACGGCCAATGCTCTCTGACTTCCAGTGAAGATGGTGTTGGTAGAAGACGGGACAACACCTAAATCAGCCAAAAGGAGTCTGAGCCACAAACACTCAAGAGTCGCTATGAAAGCTTCTCTATACTAAGCCTCACAACTAGAAGTGGCCACAGTAGGCTGCAACTCGCTAAACCAAGATATGCATGAGCTACCAAGAATGAAGCAAAAACCACTAGTGGACACACGAGTGTCACACCAACTAGCCAAGTTAGAGTCAGAAAATGCATGGAAATCTGGTGGTAGTGATCCCCCCTTGGGACAAAACAATCCAAGTAGTTGGGTACCACTCAACTAGCGAAAGATGTGCTTAATTGCATGCCAATGGTTGACATCCAGGGAATGCATAAACCTACTGATCTCAGAGACGACAAACAACAAACTGAATATCAAGCAAGGTTACGCATAAGTAAATCAAGATTCCAGCAGCTTGCTGATATAGAAAAACATCAAATGCATCTCCATCACCATGAAGACTCAATCGTAAACCTGTTTCCATAGGGTGGCAATAGGTTTCCAGTCTTTAAGGACAAAACGCTGCAATAATGTGTCAATATATTGTGTTTGGCACAAAGCTATTCCACTATCAACTTGCATAAATTGAATGCCCAAACAATGATGCAAATACCCCAAATCTGACATCTCAAAAGAGGCATGTAAATCAGTCTGATTCAGGCTGAAAATCAGTAATATGCATCTCATTAAGAGGAGTGAGAAGCATGTCATCAACATAGACAACAATGATCAGAGGCATATCATTTGCACCCTTAACATATAAGGTGCTCTCAATTGGATTGGTTTCAAAACCATGTGCAATCAAGTAGGCATGTATCTTTTCATACCTAGCACGTGGTGCTTGTTTTAAATCATATAATGCCTTTTTAAGGTGCTCTCAATTGGATTGGTTTCAAAACCATGTGCAATCAAGTAGGCATGTATCTTTTCATACCAAGCATGTGGTGCTTGTTTTAAATCATATAATGCCTTTTTCAATCTCCACACTTTGTTTTCATGCCATTTCTGTACAAAACCACGGGGCTGAAATACATTCACTTCTTCATGTAAGTCACGATTCCGAAATGCAGTTTTAATGTCTAACTCATGTATATTCCAACAACGATGAGCTGGAAATGCACATATGCTACGAAAGGTGGTCATGTGGCATGTGGGAGCAAAGGTTTCATAAAAAACAATGCCTCTTTCTTGAGCATAACCTTTTGCTACAAACCTAGCCTTATACCTATCAACTGTTCCATCAGGCTTACGCTTCAGCTTGTATACCCATTTAGTGTCAATGGCCTTTTTTGTTGGGAGGCAAATCACATAAAGATTAGGTACCGTTCTTCATAATAGCATTATATTCTGATTGCATAGAAGCCATCCAATTTTTTGAATTTTGTGCTTCTTTAAAAGAAATAGGCGCATGCTCATCACAAAGACTAGAGGAAGCCATTGCATAGCAATATGATGCAAAAGAAGCACTATGAGATTCTGAACGAGTAGGATATGATAGAGGTGCATCTAATTTGCTACCTTGCAAAGTTTGCACCATCCATTTAGGCATTTTTTTGCCTCCTCTATATGAGTCCTCTCATCAATGAGTGCATCATGCAAATCTGCATCTTCCATAAAATCAACATCATGGCTAACCAAAATACGTTTAGTCTGTGGATGGTACAGACGATAGCCTTTGCTTTCAGAACTATACCCAACAAAAATACATTTCACCGCTTCATCACCATTTTTTTGTGTTTTTGTTCAGGCACTAATGCATATGCCAAACAACCGAAGTCACGTAGATAAGCAACAAATGGCTTGCGACCATGCCAAGCCTCATATGGAGTGATAGAATGCAGTGCGTTGGTGGGACACTTGTTAAGTACATATGCTTCACATATAACTGCCTCAAGCCAAATGTTATGTGGTAAAGCTTGACCGTTGACCATATACATCGCCATCTCCATGAGAGACTTGTTCTTTCTTTAAGCAACTCCATTCTGTTGAGGTGTATATGGCACTGTACACTGATGTTTTATCCCACGACCAGCGAGAAATGCATAAATATCAGAAGACATGTATTCCCTCCTTTGATCGAAACGGAGGGCGTCCATTTCACATGGTGATAGATTTTCGGCCAAAACCAGAAATTGTTTGAAGCACAATTACACTTCGGACTTTGCTTTCAATGGATACATTCATGCATGCTTGTAAAGATCTGTTCGCCATCTCTGTGAGAGACCTGTTCTTTCTTTAAGCAACTCCATTGTGTTGAGGTATATATGGCATTGTACACTGATGTTTTATCCCACAATCAATGAGAAATGCATTAATATCACAAGATATGTATTCCCCTCTTCGATGAGAACGGAGGGTGTCCATTTTATTGATGATAGATTTTCGGGAAAAACCAAATTTTTTTTGAAGCACATAAACACTTTGGTCTTTGCTTTCAATGGATACACCCATGCATGCCTAGAAAGATCATCAATAAGAGTCACGAAGTAAATGCAATTCCCAAAAGAAGGTGTTTGCATAGGACCACAGACATCACTGTGAACAAGCTTCAATTTTTGATAGCTTGAACTGAACCATCTCTTGGGAAGAAGGAACGCTCCATTTTGCCCAAAATACAGCCTTCACAAACATGTTTATCAGGCGCCTCAAGTTTGGGCAGAGAAGACACCATTTTAGATTTCTGCAGGCGTAGCAAACTAGCAAAATTCAGATGACCAAAGCGTGCATGCCAAAGCTTTGCACTTGAGATAGCATGAGAATCTTGAACTACACATGTTGAATCATTTTAGATTTCTGCAGGCATAGCAAATTGACAAAATTCAAATGACCAAAGTGTGCATGCCAAAGCTTTGCACTTGAGATAGCATGAGAATCTTGAACTACCACATGCTGAATCATTGATAGATTTTGCATAATCTATGAGCTTTTATAGCCCATGACATAAAATGCAAGAAGCAATAATGACATCGCCATTTGAGAGATCATGAACTTTACACTTGTCATCAATAAATTTGATAATGAAGCCAATCTTGGCTAATGCTATACTGACAATAGATTTTTCTTGATCGTGACTAGAAACAAAACATTTGACAATGTCAAAGAGCTACCTTAAGCAGTAGTCAAAATGATCTTACCATCTCTCATTACATGATAAGAGGAGTTGTTAGTGCATGTTATAGTATTCCTTGCATGGGAAGGCTTTATCAAAGTACCAAACATTTGAGTCTACTACAAACATGCATTGCGCATGAGAAGATGGGTCATAAATGCAAATAGTAGTAAACACCTATTCTTCATTCTTCACAAGATTAGCCGACTTCGTTTTAGGTGTAAAGGCTTCTGCAACAACCATTCAAGCCTCTTTTTTCTTTGCCTCTTTTGTAGCCAGTTTTGGACACCTCTTTATGATATGATCATTTCCTTTGTAGTATTTGCAGAACTGTTTTTGCTTCTGTCTTTTTTTCTCGTCTTTGTCGTTTGTTTTCGACTAAAGAATTGGTAGATTTTTGCTTACTAATAGATGAACTCCATTTACCTTTGCCCTTTTGACTAGCTAAGAAATCTTGATATGCTACATGCATGATGGACATGATCTGCATGGACTCATCTTCCTGCAACAAAACAGAGACTAACTCCTCAAATGTTAAGGCATTTGGATTTCTTTTCACCATCAACCGAAGAGTAGAAGCAAAACTCTGATATGAATCTGAAAGACCATTAAGAACAGTTTGCACAAGTGAACTATTTGGCAAGATTTCATATGCACAAAACAACTCCACTTTCAAATCTTTGATCTTTGTCAAAAAACTGTCCATAGAATCTCCTTCATTGATATGCTCACTCTTCAACTAATTTCGAAGGTAAGCAACTCGAGCCTCATTTCTTGCCTGTTACAAAGTGGTAAGTGCATCCCAAGCATCCTTTGTTGTTTTGCAAGAGCGAATATGAGGGATAATGGCACGTTTGACAGACAAAGCTATCAATGCATGTGCCTGAGCATCTCTGCCATCCCAACGAAGTTTCTCTATAGTAGATGAAGAAGAAACCATAGCACGAATAGGAATATGAAGATCGTCATCTTCAAAGCCATTTGCATCACCTTCAATAACTGCATTTGTAGGTGTAGAAGGTTGTTTTTCAAGACCATGCACAATATTCCACAGTCCTTTTGCTACCAATACATGATGCATCATATATGCCCATAATGAGTAATTAGTACCATCCAACTTGTCCTCGACAGCAAATATACTGAATACATCATTGCTTTCAGCCATGGCCATTGACTGAAATACCGTGATGCAAAAATATGACCATATCTCAAAAAGTTGAACAGAACTACCCTGTCAAGCTCTGCTAAACTTGTAGGAGACTTCGAGTTGCGTCTATATATGTATATATGTTTGGCGTAAAAGGATGAAATTGCTTGCACAAGCAGTATGATAGTGTGTTCAAAGGCCGAAACGAGCTCTGATAGCCTTGAGTATGCTCATCAATTTTCGTGCAATTTTGAGAATGTGACAGAAGGGGTGTCGACGATGCTCTAGATGAAGCGGTGACCTTCTCTGATACCAATTGTTGGAGTTTTAGGTCTTCGGAAGCACACGAAAAACACAAGGAAGAAGAAGCTTGGAGAACAACACACAATACTCAATATATTACCAAGCGAATGTACAAAGATAACTCAAGGAGGTAATACGCAGCCGGGATGTTGTATTTAGTGAGGCAAAACTGCTCAAAAAATGATTATGCCTCTAAAATTGACCATAAAAAGGTCAAATTTCAGCATGTACAGCCACATGTTACATCTGATTTGAACCCTCGGGATGCACCACGTATGGCTGGAAATGACAATGAGCCAATGGTTATTGAGCCAGATGATGTTGGACAACAAAATGATGCTCCTGAAGGGCATATGCAGCCACCTATTCATGCTCAAAACAAGTCTGGAAATGATGTACAACAGCCCATTAACAATGAGGAAGTTGATGTACCTCATGATGTAGATTGATTACGAGAGAATGTGGATCATTGGGTAAGAAGATTTACACGTCTTGGAGGCCTGTGAATAGATATGACCCCTCTATACATTACATGATCTTATCGGATGAGGGTGAGCCTCTCACTTATAAAGAGGCAAAGCTATGTGAGCACAAGAAGAAGTGGGAGTTAGCCATGGAGGGAGAGATAAAAGCCTTGCATGCAAATGATACATGGGACTTTGTTGAATTGCCCAAAGGAAGGAAGGCCATTCCCTACAAGTGGGTATACAAAATCAAGACTGTTGACGGCAAACTCAAGTACAAGGCAAGGCTGGTTGCTAAGGGATATGCCCAGAAAGAGGGCATTGATTTCCAAGAAGTGTTCTACCCGGTGGTTAAAATGACCACATTATGTGTGTTATTTGCTCTCACAGCTTCCTTGGATTTGGAGTTATTGTGAATGGATGTTAATCTGGTATGCAAGCTGAAAAGGAGTTTATATGGGCTGAAACAAGCCCCCATACAATGGTATAAGAAGTTTGATGCATTTATGCTCAAACATGGGTTCAAAAGAAGCCATGCAAATCACTGTTTGTACACTAAAAAGGATGAAGTTGGCAGCCCAATCATTCTTGTGCTGTATGTAGATGATATGCTGCAGGCTGGGAAGAAAAAGAGCACTCTAAATGCCTTGAAACAGCAAGTGAGCTCTGCATTCTCAATAAAAGACCTTTGGGGAAGCTGAGCATCTTCTTGGTATGCGAATAAAAAAGGATAGGCAACAAAATACTTCGCATCTATCCCAAGCAAAATACATTGAAAAGATGCTGGACAGATTTAATGTGGCTGATGCTAAGCCTATTGGAGTTCCATTGCAGTCACATGTTAAGCTTTCCAATGATGATTGTCCCAAGTAGAGCTTCTGGCTCACTTATGTATGCTATGGTATAATGGTTGCCACTTGGCCAAATATTTCTCATGGAGTGGGAATTGTTAGCAGGTTCATGGCTAATCCTGGCAAAGCTCATTGGGAGGCAATCAAATCTATCTTGAGATATTTGAAAGGGGCCAAAGGTAAATGCCTATGTTATGGAAAGGGTTTGATCCTTCCAAATGAAAGTTCTCTCCGAGAGCTTTCCAAATATATTATTGTTATATTTTTTGGACTCCAAATTGGGGACTTAT
>CM035407.1:56213880-56223880 GCA_020310875.1 Ceratopteris richardii | reverse complement strand
TTCCTCTTAGCGAGAGAGAGAGAGAGAGAGAGAGAGAGAAAGAAAGAAAGAAAGAAAGTGTTTTTACGTCTATTAGGAGGCCGAACTCGGCTTATGAGACAAATCGATGTACATGGGTGTATCTGCTGTCTATCAGAGAAGATAAAAGTGCTGAAAAAGAAACTGGTAAAGCTGATACATATCTCCGTGAAATGCGTGTGGAGATACCCATGAAAGGGGGGGGTGTATGGAGTGCGATATCTATGGCAGTCTATATGCAAAGGGGTAGTACAACAAGCATGGGAATGCATCTGAAACGACTAACTAGCTCCATCCTGTGCTAGTGGGCGGGTGTAAGATGTGATACATAGGTGGAGGCGGAGTCAGGGCCATCGTGATAGCTGCAGCGGGATCAGCCATCATCTGGAATCGTCTCTCCTCCATGGCGCGATGGTGACGAGCCTGGATCTCTGCAATCTGATGTCGGTGATGTCTCGGGGCCCGATATCCTCTAGCACGGGGTCGTCTCCTAGCTCGAGCAGCCTGAGCTTGCTGAAGAGTCACCCCTCTCGGTGTGTGGGCTGAGGGGGGGAGGGATGCAGCACGTCGTGGAATAAAGAACTCAGTGAGCTGACTCTGTCTCCCTCCTGTATGGGCTGCTACAGTAGGCTGGAGTAGGGAATATCTGTGACTCTGTATCTCTAGTAGGAATCGCCCGAGCTGTTGCTGGTCTCTAGAGTCCATGATCTCTCGGAGGGTGGGCTGCCCTGTAAATAGAGTCCCGTATCTACCTCTGATGCCATCATATGCGCTACATCTGCATACAAAGTGCTCCTCATCCTCTATCTCTACTCTGCAAACCTTGCATATCCGCTCCTCTCTGGGAATGTCTGCGGCTTTGCCCGTCTCAATCTCTAGTCTATGTGATGAGACTCTCAACTTGCCAATCGCTACCCTCGAGCTATGAGGCATGTAAGTATCCATGTAACATGGCCGCCGGATGAAACCGTCTGCTAGGATGTCTAAGAGAGTAAGAGAGAGAGAGAGAGAGAGAGAGAGAGAGAGAGAGAGAGAGAGAGAGAGAGAGAGAGAGAGAGAGAGAGAGAGAGAGAGAGAGAGAGAGAGAGAGAGAGAGAGAGAGAGAGAGAGAGAGAGAGAGAGAGAGAGAGAGAGAGAGAGAGAGAGAGAGAGAGAGAGAGAAGGAAAGAAAGAAAGTCATATTAACGCCTTCTGGAGGCCAAACTTGGCCTATGAGACAAAAACCATGTACAAGTGTAGTAACCCTGTGTAGAAGATGAAATGAAATAAAAAAGTATATCGCTACACAAAGCAATATAGGACTGGCAAAGTCTAGGGAGACGTGGCTCTGACTCTGCAGATAGTGGCCACTTAATACATGGGGGATCCATAATGTGAGTAAAACACCCTAGCTACTGGTGATGGGTGGTGGGTGTAGTATGTGGTACATCGGTGGTGGACTGAGTGCCTAGTGAAGGAAGACAACCTAGGGGGTGGTGGTACGCCTATGCTCCATCATGTGGTCATAGGCTGTCCTGATGCGTGAGATATCCTCCTGATATAGTCGTGGTCGACGATATCCACCCATGCGTGGTTGGCGCCGTGCTCTCTGTGCTGTTGCTTGGTGGAGTGTGAGCCCTATAGATGGGCCTCTCTGATGTAGCTCAGGTCGGTGAAAGAATTGGGTAATGGTCTGCTCGGTATTCACCCGTGGCTGATGTGTGGGCTGTAGTGACCGCTCTCGCCTCTCGTATGCTGCTGCGAGGAAGCGTCCCAAGCGTCGTTGGTCTCCCATAGTCATGCACAACTGGAGTGACTCCTCTATCTGGAACTGTGCTCGTAGGTCTAAGTATGCTGGGCATCTGATAACAAAATGCTCCTCACTCTCTACCTCTGTCTCGCATGCTGGGCACCACCTCTCGTCACGTGGGACTCCCTTGGACCGACCCCTCTCAATCTCGAGCTGATGTGATGAAACCCGGAGCTGCCCAATGAGGACTCGAAGGTGGTGGGGTAGGTATGTCTGCATGTATTTGGGAATCTCGATGAAGCCCTCCTCTGATATATGTAGGAAATGCTCACGATAATAGAGCATTTTCGGTGGCAATGTATCCCTAGGGCTCACCCATTTCCTCTGTATGTATGTATGCCATATCTCCTGACGAATGACCCTATTCCTCTCTTGATGAGAGAGCGAGTAGGTGGGTGCATGTGAGTCGTACTGTAGTGGTGGTAGCTTGTCTATGTCAAAGCCATGGTGGGCCAGCCAGTCTCGTGTCTAAGCATACCATGAGGAGGTGTCGCCTGCTAATGCCATATCACGTGATGCCCGGAAAGCACGATAAGCAATGCGTTCTGTGTCCATGCTTTGGAGTCTGTGTAATAGACATACTGTCTGGAATAGTGCCTCCACTAGCATCGGTGGTGCAGCGAGCTCTGCTCTAATGATATCATGTGGTACGGAAGGCTTGCTGCGGATAAGTCTGGCAATCATGAGGATCTATGGCCTCTCTAATGCTGTCCATACTGATGTAGCTAAACCTGGTCCCCATATGGCTGCCCCATACATGAGTGCCGGTGTAACCAAAGTGTCGAAGAGCCACCCCTTTGTGCGGGGCTCCTAAAAATAAGCCTGGTGGCACTGTCTCTCCATCAAAGCTAGTGCTGCATGCCCACGTGTGATGCGGTCACGAGCTTCCTTAGACATAGAGAAGACCCCCGATGCTGCTGCAAATGTCACTCCCAAGTAAACATATGATCCGACCACGTCAATGGGTCCACCTTCTGCTGTGAAGAAACTATGTCTGCGTACCTGTGCTGAGGTATGAAAGATCATGACCTTGGTTTTACGAAGGTTCACAGATAACCCTCTGTGTCTGCAAAAGTCATCTAGGCCATGTAGATGATGCTGTAGACCTTCTGCAGATTCTGAAACAAGTACAATATCATCAGCGTATAAAAGAATATGGACCATGGACCCACGTACCTCAATGCCATCATCCCCCCTGCTCCTGTATGTAGTCCACTATCTCATCAATGTAGAGACCAAAGAGGGTGGGTGAAAGAGGGCATCCTTGCTTCACCCCGATAGTGCTAGCAAGTGGCTGAGATAAGCCCCCCGGGCATCTGACTCTACCAGATACTCTCTCGTATAAGGCGTAGATCCCCCATTTCATCTCCTCCGGAGCTCCGATATCAAGTAGTCATCTGAAGAGTCGTTCCCTGGGAACAGTGTCAAATGCTTTGCGGAAGTCCACAAAGCAACAATATAATCTCCTCTTCCTCACCCTTGCCTGGTCGATCAGGCATCTCATAGTGAAGATGTGGTCAATGGTAGAGTAATCGCGTTTGAAACCTGCCTGTCCTGGAGCCCTGATACCCTTCCTCTCAGCGAGAGTACTCAACTCTGTCTCTAGTACCG
The DNA here is from genome assembly GCA_020310875.1 of Ceratopteris richardii. Classification (NCBI taxonomy): domain Eukaryota; kingdom Viridiplantae; phylum Streptophyta; class Polypodiopsida; order Polypodiales; family Pteridaceae; genus Ceratopteris; species Ceratopteris richardii. The sequence goes on along the minus strand of CM035407.1, from coordinate 56,220,462 downwards.
CCCCATATAGCTTGGCCAATATAGGGCCAATCATGATCGTCCGGTATGTAGCTGGATCCATTATATCACCTGACTTATGAATGGGTACTATGGTCTGCTCAGTCCATGAGTCAGGGAACCCTTCAACCAATTCACGGTTGAAGAGGTGGGCAATGAGCGGTGCTAGGGTCGTGCCTCCGTAGATGAGGTGCTCTGCCTGTAAACCGAAGTGGTCATGTGCTCTGCCATGCTGTAGACAGGCAATAGCGCGTCCCACCATAGTGGGTGTGAAGAAGTCAGAGGTAGTAGGACGTGAGCTCTGTGGTCTGGGAATGGGGGGCTTGTCTGGGACCTCGTATAGGCTCCGTGTATAGCTATGCCAAATGCTCGGGTCTCGGATGGGTGTCTCCTGTCTCCTCTCTCTCAAATGTCGCCATGCCACTACACTGTCTCGAGTGATGAGCAAATGATAAATATCCCAATACTGTCTCTCCTCCCAATCTCGCCGTTTGCGGCGAGTAAGGCTCTGCATGCGACGTTGTGTCTTTGTGTGTGTAATATCCCCTCTATGCTCTAAAATCCGTAGGTGCTTCCATAGCTCACGGCAATCTGCATCATACCAGCGGTTCTGGGGCATGGAACCTGTGCATGGAGGGTGTATATGTGTGCGGTGTGTGTGCGGTGTGGGAAGCTACAGAGAGCTGCGTGTGATGTAAGTGTGTCCAAGGGTGATAGTGGATCGAGGGAGAGTAGGCGGGTGTGTAAATGGTATGCATAAACGTGTGAGAGCTCATGTGTGAAGTGTATCGTGGTGTGTGTCTGAGTGGGTGAGGGAGGGTCTAATGGAATAGGAGATGAGAGTGTGAATGTGATATATGTATGGTCACCACCAAGTGGGCGTCGTCCAATACTAAGTGAGGGGATGAGTGAAGCTCCAGAGGTGGTACCTAAAATGTAGTCGACTGTCCTCTCACCTCCCCCGTGAGGGAAGCAAGTAAGTTCGCCCGAACTTGGCCAAGGATTCATCCCGTTATATATAAAGAGGTGATGTCGGCTGCCTAGCTCAAGTAGATGTCTGCCATATCTAGTGGTGTCCTGACCAGTGTGGTTAGCAACGGGATGGCAACGTCGTAGGCAACGCGTTAGCAACGTGATGAAGTTGCGAACCTAAAGTTGCGATAAAGTTGCCTATAATTCAATTTTTTTAATCAATTTTTTATTATTTTTTTAGATTTTCAATACCCTAACTGTATAAATCCTCTTATAAATGCTTTAATATATGCAAAAACACACATAAGCATTATATATCAGCGTTTAAACATTTCATATATAGATCATTTGACGTCGACACCTGACCTACATTTCAACTTAGAAATTTGATCACAATGTGAATGCACATTAACTTTTAATATAGATCACATTTCAAACTTCATAGGAATACTCAATAAATTCACAAATCACCCTTAAAACTTAAATACTCAAGTGACAAGAATGGAGATGGAACTTGGAAGTGAGCAATGAGCACATGCGGCATGCCACAAAATACAATAATCAATTATAATGCAAAATCTAGGTACATGAGTCATCTCAAAGAGTCAAAATAAAAGTCAAGAGTCAAGACAATCATACTATCATCTAAATGTCTGATGTCATAAATACATATCCAATGTCCATAACCACTGATGACTGATCAATGACTCATCAGTCATGAGTCATGACTCATGTGACATGTCCAAATAAATATACAAATATAAGTCAGTCCAAGAGTCAATCATCAGAATCTGACTCAGTATCTGATGAAAACTCATCCTCATCAGGCTCATCCTCATCCTCATCCTCATCCTCTCTACCATGTGGAGCGGAACTAGTAGAGGCCCCTGCAAATGCTACGGCTCGTGATCGAGTACGTCTCTAGGAGCGAGTCTGATGCTGTGGCTCGGTCAACTCCTGATATAACATGCTGTAAAGGTCCAACTCCTCTGAAGGTATAGTAGGCATCTCATGGACCTTCTCTATGTCAATGTGGTCAATGTTGACCTGTCGCACATCTGCTGTATGACCTCCGCTCTCCAAAAGGCGCAAGTTGCAGTGGCAATATACTAGCCGCTCCAACTGTGCAGTAGATAAGCGATTCCTCTTCTTTGTGTGGAAGAGGGCCCAAGTGCTCCAATTTCTTTCACATGGACTAGCGCTACAGTCCTGTGAAAGAATGCGGATGGCAACTGATCTCTGCATGTTCCATAAAAAGTATGCATTATTTGCTTGAATTATGAGTTCAAAATTATGAATTAAAATTTAAATGAAACTTAGAAGTTTGTACTTACTACTTACCAACTCAGGTGCAGATAGGCCATATTTCTCCCACCAAGACACAGGTGACAACTGACTAGACCGGAGCATGGCGGTATCTTTCCCAAAACTACCCCCATAGTTCCGGAATAGTAGGAGCTGATCCTCAAGTGTCAAGCGCATATCAATATCATCAGGATATAATCTACCTATGTATGAAGTCCATGCACTGTCAAGCTCATGATCCAACATCTGCCTCTCAGTTCTCCATAATGGGTGTAGAATGTGAGCCATACCATGAATCGGTCGATGGAACCAACCCCATCGATCCCTCCATATAGATCTAATCTCATCAAGCCTATTTATCCAAGAGTCAAGAATCAAGAATCAATGTGAATGCAGGTGACATGTCATTGATGATTGGTAATATAAATAAGAATAATAAAATTTGAATGTAACATTATCAAAATGCATATGGCATACCTGTCTGAAGAAATAGAAGTGCATCGAGCAAGGGACGCCCCAACACGGTCCATATACTCGTAAACGAGGCCTATAGTACTCCCCTCCATGTCAACAATGCGTAGCATGGAGTATAGAGGCTGCATCACTCCCACCAAAGCCTCTACCTCTCTCCAAAAACTGTCACTCAAACATGTAATGCGTACTGACTCTGCTTTACTGCATGTATGGCCACTCCATGCAAGCCACTCCTGAGAAACAACTGTCTGCATAAGTGATTGCCTCACTCGAAGCAATCTCTCCATCACAATGCACATATAAGCAAATCTGGTCTTTGCTGGCCTAAGAAGCTCCAAATCACTGTATGATCTGAAAATGGAAAGCAACTTTGGCCTCTTCGTGAACAAGGTGACCACTCTCTGACATGTGGAAAAAATCTCATGTATCCAAGGGACCTTCCCAACATCCTCAATCAATAAGTCTATACTATGAGCTGCACATGGAGTCCATACAATGGACGGGAACTCCTGCTCTAACATCCGCCCCATGGAAACACAATTACTTCCGTTGTCCGTTATGACTTGGACAACATTCTGCACTCCAATCTCCAAGACTGCCTGTCTGATATGTCCAAAAATGTACTCCCCTGTGATGGATAGGCCTGGAGTAGATGCATCAATGGCACGTAGGAACATGGTACCTTTGCAACAATGAACAAGTATATTATATACATTTCTTTTCCTAATGTCTTTCCATCCATCACACATCAAAGTGCAGCCATATTTCTTCCAGGTCTCCGCCATAGGCTCCAATTGCTTTTGCACAATTTCTTTTGTTCTTCTCAGCTCACTTCCTCTTAGCTCTTCATAAGAAGGCCCTTCCCACTCAACCCCAAGCCTACTCACCATTTTCATGGCCTCTTTCCATGCGGGAGTGCGCACCACATTAAAACTTAAACCACATTTAATGAAGAGCCTCATAATACCTTGGGTGGCCTCCTGCTTCCCTTGCTTTTGCAAACTAGCCCGTATGGATGATGCATGTAGGCTGCCACGACCTGTAGCAATGCTCTGACTCTCCCGTGGTCTCTTTTGCTGCTGCTCTGATGCATGTGCTACCTCCTCTGTCTCCAAGTCCTCGACAAGAGGGGCTGAAGGAAACTCCCCTTGAGATGCATGGGATGAATGTCCTGGAGGAATAGAGCTCTGTGCACTACTATGTGTTTCTGTTGATGCTCTAACCCCTCTTCTCATTTCCCGTGCTGCAACCCATTCCAAAAGCTCTTCTTTCATCTTCTCTGGCATTGGTTTAGAGCAAGGACCAACTCCTATACCTCCAAAACGTGCTAAATGTGCTTTTATTCTATCTGCCCCTCCTGTCCCTTTGTACCCACACAAATTGCAGGTCCATCTCTCACTACCTCCTGTTCCAAACTTTCCTTGGCTCGTGACATATTGCCAACAGCCTTGTTTAGCTCTAGGCATGATGGTTGACTGCTGTAAACTCTCTCTCTCTCTCTCTCTCTCTCTCTCTCTCTCTCTCTCTCTCTTTCTCTCTCTCTCGACTTGTCTCTGCCCGCAGCCCTGCTGAGTGCTCTGAGTGCTCCACTGCTCTGGAATGAAATGAGAAAGGGCCCTCCAGCGGGCCGTTTTCGGCCCGCTGGAAGGGCCCTTTTTTTTAAATTTATACGCAACGCGTTGCGAACGCGTACGCAACGCGACGTTGCGTTGCGTACGTTGCGAAGGTTCGCAACGCGTTGCGTATGCAACACTGGTCCTGACCCATATCCGCCGATACTCTACTGGTGCTCATCTCATCTGGGTCTCTGGCCCTCATAAGATGTGGCTGATCCATGTCGTATGCCTCGCACTGATGCGACTGAGTGCGGCCATTGAAGTCCCCCATAAGGAAGACTTCACCTAGTGTGCTGTAATGTAGTATCTCGTCTGAAAGTGCTGTGTATGGTGAGTCTCTATCTCGGATCGGTCCCCCAAGATCCTGTCCTGCGTATCGAGATCCGCCTGGAGGGAAGTAGCATATAGCAATGTAAATCCAACTCCCTTGTGCTATCTCCATGCGAACCCACATGTATCGTGCCTCCTCATCTCTTCCTATAATGTGGATCCGGCTCTGTATCTCCTGTCTAAATAAGATGGCCACACCTCCCGACCCTGGTGCTGTACTCTGTCTAGTCGTGGTCCTGAATGCAGATTCCCAATGAAAACCTGCAATGCGTGGTAGACCTCTCTCTGGGTTCTCGTGTGTCTCTGTGATGCACGCAAAGTCATGTGATGCCAGGATCTCCTCGAATCTGTCTGGTCGCATCCAGAGTGCCCCGTTGCAGTTCCACACTGCTCCTCTGAGTGGTGTCTCCTTGTGTGGTGATGTCTCATAGGCCGCGTGGCCATATTTGATAGGGCGTCCATCTATGAAGACCTTACCATCACGGTAAAAGGCCTTCCTCCCCTATCGGCGTGCTTGGAGTATCTGTGGCATGCAAGCGCGTCGGTGTGCCACCTGCATCCGCGTGAGGTCCTCGTCCATGTAGAGGGCGCCGCCGGGTAGTCCACGTAGTACTGATCCACGTCTAAAAAAAGCGGTCCGTGCCTCCTCGGAGCTCATCTTAAGGATGAGTGCTCGCAAACGGGATGTATCCCTCCCAACCCTCCATGCACCTGTGAAGGGCATGCTCTCGTATCCAAGTCGACGGCAAATGTCAGTGGCGTCCGCCTCTGGTGACGCCCCTTCGGGTAGGCCTGTAATCCGAATGTGAAGTCTTCGAGTGTGTCGAAGCCTCTCCTCCTCAAGTGTATCCTGGACTCGTGTGAGCTCTTCTTTCTGCACGTCTTCCCTAACTTCCTTCTTAACCCTTTTGTGAACTACTTCCACCCACTACTCTCGAGTAGACTACCTCCGTTTTGATTTCCTTCTTTATCTCTTCTTTGAGTGTCTCCACGTTGGAGATCTCTCCCTCTTCTTTCATGTGCTCATAAGCTGTCCTCCAATGGTCTCGTTCTTCTGTGAGGGTCTTCACTTGTTCTTCGAGTCCTTTGACTTTATCCATTACTTGTTCTTCGAGTCCTTCGAACTTTTCCGTCATTTTTCGTATCTCCATATTGAGGTTGTGGTCTTCTTCCTTTTTGGCCTCTTTGAGGGCTTTAGCGATAAGTTCGTCCACTTCCCTCCGGTCCATGGGAGCCATTTCAGAGATTAGGTTTAGGATTTCGGATTTTTTCGGGTGAGAGAGAGAGAGAGAGAGAGAGAGAGAGAGAGAGAGAGAGAGAGAGAGAGAGAGAGAGAGAGAGAGAGAGAGAGAGAGAGAGAGAGAGAGAGAGAGAGAGGATTAGGTTTGGACTTCAGCTCAAGTTTCAGGTCAGATCAGGGTTAGGGTTTCAGCTTAGGGTTGGGGTTTCAGGTTAGGTGAGAGAGAGAGAGTGAGAGAGAGAGAGTGAGAGAGAGAGGGGGGGAAGGGGAGCGGGTTCGGGTTAGGGTTAGGGTTAGGGTTTTGATTTTAGGGCTAAGGTTAGAGTTCAGGTAAGGTTTGAGTTAGGTTTGGGATTTTTGGATTAGGGTTAGGGTTTGGTTAGGCAACTGAAACAAGGTTATGATCAGAGAAACAACTCGAGTCGTAGCCCAAAATCGGGTCTCTACTGCACCTTGCTGTACCTGCCACCGCTTTAGGGTTTGGAGCACAACCACGACGGGAGAGAGAAAGCCGCCACGGGAGCTGTACCTGACCGAGCTGCTACGCGCGCGTGACTGCTAGGGTATCTGTACCTTGCCTGTCCTTTAGGGTTCGCAGAGTTGGCCGCCTAGCGCAGAGCTGGAGCATAGCTGCGAAGGACCTGCATG
>CM035407.1:56206380-56211380 GCA_020310875.1 Ceratopteris richardii | reverse complement strand
AGATCTCTGGATTACAAGAACTCCCTTCTGGGAGATGAACTAGATACAAGAAAGAACTCGACAAGATCTCGTACTATGAGATTACAAGAGGATAAGACAAGATGTCAAGGATACAAGACTAAACAGGAGTGGAACAAGGAACAAGACAAGAATAGGAACTAGAACTTGGAGAGTACTTCCTTGGCGGTCATGACTCCTTGAGCTCCCAAGACTGGTATTGGCAAGATTGAGAATGAACGTGGCCCAAGCCTCCTTATATAGGATTTCAAGGGCGGTTCTCAAGGGCGGTTGCGAACTGATGATGTCATCAATGATGTAAGCAAACCGAACAGGACCTCTGGTTGTCAGAATTCAGCAAATAGACAGTCGATCTTAGGGTTTTGACACATTCTGGACGCATTGGAAGCATTAGTTTCTCCTAATTCTGAACCAATCATGAGATATAGGATTCACATGGAATCTAAGGTTCAGGATGGTTTCCTTTGTCCATGACATCAGCTCCCCCTCAAGCGACGAGTTCCACGAGGAGCGGTCATGTTCTCTGGTCTCGACTTCATTGGATTTCTCTTATGGAATTTTTGAACCTTGATTGATGCTCTTTGAAGGTTTTTTTGCAGGTTCCGAAGTACGATCATTGATGTCATACCCTTTCCAATGAATAAGGTACTCCAATCTTCCTCGGGATATTCTCGAATCTAGGACATGCTCGACTTCAAATTCTTCATGATCATCAATCTCAATAGGTGGTGAAGGACTAGTTCTCTCCTCCCTCAATGGTGATATCTGATATGGTTCCAACATGGATCCCAGAAAGACAATGGGCTTCAGTATCTATGGATTTCATCACAGATCTATCAAGGTTGGATAAGTATGATGCCATTGTTGTTATAGTGGATAGATTTACAAAGATAGCACACTTTATTCGAACTACCAAGGCAAGCATAGGTGCAACCACTACTAGAATTTTTCTCAGATACATCTTTAGGCCTCATGGATTGCTTGATGATATTGTCTTTGCGAGGTCCAGATGATATTGTCATGGATTGCCTGATGATATTGTCTCAAATACATCTTTAGGCTTCATGGATTGCCTAATGATATTGTCCATGATTGAGGTCCATAATTCATATCCAACTTTTGGAACAGTCTTTGCGAGCTTCTTGGTGTTCAACTTAAACTGTCTACAACCAATCATCCACATATTGATGGACAAACAAAACGGGCGAATCAAGTCCTAGAATATTATCTCCATTTCACCATCAACTATCTTCAAAATGATTGGTTTGAGCTTTTACCCTTTGGAGAGTTTGCCTATAACAACAATGTTCATACATCTACTAAGCAGATTCCCTTCTTTGCAAATTATGGACAACATCCAAGGATAGATATACAACTCTCAAATCATGTCAAGAACCCAACTGTCAGAAACAAGGCCAAGTACCTCATGGATATTCACAAAGAACTCAAGGAAGAAATCCATAGAGCTCAAGAACAATATATGTATTATGTAGATCAGCATTGTGTTCAAAATCCAGCCTATCACATTGGGGATAAAGTGTGGTTACTCATAAATAATTTGTAGATGTCAAGGCCTTGTGCAAAGCAAGACCATCAGAGATTTGGTCTGTTCACCATCTTGGTCGAGATTAATTCAGTCACTTTCAAGCTCAAGTTACCAAGTACCATGAGAATACATCCAATTTTCCATGTATCCATGTTGGAACCATATCAGATTTCACCATTGAGGGGGGAGAGATCTAGTCCTTCATCATCTATCGAGATTGGCTCCTACATATGATGGGTTCTTCTCGATGTCTCGACAAGTGATAGGGCATGATGTCCCTCTCCTCGGGCCTAGAGGACAGACGGCATGCATGCACGTTCGTGCTCTACCTGCATCCGTGTGAGATCGTGATCCAAATAGATCGGGGTGCCCAGTGTAGTGTGTAGTACCGCACGTCATCTGAGGAAATCTCTCCTCCCGGTCTCATCCGAGAACTGAAGGATAAGTGCTCTACTCTGTGTGGTGTCTTGCCCCGCTCTCCAGGTTCTGGTGAAAGGGAGAGGCTCGTCCACGCGGTATCCAAGTAGGGTGCATAAGTGATGCCCGCTCTGCTATGGTGATTCGTCTGTCTCTGGGAGGCCGGAGACGCGGACATTGAGCCTGTGAGCTTGTCGCATCCTCTCCTCCTCAATGGTGGTATGTACCATGTGGAACTCCTCGTGCTGGTTGTTTTTCTTCGCCTCCTGTCGAAGGTTTTTTTTTGGCAACTTCGACCCATCCATCTTTTTTGGTCTCAAGCTCGCTTTGAACCATCTCTATGCACTCTTTCTTGATAGTCGCCCCGTTGTCCTCTAGCTGTCGGGCGATCTCCCCCTCCTCACGTATGTTGTCCACTTTTGTCCTCATATCAGTAAGTCCAATTCGCAATTCCTCTTGATCTCGTGTGTGTTGCTTGCGGATAACAAGAAGTTCTTCCCGGTGGGACTGGTTCTCCTTCTCCAAGGCTGCCACCTTGGCCTCGAGGGCGACGACTCTGCGGGTAACCCCGTTAAGTGGAGAATCCCCTTCTTTCTTATGTTTCCCTATCAACTCTCAGAGGGTATGCTCTAAAGTGGCTAGTTGTTGCTCCAACTTGGGAGCCATATGGGGGGGGGAGAGAGAGGGAGGGGGGGAGAGAGAGAGAGGGAGGGAGGGGGGGGGAGAGAGAGAGAGAGAGAGAGAGAGAGAGAGAGAGAGAGAGAGAGAGAGAGAGAGAGAGAGAGAGAGAGAGAGAGAGAGAGAGAGAGAGAGAGAGAGAGAGAGAGAGAGAGAGAGAGAGAGAGAGAGAGAGAGAGAGAGAGAGAGAGAGAGAGAGAGAGAGAGAGAGAGAGAGAGAGAGAGAGAGAGAGAGAGAGAGAGAGAGAGAGAGAGAGAGAGAGAGAGAGAGAGAGAGAGAGAGAGAGAGAGAGAGAGAGAGAGAGAGAGAGAGAGAGAGAGCTAGCTAGCTAGCTATGCAGGAATCCACCTCTTGCTCCCTATTTTCCTCCAAAAGATCCAGGCGAAATTGTTTTACCTGAAGATCCTTATGTCAGAGAGGTTTATAAACGCCATCCAGACTTATTATTGGAAGCTTATGAGTAGGCCTCTGCTCGCATTCTTGAAGTTCTATCATAGTTACGTAGAAATAGTACAAATTAAATTGACTTTAATAATTTGATCAGTGCAAGCTCCTTTGAGAAGTATCCAGCCAGGAAACTTGCTCATCGAATCATGGAACTTATTGATATGGGAATTCCAAAGGAGAGAGCCACTCAAATAGCTGATGTAAGTCCGTCAAACAGATAATTTACCATGCTGATGTGTGATAGCTTGATTTATTTTTTTAGTTTGTTCATGTCACTTTCTGAGATCATCAGTAGATAAGTTTTTGTTCATTCGTGCATGCAGGGAGAATTTTGGAACACGAGACGTGAGCAGAATTACATCTATGATATGGGAAGGCGCCGGGCTATTATGGAGGGAAGGGAAGCCCCACCACCAAGGAAGATGATAAGACGCATGCAAGAGAGGGAAGAGTTTCACTTGAAGGAAGGATTGCGTAAGCTAAAGTTGGAAAGGGAAGCTGCGGAAGCTGCCAAAGCACAGCCTCTACAGCCTGTCGAGGATGAGTTTGACGACGATGATGATGACTAAGAGGGCAGAATATCACTAGTAGAGTCTCTTAGTTTTGTAGGCTTTTTGTTTACAGTAAAAGGAAAAATTAAATTTGATTAAGATACAATGTTGAGGAACTCTCTGAATCAGTTGTGGTTTAGGGAATGATTTTAAGGTGGAGAAATTCGACAGCAATTGGCTAAGCTAGACTTGTGTATTAAATTTCTCGAAATCCACCTAATAAGCTTTCTCATTATCAGCCATGGTGATGTCCTTTAGATTGAGGCAAATGATGTCTAAATGATTTATGAACAGAATATTGGATCCCATCAGGCATTAATGGTCTGTATTTCACATGATAGGAATTCTCGTATGTTATGCTGTGTGCCAATAGTTTCATCTTGAATCCCAGTGATTTGCCTGACGGTCTAGCTCACTGAGGACAGTTATATGATTTTATTTTAGTGAGTAATGGATATTTTTGCCAGTTAGTGCTTCATTAATGATGAATGTACTACTTGAGAGACAAAAGAAGTGTAAATGATGAGCATGAAATTATATGCCTTTGCTTTTAAGGTGCTCCGAAATCTTACTGGGTGGGGTAGGCAGTAGGGCCTAAATTTGAAGGGCATCTTTCTTATCACGGGCCTTTTACCTATCTGAATGTATGATTTTTTAAACTTCCTGTCAAATGCCAGGCTGATTTTGGTAATCGGGCTATCATTTTTAATACATAGATATGAATATTAAATGTATATCTTCTATAGACATATCAAAATTTGTAATATGAAAAATAGAAGCAACATTTTACCTGTCAAATGACATTTTGTCTTCCCCGTCAAGTTTAGGCCCTGGTAGGCAGTACATTCACCCCATTTTTTGACTTTTGTTCTTCATAAAAGAAAATGGACTTATTCTCAACACAGAGGCTAGAGAAAGCCATTGCATAACAATACAATGTAAAGAGACACCATAATAATACAAGTATGGTGAGATAAAGATTTTTGTTTGCACCAGTCATTTTAACACAGTTTTTGTTTCTTGAATGCTTTTCTGATCAAGTGCATTGTGTAGTCGGAATGATGTATCTTCATTTAAACCTTGCATAGATTGAGATTAAATTGGTGGAAGTTATATGTGATTGGCCAAAATTGAAAAGAGGCAACATGTCATAAATATCCCTTGAGCTCACTAGTATCTCCTTAATAGATGAAAATAGAGGTGTGAGCTGTACTTTTCATAGAATTTATATCTCATCTACTAGAACGTGCTTAGCTTTTGGATGATAGGAACCATACCTATCTTTTAGGATGGCATTTAATAAAAGTATATTTCACAGCTCTATGATCTATTTTTTTGTGGC
>CM035407.1:56198880-56201380 GCA_020310875.1 Ceratopteris richardii | reverse complement strand
AGCATAGACACTTGTCCTAAGTTCCACTCAGATATCTCAAAATCATCTTAACTGCTTCCCAATGTTTCTTTCCAAGATTAGACATATATATGCTCACAACTCCCACTGCAAATGCAATGTCTGGTCTCGTAGCTACCATAGCACACATCAGACTACCAACAGCAGACTGATAGGGAATTTTGTTCATGAATTCCTTTTCCTCATCTGATTTGGGGCAATCATCCTTGCTCAATTTCACATATGTGGGTAAAGGTGTACTCAATGCCTTTCCACCCTGCATATTGAACCTATGAAGTACTTTGGATATGTACTCACTTTGAGACAAATATATGCATCTTTTACTCCTATCACGAGTAATGCACATGCCAAGAATATGTTTGGCATCCCCCAATTCCTTCATATCAAATGTCTGACTCAACTTCTTTTTGAGAATTGACAAGTCATAAGAGGACTTCGTAGCAATCAACATATCATCGACATAAAGTATCAAACATATCAAGCTGCCATCTGAGCATCTCTTTGTGTAGAGACAATGATCCTCATTGCTTCGAGAATAGCCTTGAGACTTCATAAAAGCATCAAACTTTTGGTACCATTGTCTAGGGGATTGTTTAAGTCCATATAAGCTCTTCTTGAGCTTACAAACTAGACTTTCCTTGCCAAGAACTACATAACCCTTTGGTTGTTCCATATAGATCTCATATGAAGATCTCCATGCAAGAAAGTAGTTTTCACATCCATTTGGACTAGCTCTAAGTCCTCCATTGCAAAAAATCCAAGCAACATGCACAAGGTAGTCATCTTGACTACTAGAGAGAAGATTTCCTCGAATCAACACCATGTTGTTGCTTAAAACCCTTTGCAACAAGTCGTGCTTTATACTTCGGAGAAGCACTATCTGATGTGAATTTCAGCTTATATACCTATCTACATGGTAAAGATTTCCTACCATTCGGCAAAGGTACTAAATCCAAAGTACCATTCTTGTGAATAGAATCCAACTCACTCTTCATGGCACACTCCCACTTGACATGATCCTCTATCTGCATAGCCTCTTTGTAGCAAGAAGGCTAACCTGCATCTATTAGCATAACAAAATCTAAACCTAGAACATATCCATCAGGTGGATGTGAGACACGTGTAGAACGTCTCAATGGTTGTTGAACAGGAATATGTGCAGACTGATCTGAATGGACATTCTCTTGAACATCCCTATGTGCAACATTTTTATGCATGCTAACCGGAGGACTAGTATCCTCAAACACCACTCTTGTCATTTCAACCTCCTTAATGGGCTGTTTATGCATCTTAGACTCATTGAAAATGACATCACTACCTCTGATCATTGATCGTGTTTCAGGATCTCATAAGCGATATCCAAATTTGTCCTTCTCGACCATATCCAAGAAAAATGCATTTCTTTGACTTATGGTCCAACTTTTGTCTAAGATTCTTGGGTATATGAACATATGCTTCACAGCCAAAAACTCGAAGATGATCATAATATGGTGGCTTCCCTGTCCATACCTCTTCTGCCACTTTCAGACCTTTGGCAGTACTAGGTGAAAGGTTAATCACATGAACTGCAGTCAATATTGCTTTTGCCCAAAAGCCCTGTGAGAGGCTTGCATGATGCAACATAGAGACAAATCTATTTTGAATAGTTTTATTCATCCTCTCAACTACACCATTCTCTACTGGGGTATAAGGAGCTATCAACTCTCTACGAATCCCTCTGGACTGACAGAAAAGGCTGAATTCATGTGAGGTATACTCACCCCCATTATCTGAACGTAAAGCCTTAAGCTTAGTTACTTTTTCAGTCTCAATGGAAGCAAGCCATTTTTTTAAAGTAGGGAATACCTCATCCTTCGATTTGATAGGATATACCCAGACTTTTCTAGTATCATCATCTATGAAAGTGACAAAGTAAAGAAAACCACCTAAGGACGTAGTGGGCATTGGACCACACACATCTGTATGGACGAGATCTAAAGGTTGAATTGAAGAGTCAATGTGCATTCTATGCACATTTCTGGTTTGCTTTCCATATTGACAATGCTCACAAAATGAAAAATAAGAGAAAGATAACACTGGTAAGTAGCCAGAACAAGAAAGATTTTCCATTCCACTATGAGATATATGGCCCAAACGACCATGCCAAATACAAGCCATAGGCTGTTCAACAATAGCTAACAAGTGTTCTTTCTGTGATACAAATAAAGGATAAAGTGAGCCAACTTTGCTTCCTTTTGCAATAACCATATTGCCCTTTGATATACGAAAGGACTGAGCATAGAAGACTACCTTGTAACCAAGGTCATCAAGTTGACCAACTGACATCAAACTGCATGATAACTGAGGTACATAGCGTACATTATGCATAGTAAATTTTGAACCATCAATAAACTACACAACGACATCTCCAATCCCCACAACATCACACTGGTAAGAATCACCAAGTCTCACAGTACCAAGAGACTTTGTTGCATAATTAGAG
>CM035407.1:56173880-56178880 GCA_020310875.1 Ceratopteris richardii | reverse complement strand
AAATCCATGAAGAGGATCAATCAAAAACTACTTTCACCACGGAATGGGGCACATGTGATGCCATTGGATTATGCAATGCACCGGCCACATTCCAGAGGGCAATGATAGCTGCATATCAAGACTATTTGCAGGATTGGATGGAGATATTCCTCGATGATTTTTCAATTAGAGGCAACGATGAAAACATGATGGAGAGGATCGAAGCTATTTTAAGAAGAAGCATTGAAAAAGGCATCCCATTAAATCCTGAAAAGTGTACATTTGGAGTACGAAGAGGATTGCTCTTGGGACATGTTATTTCCGAAAAAGGGATCGCGGTTGACGAGGATAAAGTACAAAAAATTGGACAACTTCCACCTCCTCAAAACTTGCGGCAACTCAGAGGATTCTTGGGGCATGCTAATTATTATCGATGATTTATATTAAATTTTGCATCAATAGCAGCACCACTGACGAATCTTTTGAGGAAAGACCAACAATATCAATGGACTGGAGAGTGTCAAGTTGCATTCGACTTGATCAAAGGGAGATTGATAAATGCACCAATTTTGGTAGCACCCGACTGGACAAAAGAATTTCATGTGCATACAGATGCGTCTCATACTGCGGTTGGAGCAGTGCTATGCTAAGCCGATGAAAAGAAGTTGGACCACCCTATTTATTACGCAAGTCGAAACTTGAATAGCACTGAGAGGAACTACACGACTACAAAAAAGGAATGTGTCTCGATGATCTTTGCGGTAAACAAGTATCGGCATTACTTGATGGGAAAGCATTTCACGTTTTATGTGGATCACGAAGCCCTAAAGTATATCATCAATAAACCCGAGCTATCAGGGCGATTGATGAGGTGGATGCTACTCCTCCAAGAATTTTAGTTCACAGTGGTAACCAGACCAGGCAAAGCGCACATATTGGCTGACCATTTATCTCGAATTATTAATGAGGAGCCAATCTCTGGTGTGCCCGACGATGCTCTTGATGGACATCTATTTCAGGTTGATGCAAAGATACCTTTGTATGCCGACTTGGTGAATTTCTTGTGCACCACTAAATACTCGCTGGGAGCAAGCAAGAGAGAGAAGCAAAAACTGTTAGCATTAGCGAAGCACCATAACATCATTGGAGGGCAGCTCTATCGATATTTTGTCCATGAGAGCGTTTATCCGAGGTGTCTCGAGGAAGAAGAAGCAACCCTAGTGTTGAGAGCATTACATGATGAACCCTGCGGTGGGCATTTTGCTGGTGAGCTCACGGCAAGAAAGATTTTATTGGCTGGGTATTGGTGGCCAACGCTGTTCAAAGACTCTCACACATACTGTAAGAAATGTGACAAATGCCAAAGAATGGGCAAACCAACATTAGCACATGCTGCTCCTCTTACGCCAGTGCTGGCTCTTAAGCCCTTTGAAAAATGGGGAATTGATTTTGTGGGGCCCATTGATCCTCCCTCAAGATGTAGATCCAATAGGTATATCCTGGTCTGCACTGACTATGTTACCAAGTGGGTAGAGGCTAAAGCTCTGAAAACTGACCGAGCTATTGATGTAGCTAAATTTTTGTATGAACAAATTATCGCCCGATTCGGATGCCCGTTGGAGATAGTAAGTGATAGAGGAACACATTTTGTCAACGAATTGATCGAGGAATTAATGGAATTATATAAGATCAAACATAGGAAAAGCACTCCATATTACCCGAGGGCAAATGGACAAGTGGAGGTTACCAACAAGGTTCTTGAACAGATTCTGACAAAGACAGTAGCTGTGCATAGGTGAGACTGGGATGAGAGACTTTTGGAAGCTTTGTGGGCGTATCGAATATCCTACCGAGTGACGACTAAGAGTACTCCGTTCTCCCTAGTATATGGCGAGGAAGCCATCTTTCCCATCGAAAAAGAAGTGCCGACATTAAGAGTGGCCATCGAGGCTAGGCTGGGAGAGGAAGAGTCATTGAAGGAAAGGTACATACAATTGGTCAAGCTAGAAGAAAAGAGACTCATTGCACAGCAAAGTCTGGAAGCTATTCAGAAAAGACGTAAGGAGAGGCACGACAAGAATCTCAAGACCTATGTGATTCAAGAAGGGGATTTGGTGCTAGTCTATGATAGCAAATATTATAAATTCCTGGGGAAGTTACAGACGAGATGGGCAGGACCGTTTAAAGTGGTGGAACTAAACTCCAATGGTTCCATGCAAATTCAGGATTTAGGAGAAGAATGTGCTCCCATGAAGGTTAATACGCTTCGAGTCAAACCATATTTCAAGTAGCATTAGGATGGGAGAAGCCAAACGAGATCCAAGCGGAAGGATGTAGTAGACTCCTTGTACATAGATGTATAGTTATATATATATATATATATATATATATATATATATATATATATATATATATATATATATATATATGCACATATGTAAGCTATGATTTTTGTGTCATAAATATTATCCCTTGCTAGCTCAAGAATTTTGGACTTCTAATTATTTTTTTTGTGTTGCGTAGAGACTGTTAGGAGCTAAGTAACAAAATGGCAGATCAAATAACTCAACTCTATTTGTATGAGCTAAGGATATATTTCTCGGACCAAACATTCACCCACATGGACATAGAGGTCGACGACTTTGAGACGGAATATGATGTGGAGGAAGCGCACTGGCTGGTATGCTTCATAAACCAGGGTTTGGATGTTATATTTTATATTGAGTGTTTTGAGGAATACCTGACCCGACATGTAGGATGGGTGGGGGATCGATATTACTATTTCGACCCTTCGAGGGAAATGCCTAACGAAGAGAACAATATCACTTGGGCTTGGGCAGATGTGTTAACGATAGGAAGTGATGACGGAGCTCCTGAAGTTGAGCCTGACTCGCCCTAGGGAAGTCGTCGGGATGCGAGTACGAGGTGAGGCTATATGAGACATCCAGGAGACCCACATTCTAGATCATCTAAGGATAGGTATATGAGGGACCAAGGCATAGCCGGTTGTAGTTACCTAGTGAAAAGTCAAATCGATGAATACATATGTAGTGTCTGTAATTGAGAGAATGGGGTGAAGAGGTGATTGATCTGTCAAAGGTTGGAGTGTGTATGTTTGCATGTCTGTGTGGAAAAAGTGGGGAAAATCCCTTTCTTCCTCTCCCTAAGTCTCAAGACTAGGGCAAATTAATTAACTATGAAAAAAAAAAACATTGTGTTGTTGTGATTGTACCAACGCGCTATGGTGAGCTAGTAGGTGGGTGGATTTATCCTAGCCGGGTGGTTAGGACCAGGAGCCACAACTAGTTTCGCCATAGGCTTGGGATGTACATGTTTGTGTCTTAGCTATGCGCCATAACGGGTTGGTAGGTAGGTGGAGCCATCGTGGCTGGGTAGTCACGACCACGAGCCGCATCCAGCTTCGTTATGGGCTAGCTGATATATGTTACTTATCTATTGTTATGTGTTCGTGTGTTGTGTGCTGCATTGCATTGGTAGATGGGTGGAATCAACCTGGCCGGGTGGTCAGGGCCACGAATCGCATCCAATGTCAACGTAGGCCAACTTGTGAATATAAATAAAATTTACATATGAAATTATTCCCCACTCCTGAGGGGGAGAGAGAGAGAGAGGAGAAGGCCATGATCGCCTGGAAGGGAACGTTATTTGCTTGGGTGATTGGTATATGGTGGCTTGCGACATATCAGCTCACTTTGAATCCACATTCTCAAAGGCACGGATACTGTATGTGTACTTATAGATGAGACCTTTAGCGAGGTAATGCAACGGTCTTGCTTTATAACTTGTGTGCTCTATCCGAGGGTTTTCCAGTGTGTGGGGCACTCTAGGGTTTTGATGTAGGTCTCGACTTGTACTCAGGTCTCGATGGCTTTTGTGGGACAACGATGGGGATTCTTAGGGAGTGTCTACTCATGGAATAATTGTATATAGCGAATAGTAGGTCAATAAAAGGGGTATGCATTTTGGGTATGTTGCATCTCCTATTGAATTCATTTCAGTTGTTGTTGTTTATTTCGGTATTTCCATTCCTATTTTTTTGCAATGACAGTTGCATGTGTAAAACATGGAAAGGTATGCATGTGTTATTTTGGTTGAAACTATTTTCATAATGGAATGCATGAGCAATTTGATGTATGTTGGAATTGGAGTTGCATATATGTGCATGTTCTTGGATCATTTTGAAGTGAATGATTTGTATGTATTCAAGAGTGATTTTTTGAGCACTAATAGCTTCAATGAGTGCAGGTTCCGTTGGAGTAATGGTTCGATGGAGAGGTATGCAAACTAGTTGTACACTGACATTTTCATGGTTGTTTTGATTATATTGCAGCGAGAGTGGCTCGTCGAGGACGACTTTGCAAATAAGTGGAGGGGAGTATGTTAGCTCATAGAATTATTGATTTTTGTGCACTAATGTATTGCATTTTTAGATTACATGTTGATTCCAGGTGTCTTGCAAGGAGAGATTCTTCTCAGCAGCGATCAATTCAAGCGAACTTGGTGACATAGAGAAGATGCAGACATGATTATTCGGAAACCTATTATACCTTGGCAACTTGGTGTAGAGCAAGGAAAGCCAGTGGCTGCTCTTTATGGATACCTTATAGGATGTGATAATATCTTAGCGAAATTGCACAAATAAACATCCTGAATTGTGTGACAAAGTTGGGGGCTATTGGCCATGCACATGGACGATTTGCGGGCCCTTGCACCATGGTGGCTCTCGAAGACTGAAGAGGTCAACAAAGGAGTTTCGTTACATTATTCCTCAGCTTTGAGATTGCTTCTGCTTTCATTTTTGGATGGTCCAACATTAATTGCTCGCTTGGTCCCTAAAGCAACAGATATTCTTGAAATCTCAGTAATATATGGGAATGACACTGAAGGTGAGCGAAATCCAGTAGGTTTGCATCATTGGACACAGCTCGATGATGATGGTCGAGGTTGTTTGTTGCTCTTAGCAATCAAAAAAGCAAACACTGCAGCTGCTATCCTATTTG